>OY978027.1:8837659-9300285 GCA_963854515.1 Pandemis heparana | reverse complement strand
CTTTATGTAAAACATTTATTTAAAAATCTCCTGTTCTGAGCAAAATATCGGTATTTTCATTAATGATAGAACAATTTATCATTGCTGGACTAGAAAACGCATAGCTTGATTTTCAACTTTGAATCTTTATACATAAAGAAAGTAAATAACGCAATCGAGGCCACTACACTAGATAGAGTAGAACTTATGGCCACCACTAAGCCAGATCACCATCGCATTGCTTTCCTCCTTCTTTCAATCGAACCGCATAGACAGTAAAGCCCCTGGACAAACCTTAAACTTAAACTATGCTAAAAGAAACAGCCGTAACCACCAAAGTAGAAAGACAATAAACTATAGCCATCACCCGATCCAGTCTATGGACCAAGACCACCACAAACCTTGTCATCTTTGACATCCTTGATATCCTTGATGTCTTCGTCGACGCATGCGCGGCGGGTGCACGAAAAGGATTTGCCATCAGGATTGCAACGGCACATGTTGCAGTCCACCTCAAATACTTCATCAGGGCGACACTCCCGTTTTATGACGCGAAGCTTCTGCTTTTGTTGGACGATGATGATTAGTGTTTTGGTGGAGACAGAGAATATCAGAAACTGCGATTGGTGAGATGAGTTGAAAAGAGAAGTGTTTACTAAGTCTGAAGCTAAATCTAATTGCGGTGCTTAGACACCTCTTTAAAACATGGAGAAAACCAAGGTATTTTTATACCTATAACTCAGCACTATGACTGATTGACTGACGTGACAACGCACCGCCTAAGCAACCACCCTTAGAGCCACCATCACAAGTTGAGCTAGAAACTTGAAGTTTGGCAGACATTCGTATAATCATGGAGATGAACAATTATCGGAGTTTCTAAAATACCCACAGGCAAAGCCGTGAGTCATACGATATTTGTTTTTGCGGATAGTTAGGTTAATTTTAAAGTTAGGTACTTCTTATTTCTTCGAACTCACTCACATTGAGCATCGTGATTTTATTCAGTAATTAATCTGGCGAGAATCTTCGCAAAGTAAAGTCTCATTCACTATTCTAGGTAGATTATAATCCGCTACCTCTGGTTTTGCATCCTCCAAATCAGGGTCATCTTGCAAGTTGGGCACACAGACACGTCTGGTGCACATGTAACTAGTGCCATCCTCGTTGCACCAACAGGTGTTGCAATCCATGATGAACATGCGATTCTCCACGCACACTTTCTTCTTTGTGATGTTGGGTTTCAAGGCTGATTTTACGGCCTAGCGATGAGAAAGGTGCTGATGAATTTTATGTAGATGATTCACTTGATTAACTTGATGTTAATGTTATGATAATATAGGCCACTAAAAGACCCCTAAAGGACTTCAACCTTGTCGAAAAAGAAAACACATGAAAAGGAAATTAGGGCGGTTATTAGGGTGGGTATAAGGCCAAAGCGCAATACGCTACCTACTTAATTTTTCAATTTTATTAGGGCGGTGAAAGCCACTGTAGTATGTGAAGAAAGAAAACCAGAACGCTGTGTACGTAAAGGTTTACGCTGTACATAGCGTATTGATGTTGCAAAAAGATGGGTACTGAATAAACAGAAAAAAAACCTACCCCTGAATAGTTTTTGCTTGTGGCCCGCAACACTGTGACTAAAGTGTTTGTGGCCCGTTTAAAAAAAAGGTCGAGTATCTACCTCCAGTTTGGAGAGTAAAAAGCTTCGTATTTTAGCTTAAAAAATCGAATGGTTTAGAGATTATAAGTAAGTAACACTGAAAATAGAAAGAAATAAAATTCTTATAAGGCTAGAACTGTTTAATGTTTTTAGATTTTAGTTGTACTGTTATCTTATCTTAAAACTAGGGGTCCCTACTACGGGTACACTTCGACCCGTTCGTGGATCTTTTGTGTATTTGTAGGTACTGTGATTTTTCACAATCATTTCGATATTTTATTTGGTGTTTCTTCACTTTTAAACGGAATTATAGGTTTCTTATCCTGTAACAAAAACAGATACTTAATTTTTGATCGCATGAAGCTAATTCCGTCGTGTTTGACGGAATAACTAAAATAAAGCAAAGCTAGTGTAATAAGTAACGAACAACACGCATTGATAGTGTTATAAATCACACTGTTCAACAGAGGTATTAACAACATTGCTCGTATTCTACATAGATGATCTCATGTCACACATGACGCTGTTTAGACAAAAACGAATTAGGCGGAAGAAGTCAGAATTAATTTAGATAGAAAGGCGGGGTTTAAAGTTATCACTGACATTAAGCTCGTGGAAGACCTCGACATCATCAGGCGGCGGACAGGGCTTGTTGGTGCAGCTGAAGTCGGTCCCGTCAGCGTTGCAATGGCAAGGGTTGCATTGGATGTAGAAAATCTCGCTCGGCTTGCACACAGAGTGACGTTCAATGTGGTCTCCTCCCTGGAAGAATTTAAGACTTTTAAAAAGATTTGTTTGAATGAAATTAATAATCTACGCGTAGGTGCTAGGTACGTATGTAGCGGAGAGCCCAAGAGGGGATTTTTGGATTTACTCAAGCGCGTCAGATTTAGATTAACAAACATAAATGTACATTTAGCATTGTGGGCTTCACTACTATTGTTAAGCACAGCGTGTGTCAAGCCAAGGTGACTAGAGAGTCCTCGTTTACCAAATTGTGTAATTCTGTTTTGTTGTAGGATAAATCCCACGTTATTGGAAACAAGGTGCAACCTTATGTTTTAGAGAAACGGTGTTTCATGATATCGATGAAATTTACGATGAAATTTACGTTGGAGTACAGGCTGACTTGAAAAATACTTTAGTTTATTATAAGTACAACATCATTAATAAGTTGAAAAATATAAATGGAACATTACCTCGCTTTCCATGAAGACTTCTACCTCCTTATCTACATCTTCTTTATCTTTGTCCATGCATTCATTCTGCGTGCATGCATAGCTTTGTCCTGTAGCTGAGCACTTGCAAGTATTGCAATCACTCTCAAAATCCTGGTTCGGTTTGCATACTGATCTTTTAACAACATGATGGACATTTAGATTTACATGATTAATATCATCTCGAGTTTCTAACTCGTCTAACTCGTTAATTGCACCGTTTAGATCAGAGTCTACCCTCACATTTAAATTATTATGATTTGTGTACGAAGTTTCCAATTCTTTTATTTCTTCTGTCATCAATACAGCAAATTGATCACTTTCTGCAGTTTCCGTTGATTCCTGTTGATTCTTCGAGACATAGTTTGGTTCGTCTTGAGTTTTATGATCAGAGAATGAAGCCTCTTGAACGTCCAGATTTTCCAAATTTTCATCAACTCTTGAATATTTTGTTGGTGTCACGAAATTATCATTAAAGTCCTCTAAATCTTTCAGTACTACTCCGGTAAGTCTATATTCATCTAGTTCTATGGCTGGCTTATCAATGTTAAGAGTTTGATCACTTCCTTTAGGCTCAATTAAAGCATTATCAACGGCTTTTGCGTTTGGTAGTCTATCCTAAAATGTTAATTAAAAAATTAATTCCTCATAGGTATGTTCTTTCGCAAGTAATAGTACCATATCCCATAATAATACAATAGTAACGTACCTTGTGCATTCCCAACCAGGTTATGTGACAATTCAACCAACAGTCTTATTCGTACACCTTGACGCCCATGTGCAAAATGAGGGAAGTGTATAATAAAAATATCAATACCGATTTATTTTATGTAGTTTTCTTTATTACCAAAAAACATGAAACCTCAAGGGGAATACGAGTACACTGTTGTTTTCCATGGCAATTGGTAAAGCCAAATCTATTGACGGCACAGAAAAAAAAAACTTTTAAAGTAATATAGCGAGGGTCCATATCTTTTGGCTTGGTGTCGGTACTAATAGAAGAATTACATACAAGTGAACGTTTGTGGGAGTGCGCGGATGAAAATATATACGAATAAATATAATTGTGAATATACCAATGGGAGCAAAACTTTGCTGTGCCTTTTCGTTTATAAACTCTCTTCAATAAGTTCAAAATCATAGCAGTTTAATTCACAAATGATTTTTATGTTTGGTTAATTAACACGACGCTGTGCTTTTAAGATATAAAATCTTAATGACTTACCGGTTTAACGTTCTCTAGACTATCATGTTCATTCTCTTCATCTTTAAAGTGCATTTCACCTGAAATAAATAAATATTGCCAATAAATGCTTTTATTTTCATTAATAAATGGTACACACATGTAAAAAAAAATCTGAAAAACATTTATCTACAGGGCTATTTAGTCAAAAAACCACCTGCTGAAATACATTGCAATAATTTTAAGAGGCCCTGTATTTTACGAATACTCAGCCGCAAAAAATGTGGCCCTCATGTCTGCAATATCGGTAATTTTGTATAGGCCACATTACTAGTAGTACTACTTAGGCCAAATTTTATGTATATCTTATATCCTAGATACAGACGCAGGGTCGGGGGACAGCCTGCTAGATGGGTTGATGACATCGCAAAGATAGCGGAAAGCGGCTGGATGCGAATGGCACGGGACCGCACTACTTGGCGTGCTCATGGAGAGTATGGTATGCCCAACAAATGGGTGACCACAGGCTGAAGAAGGGATGTCCTAGATGTTTTCCAATTGTTTTAGGACTTACTAGGAATGCCACCGCATCCGATCCTAGTGCACATGGCTCGCCCGTCGCTCGTGCACCAACAAGTGTTGCACTCCTTCTTCCACAAGCTGTGGGGCGCGCAGCGGAGAAGCGGCTCTGGAATGAGAACAATTACATCTTTACTGACAAATCAAAATATCTCTTCTCTTCCCTCTTCTTCTCTTGTTCAGCCTTGATCTACCCAATGCTGAGTAAAGGTCTCTTCCATTTTAGACCATTCTGTACGGTCCCGAGTTCTCCGCATCCAGTCCTTCCCAGCCGCTCGCACCAAATCATCCGTCCACCTTGCTGGCTGTCTCCCCACATTCCTGAACCCCTTTTGTGAATCAAAATATACTGACGAGCAAATATAACTGGTCGCTTAACCACACAAAAGTGTATGAAGAGTGACTGAATATATTGACGACGCGGTTGGCCTAGTTGGTAGTGACCCTGCCTACGAAGCAAGCGTCCTGGGTTCGAATCCTGGTAAGGGCATATATTTGTGTGATGAGCACGAATATTTGTTCCTGAGTTATGGATGTTTTCTATCTATATAAGTATGTATTTCTCTATATAAGTATGTATACCGTTGTCTAGTACCCATAACACAAGCTTTACAAGCGCTTACTTTGGGACTAGGTCAATTTGTGTGAATTGTTCCCTAATTATTATTATTTTTTTTTATAACAGTGGCGTAACTACAATGTCAGAGGGGTCCACGGCAATCTCATCAGATGGGGCCCTTCCTCAATATAAAGAAGTGCATCATCTTCTGTGCTCAAAGCCAAGCAGCAGCGTAGCCAGCCATGGGCTCAGGGTGGGGCAGCAGTCTAAAATAATATGTAACTAGCAAACTATTTAATTAGTTAATTTTTTCATACAAGAAGGACACAGAGCCAGTTCGGGGCCCCGTAGAGCTGGGGGCCCGTGGCTTTTTGCCAGCCCTATAGTTACGCCACAGGTTATATTTGCTCGTTAGTGTATTGTGCCAAGCCAACCACAATATGTACATCCCTTGAAGACTTACCAGTTTCCTGGCCATCAGGGCATCCAAGAGAGGAGCATAATCGCAGTCCCTCTGGCGTGCAGAGGCAGTCGTTGCAGCCGCTCTTCCACTCGCTCCCGGGGGCGCAGTCCTGGCCCTTCGGCAGGTCCTCCTTGGAAGGAACTCGCGCTGTAATTCATAATGCCCCCATTTAAAGCATTACGTTTAAAGGCACATCAACTTAAGGTAAGAAAATTCTCCCATGGGCCTTACCATGACGCCTGAATATGATTCAATTCCAATTCAGTTTAGGTTCGCTCGCTCGATCTATCCAAAAAGTGACAGCTATAACCTGAACCGAGTCGGGATGGAATCGTATTAATCACGTCTTTATCCCTCACGAGTAGAGAGAGCCTAAGGTAACAAGAGCTAAGGGGAATCAAAATAGTGATGGGTTGCTAGCCGCATCGCTATAACATGATTCCTAAAATTTTCGCCCATTCCCTCGATGGGATTTTACCATCTGCGCGGGAATAGAAGCAACTGGTACATTCTATGTTTTATGTTCGCCGAAACAATGCTTGTCTCAAAACCGGGTATGCTCGGCTTAAGGTCGCTCAGATTCTGATAACTTATTGTCTAACTCGCCCGCAATCGCCATCGTGTTCATTTTGACAGTTCTTGTATGAATGTGACAGCTAGCTGATTCCGATGCCAACTGTCAGCATGTTCATGTATGGACATGAACTGTCAAAATGAACACGATGGCGATTGCGAGCGAGTTAGACAATAAGCCTGCTGGCTTAGGCATGAAATTTTCCGTAAATACTTGATACTAACCCAGGCCCCTCTTCTCCACTGGGCACTATGGGCACGTGCCCAGGGCCCCGCGATCGAATGGGGCCCCCTAGTTCCTGCCAGATTACCAAATGATAACCGATATTTAGGTCATAGGAGCCCCATGATCCTAATGTGCCCAGGGCCTCAAATAGTTTAAAGACGGCCCTGTACTAACCAGGTATTCTCTGACAGTTCTTCAGCGTGCAAAGTCCCAGACCGTTCTCGAGGCATGTGCAAGTGTTGCATTCCCTCTCGAAAGTCGTATTTGGCTTGCAGCGAATCGGCTCTGGAAAAGAGAAATAAATAACACTAAATAAATATCACAGGGCAATTTGACACCAATCGACTTAGTGCCCAACTTAGCGAAAGATTTCTACGCGTATACATTTGTACAGGGTGTATCAGACACCCCCTAACAATAATCCACTGGGGTATATAACCATAGCTATAGAAGCTACAAAAAGGGATATGGTAATGGTAACTATAATCATTCCTATAGAAAATATAAAAAAAAAATTACTCCAATTTTTTTCAAAATATTTTTTTTAGCTTCTATAGCTATGGTTATATACCCTAGTGGATTATTGTTAGGGGGTGTCTGGTACACCCTGTATGTACCCATCAAACATATATAAGCCCGGAACCTGAACGCTTTTAGTCAGGTTCTCTAACCATTATAGAACGACCGCTTAACTGAGTCCTCGCCCGCGCGGGTACAGGGGCGCGGGGTACGACGACAAAGGAATAAGAATAAGAATCATTTATTTGCCAGAATACACAATTATAATAATACAAGATATTGATGTATTTCAAGTACAGTATTCAGTCGTGAGAGAACGACATGCAAATCTTAATTTTAATTAAATGTCCATTTCACTAAATATAAACAACAACAACAATAGTAAGTACATGCAACATTACGATAATTATAATTATAATGGTATGTCCAATTCAAAGAAACAGATTGTATTAAGTACATCTATATATATAAAATTCAAAGTCCTGACTGACTGACTTAACTATATATCAACGCACAGCCCAAACCACTGGACCTAGAGACTTGAAATTTTGCACATAGATACCTTATACAATGTAGGCATCCACTAAGGAAGGATTTTTGGAAATTCCCACGGGATAAGGAAAAAACGGGATTTATATATTCGATTCCGAGTGACCCTATCTCAGTAACTATAATAACTAGACTCTTCAAATTTGATACACAAGTAGGTGATCACAAAACTAAGAAACTAATTTCAGGATTTTTGGAAATTATCACGGGATAAGGAAAAAAAACGGGATATATACATTTAGCTCAACGAAATCCTATGACCTATAATTACTAGACTCTTCGCATGGAAGTAGGTGATTATAATAGTAAAAACACAGTTTTAAGGATTTTCGGAAATTCTCACGCGAACGGGAAAAACAGGACTTTTCGTTTTACTGGTTGTACAAAGCTGAAATTCGGCATGTCGGTTGCTTGGGAGTGTAGAGGAGCATTAAGAGAGGACTTTCCAAAATTCCCACAGGAACGGGGGAAAATGGGATTTTTCGTTTTACTGGTCGTAGAAAGCTGAAATTTAGCAAGTGGGTTTCTTGGGGAGTGTATGGGAGCATTAAGAGAGCATTTCCCGAAATTCTTACGGGAACGGGAAAAAAACGGGACCGAAAAAGCTATCACCCTAATATTAGGCGAAAGTTTGTGAGTGTGTGTGTGTATATTTGTTACTTCTTCACGCGAAAACGGTTGGACAGATTTGCATAAAATTTGGAACGGAGATAGCTTTCACCCTAGATTAACACATAGGCTACTTTTTATTCCGGATAATTAAATAGTTCCCGCAGGATAGCGATAAACATGTGAAAGGTCGTAGCTGGCTAGAGTTGCAACGTAAATAAGTATTGCGGAAATAACTATCAACATCAGTTTTTAATTGGTTTTTAATCTAATTCTACGCGGACGAAGTCGCGGGCAGAAGCTAGTTAATAGTCTAAAAATTCTTTAACGCTATAAAAACATTTTTCAAGTAACCATGTAGTAATCTTGGACTTGAAGACATTACCCTGCAATGGTTTCAACTCCTCAGGCAGCTTGTTATACGAGACGATACACATATAATAAATTTTTTTCCTGTATATAGCGGTACGACAGCGAGGTAAATATAAAAGTTCTCTGTACTGTGCTCTCTGTGTTCTAACAGAAACATCTACTCTCCTTTCGAATTTATCGGGGTGATTCTTGACAAAAACACAAGCTTTCCTGATGTACATGCATGCCAACGTCAAAACACTTAGCTTTTTAAAAATTGGTCGGCAACTGTCCGTGAACCAAGCATTAGTAACTGCACGAATACATTTCTTCTGCAAAGAGAATGCCCTTCCAACGTCTGTAGAATTACCCCATAACAATAACCCGTAATTAAGAACAGACGACACGTACCCGTGATAGGCTGTGATCGCTGCCTCCATAGATACTGTGTTTCTCAGTTTTCGCAATGCGAATACAAATCTATCCAACTTGGAGCATACAAAATTAACATGGCATTTCCAATTTAGGTGGCTATCAATATAAACACCTAAGAATTTAACATTGTCAGTCTCATTCAAAGTGTAGTTATTAAAGCTCAAATTTAAATGCAAAGGATTATTTTGGTAAGAATTAAACTGTACATAAAATGTTTTAGATAAATTAATGTTAAGATTATTATTATTAGTCCAATGTTTTATGTCAATCAATGCTTTATTTATGTTCGTTTCATAAGATGCTTTATTTTCTCCCTTGACCAATAATGTTGTGTCGTCCGCAAATAAGATGCACCTCTGTGACGTATCTTCTGAAATATCATTAATATATACTAAGAATAAAAGCGGACCCAAATTACTGCCCTGGGGCACACCTGTCCTATTTATCCGAAAATCAGACCTATACCTTTCTTTTATACCCTTTTTCCCCTAGTAAGGGGACCGAGAGTGACAATTTCACATTTTCAAAGTTTCTAAAAAGTGTTATGCAATCAAAAATCAGGACCCTGAGCGGTGAAAACGCTCACATATTCCCGCCCACCCGCTTTGTGGACATCAGGGATGTTATGGATATAATATAATTTCGGATCCGGATATGGATATGGATATTCGTAAAATATAATATCGGTTTCGGTTACGGTTATGGATATTAAATTATTTCGGATTATCCGATAGTTTCGGTTACGGATATGGATATCCATAACAACACTGCTCTAAAGTTGCCGGCCGGGCAAAAACAAAAACTTGTCACGACGTGTCATATTTACTATAAAGTATAACCAGAGCCTCTAGTGTAAGTTTTCACACGAACAAACTTCTCGAACGCGTTCACGTAAACGTCTCAATTACTATGGAATAATTGGCAGCGCCACTTGCGACACTTGAAACGGCAACAAACTGTTCCCATGGTATTTGACATTTTAACGCAAACGCGGTCGAGACGTGTTCTGTGACCGAAAACTTACACTAAGCATACTGTACGAATTAGCTGTGCACCTCGCGCTGTGACGTTATTAAGTAGCGGGAGAGGTGTCGCATTCCAGCGGAGTGCACAGTTAATTCGTACGAGTTGTACTATTTAGTTAGACTCCGCCCTATCCGAAACTATCCAAAACTTTTCGGATTCGGTTACGGTTACGGATATTTTTTTATTTCGGATATCCGATAGTTTCGGTTACGGATATGGATATCCATAACAACATTGGTGGCCATGGCATTTGCCAAGGTTCGAGGATTCTTAGCATTAAAAGCGGCTTACCTACCAGTTATGGGTGATTCACAGGAGCTCTGCTTGCGGCACTCAGCAGCCCCTTCCATGGAACAGCTGCACGAGTGGCAGTTGCTCTCCCATTCGCTCCCCGGAAAACACTCCATCTCCGAAGGCTCTGGACTTGAAGTTGACGTGTCTGGATCTACATACGGGAAATCTTTAATTAGAAGTAAGTCGATTCACCTACTTGTGATTAAAGATTTCATACATACATACCGTCACGCCTCTTTCCCACAGGGGTAGGCAGAGATTACTTTGTTCCACTTGCTACGATCCTGACATACCTCTTTCGCTTCATCCACATTCATCAGTCTCTTCATACATGCTCGTCAGTTTCGGGTAGGTACTTTAATTGATTTGCAGATGTCTCGGAAGTTTTTTTTAATGAAAATATGTAACTCACCATCATCTAACTCTTGGGATTCCATTTCTTGAGTGTCTATTTCTTGATTTTCTGAAGGGCATGGCCCACCATGCCCATCCTCCGACTCTGATAGGCATTTCAACGCTGCAAGGAAACAAAAACGAAATTAAGTTAGTTCTGTTAGAGGTTGCAAACCTTCCTAGTTTAGTAAACTCTATCATGTGTGGTCTATTACTTATTGTGTCCTAGCAACGCTGTTTTCTAGACAATATACGATTGCCCTTAATATGGTTTTTCCTTAATCTCTAATATGGTAGCAGATCGTTTTAAAACACGCATATGATTACGATAATATACAAATAATTTCGTAACCAACAAGTTCGCGAAAATGAGTAATCAAATAGTAGTTGAAAAACTCTCCGGGGTGAGCAATTACACCACCTGGAAATTTCAAATGAAAATGATACTCATACACGAAGACTTATTTGATTGCGTCGTTGAAGATCTTCAAACAGGAAAACCAGTGTGCGAAGACAAGAAGAAACAGGAAAAAGCGCTAGCACGAATTTGTCTCAGTGCTCAGCCAACTGTTTACTCTGTCGTTAGAAATTGCAACACAGCATTTGATGCCTGGAAGAATTTACAGAAATCGTTCGAGGACAAAGGTTTGGGTAGAAGACTAGGCTTACTTAGAATGTTATTTGGCCTTAACCTGCAGCAGTTTGACAGTATGGATACGTATGTTACAAAAATTTTAGATACGGCCCAACAACTGCAAGACATTAATGCTCCTCTGGACGACGAGTTCGTTGCAATAATAATGCTAAGTGGGCTCCCAAAAGAGTTTGACCCACTTATAATGGCATTAGAGCACAGTAGCGTTTCTCTTTCAAGTGACCTGGTAAAATGTAAACTACTACAGGAGGCACAGAGACGAGGTGATGAAGGTAGTACGGAAGAAAATGCCTTAACAAGTTCGACTTCGAAGCGTCCTAAGTGTTTTCGTTGCAGAAAAGTAGGTCACTATGCTAAAGATTGCAGGAAGAAAGCGCCGTGTAAGGACAAGTCATCTAGTTCCAGCTATCAGGGTGTGGAGAAGACTCAAAAAGCTCCTGGTACAACGACTATGCTATCAGCATTGACGGTGAAACTGGACCCAGATGTGTGGTACGTCGACAGTGGTGCGACTTGTCATATGACCAACAATAAGAATATTTTGCATGACTTTGTGTGCGATACGCCGAAGGAAATAAGCGTAGCCAACGGTGAAAAACTTTTTTCAGCGGGACGTGGTAATGTAAAACTCTTTTTGCAAAACCAATTAAGAACTGTCACCAATGTAGTTTTTATACCGAACTTGTCATGTAATTTGTTATCTGTCAGTGTGTTGACACTGAAAGGTTTTGAAGTAAAATTTATATCGAATTTATGTAAAATTTACGAAAACGAAACGAAACGGTAATCGCTGTAGCTAAACGGTGCATAAGCGGTCTTTATTTATTAGAGGTCGGGGGTGCGTCTGTTAATCCCGTTACCAGTGAACACGGATTGCCGGTGAACGTCTCCTCGCAAACCCAGGTGGAGGTTAATACGCAGGGTTTGTGGCATCGTCGGCTTGGACATTTGAATAGTCGCAGTATAAGTCTACTCAAGAACGGTATGGCAACTGGCATCGACTATGATGTGTCTACATATGAGCAATGTATCGCCTGTATTGAAGGTAAGGCTACTAAACTACCTTTTCCTAAGAAATCTTTTTCACGTGCGAATGAAGTATTAGGCTTGGTACACACGGACGTGTGCGGTCCTATGCCGGTGAAATCTATAGGCGGTGCGAGATATTTGCTAACATTTATTGACGATTTTTCGAGGAAGACATTTTGTTTTGTAATTGAAACTAAAGATAAAGTTTTCGAGTGTTTTTTGAATTTTAAAGCTCTTGTAGAAAACGAGACTAATAAAAAAATTAAAGTCTTAAGGAGCGACGGTGGAGGCGAATACATTAATGCGCGATTCAAGCAATATTTGAGCGAGTGTGGAATTCGACATCATACTACAGTTCCTCATTGTCCGCAGCAAAATTCAGTTGCTGAGCGCGCAAACCGAACCATTGTGGAGGCGGTTCGCTGTATGCTTCTTGAAGCCGGTTTGGATCAACGTTTTTGGGCTGAAGCTGCGAGCACTGCGGTGTACATTAAGAATCGCTCGCCCACGAAAGCAGTTAGAGGTGCAACGCCAGAAGAACGTTACACTGGACGTAAGGTAAGCGTAGATAACTTACGTGTGTTTGGTTGCTTGGCGTACGCTGTACAAAATAAACGAAATAAACTAGATCGGAAATCGAAACCTTATATATTCGCAGGATATTGTGAAAACACAAAAGGGTATAGACTCTTAGATGTTGAGAGCTATAAGCTAACGATCGCGAGAAATGTTAAGTTCCTAGAAAACAAATTCCTCAAGCATCTTAACCTCTCAAAAGATGAATTGGTTGTGGTTTTAGAACCTGAGACGTTGGTTGTTCCGGAAGTCAGTGTAGAACCAGAACAAATTTCTGAGATTGCAGATAATTCTGATGATAGCGGATCTACGACTAGTGAGGCTGCAGATCAATCGTCAGATGCAACCTATGTTCCGGATGTTTCATTTGAGACGGATGATTCAAGAGCTGGATATGAGGAAGCTGATGATAATTCATTTCTGTGTGCATTTTTAACAGGCGAAGCATGCTGTACTGATGAGCCCAGAACAGTTAAGGAAGCTCTAAGTGGTCCTGAAGCCATGCAGTGGCGAGCTGCGATGAAAGACGAGTACCAATCATTTTTGGACAACCAGTGCTTTAAATTAGCAGATTTACCAAAAGGCGCTAAGCCAGTTAAGACAAAATGGATATTTAAAAAAAAAAGAGGGCTTAATGGTGAACTGTTACAGTATAAAGCACGTCTTGTGGCAAAAGGATTTACACAAAAGTATGGAGTGGATTATTTTGAAACATTTTCACCTGTAGTGCGATACGAAACCATAAGAATGTTATTGGCTTTGGCAGCGGAGTATGACATGGAGATTGATCACATGGACGTTAAAACGGCTTTTCTTAATGGAGATTTAAAAGAAACCGTGTTCATGGAAATTCCTGAAGGCTTTGAAGAAGGTAAAGGCAAGAACAAGGTGTATCGACTACGTAAGGCTATATATGGTCTGAAACAAGCGCCTAAATCATGGAATGAGAAGATTAATCACGTACTTGTAAACAAACTCAAGTTTAAGAGATTGATCTCGGAACCATGTGTCTATATTCAGAGAAAAGGTGACAAGCTTGTGATCATCGCGCTATATGTTGATGATTTAATAATATTTAGTAATTGTAAAGCTGAAAAAGTGAAAAATAAAGAATTATTGATGAAAGAATTCGTAATGAAAGATCTTGGTCCTGTAGAAAGAGTTCTAGGATTAAGAATCAGGAAAGATGATGGCAAGATTGTACTTGATCAAAGAGCCTACATTCAGAAGTTACTAGAAAAGTACAAAATGCAAGACTACAAACCAGTTGAAACTCCGATGCAGTGCCAAAAATTAAACAAAGCTGAAGAAAAAGATGACAGCTTGGAGTATCGTGAGTTGATCGGTTGTCTTATGTATGTTGCGGTTTGCTCGCGTCCTGACATATGTCACGCTGTAAGTGTGCTGAGCCAGTTCAATAACTGTTTCTCCGATGTCCACTGGAAAGCGGCTAAGCGTGTATTGCGTTATCTCAAAGGTACAATTAACTACAGCATTACCTATGAGAAGAGCAATCGTTTATCTGTGACGGGATTTGCAGATGCAGACTGGGCTTCTAATGAAGTTGACAGACGTTCTTATACGGGATATGTTTTCAAAATTGGAAATTCTATTACTTGTTGGGAAAGTAGAAAACAGCGTACCGTTGCGTTATCGAGTACTGAGGCAGAGTACATGTCACTTTCTGATGCATGTAAGGAAGCATTGTTTATAAAGACTTTTCTTCATGAATGTATAGGTAAACAAGTTGAAATTGTAATTTTCAATGATAATCAGTCGGCTCTGAAGCTAGCTGAAAATAGTATGTTTCATGGTAGGTCGAAACATATAGACATACGTCATCATTTCGTCCGGGAGGCGGTGAGCAATGGTGCTGTAAAAGTTAATTTTATGCCAACGTCCAAAATGACGGCGGATGTCTTGACTAAACCGTTGTCAGTAGACAAACATAAGTCTTTTGTTAATGACTTAGGTTTGGTTAGTTAAGTGTGTTGTTATGTAGTTCACAAGATAGGTTTAAGGGGCGGTGTTAGAGGTTGCAAACCTTCCTAGTTTAGTAAACTCTATCATGTGTGGTCTATTACTTATTGTGTCCTAGCAACGCTGTTTTCTAGACAATATACGATTGCCCTTAATATGGTTTTTCCTTAATCTCTAATAAGTTCCCGAGTCATGGATGTTGTATTTATTTAAGTATGTATTTATCTACATTATATAAGTACGTTTATCCGTTGCCTGGTACCCATAGTACAAGCCTTGTGCTTAGTTTGGGACTGGGTCAATTGGTGTAATTTGTTCCAAGATATTTATTACCTATTTATTTATTATTATTTATTATGTTATGTAAGTAGGTTAGACTTTTGAGGTAAAAATATTACCTATTTGTCAAATGACCATGTGATAAGTACTTAAGTATTAATTTAATTTTAACTAGCTTTGACTCGTGGATTCGCTCGCGTGAAGATTTCGATGCAGGTGTTGAAATTCTACAACAAAATTCATCGTGGTTTTTATTAAGGCGACTAGTGCCTTCAGAATGTTGTCTTTGTCTTTGTCTTTTTCTTTACGTGTGAGGAGTAAAGAAAATCACACACTTTTGCAAATTTTCGATGTTCTTGTTGTTATTCGTGATGAAAAAGTCTATTGATTTAGAAATGCTACGTTGTGTTTAAAGTACATCGGATTCTTTATTTTTTAACATTTAAATATTTTCATAAGTCGTTACCGTTTAGGAGCAGTAGGGAATGCAAGCCAAAAAACATCTTTCGGTTGAACTTTATTTAAATACCGAACATTTGCTGATACCTAAGCGTACGTTGGCAAATATTGTATAAGAAATGATTTTTTTTTTAAATTTTTTGGCTCAGCCGTTTAGGAGGAGTAGGTTTTAGAAAGTACCTAATTTAGAGCATTTGAAGACACTCGGTGCATTAATATTATCCGAGCAAACTACATGTCTGTAGAGCCCAGCCCTTTAGCGTGATACTGGCACTCCACTTGACTCATTTATCCAAATATTTGCGTGAGTGAAGGAGATGCACTATATTGATTCTAGCGTATGCGACGAAGATGCCAATAGCGCAACGCAAACACGCAACGCAAAGTGGAGTGCCAGTATGAAAGAATAAAACAAACCAACACATAAACACGAAAACTTTCGCATTTATTTATAATATTTGTAGGAAGTAAAATTAGTCTAGTTTATAAGTTCAAAATCGTGTTTAATTCTTGATAAAGCTCCTAAAAATTTGCGCGAGCGCGAGGTCATTGGATTCGAAATGACGTCAGCGAAAATTTCTTTTAATGTATTTTAGCCCACCAAAAATTGCAAGTCATTATTAATTTACCAATTAAACAAGACAAAAATATTATTTTTTCGTTTTTTGACTTAAACTCGAAAACTCATATTTATGAAATTATAGATACAAAAAGATTTTTAAAGAGTAGACAATTCCAACAAATTATATTCGGAGGTTTTATCAAGCAGGGCTGGCCACACCAGCGCAGGCGATCCACAACTTGCCCTTTGGCCTTGGCAATTATTGCAGTTCTATTAATAGCGGGTCACAATTGTCCGTATAATCGCTCGCGTGTTTGGGAGAATGTGGGAAATAAAAAATAATGCTCACTACTTCATTCTTAAACGGGGCAGGCAGTGTTCTCCTTAGATATCTGGTTATCAAGAACGTTACATATATGTAGCTTTAACCAATCCTCCGATTCTGGGGGTTTGCTCCCAAGTTCGAAATTCGTATCACACCGCATCGGATCGTCCTGGGGGTTACTGCGAAATTCGGAATTCGTTTTTTTTTTTATATGATTAGGAAGGAAAACGAGCAAGTGGGTCACCTGATGGTAAGTGATCACCACTGCCCATAGACACCCGCAACCCCGGAGAGATTGCAGATGCGTTGCCAACCTAGAGGACTAAGATGAAATGCCTCTTGTGCCCGTAATTTCCCCGGCTGTCTTACTCTCCACACCGGAACACAACAGTGCAAGCACTGCTGTTTAGCGGCAGGATTGGCGAGTAAGATGGTGGTAGCGATCCGGACGGACCTTGCAAAAGGTCCTACCACCCGCAAAAGTAGTTCTTATCGCAGGTACCTATTGTTTCTGGTCGTCGTCGTCAGCGGGGTTACTCCTAAATTCGAAAATCGAAGTTCGTATCATACCGTTTTTGATCGCCATCGTCAGCGAGTTAATTCGAAATTCAAAATTCGTATCACACTTTTTTTGATCGTCACCATCAGCAAGGTTACCGCGAAATTTGAAGTTCGTATCATACCTACTGCTTGCTGATCGTCAGTCGGTCTAAACAACTGCAAAATATAAGTTTAACGTAATTTTAGGTTTCTATGCCTATGATCTTGTAAATTACGAAATAAACGTATTTATATTTGATTTAGGTATTGTAATTTTAGATTAGTTGGTTTAAATTTATATATATAGTGTTTATTAGTTAGAAATTCAATAATAAAACCTATGATATGAAACTTTACTCCCGGCTATAGGTAAACTTACCTAATAATTATGTAAAACGTCGCTTATGCTTTTTGTGACTAATATATGCTCGTCTCGAACTTTCACGGTCATTTATTTATCTCTAAGCTCCATTTGTATTATCCCAACGAGGTAAACATAAGTACAATTCTCATTAACATTATCTCTCTAAAAATCATTGGTCGATTTCTGAGAACACAGAGATAAATACACAATAATTTACTTGTTAGAACAATGCGTCAGTCATACACACTTGTTCTAATAAACTATGTTATATAGGCAATTATATGGATAACTAGCTTTTGCCCGCGACTTCGCGTAGACTTCATTTATTGACAAAAGTCACATATTGCTATGCATATTTGAACGTCCTTATTCCGACTCATTTCAAGTTTTAGCTGTGACTTTTAGTATGAATCTGACAGCGAGCGAACCTAAACTGAATCGCATTAAGGCGTCATGGTAAGGCCCCAGGTATACTCATATGCGAACCCATTCGCGCTTTCCTCCCACCACTTGCTTACGAATAATATGTGACGAATGTCTTCAGTCTTGCTTGCGATTTTGTATGTCAAATATGAGGATGATTTTATTTGTACAGTTGATCTGTTTTACTAGTGTTCTACTACATCAGCCCCCTTAGCACGGTAACGTTTATCTACCCATTTTATCTACAAATGGGCGATAAACGATATTTTGTCGCGGTGACTGAGTCAACCCTCAATAACTCTGTAATGAACAGACAACAGTAGAAATCGAATGTTGGTTCATGGCAATACGATTTATAGTCAAACAACACATTTTGATCTAGGATACTATTCTATCATTATTCATCATCATCAATCGCATGAATAAATCAATTCTGCGATTTTATTTTCCGTTTCTCAAATTTAGATTCGGTCGCGCAGTCTCGGTGTAGCCTAAAAAAGTCGTCTCGGTTTAGCTAGTTAAGATTTATTTTAGAAAGAAAGAAGACATTTATTCCTTTTAGCATGACACACGATTATAAGAGCACAATACCTCAAAATTTTATAGAAAAATAAAACATTAAAAAAAATACACGCATGAAAAATAGATCATCAGCGTTGTGTGTCTTGTGTGAAACGGTCGCTGGCTCAGAATTACGCTGAGGTGTTAGACACCTGCAACACTGATTTTCAGCCAGAACCGTCGTAATTTTACACATTATTTGTTTAATTAAGTAATACAATTAGCTAGCACGTGCCCTCCTAATGCTATAAGTAATTCATAAAAACTGAACGCCGGTTATCAAAGGTCGGCGTAGTACGATAATACCATAATGCCTAAACAACGGGCTCTGTTGCGTTACTACGAAATGGAAACACTTAGCGTGTTAAATGCCTAGTTATTTACACATTTTGTATGCATATATGATATATATATACATACGACGACCTGAGACGACCTGATCAGGATCGCGGGATCGCGGTGGATGCGGAAGGCACAGGTCCGGTCCGAGTGGAGAGCCTTGGGGGAGGCCAATGTCCAGCAGTGGACGTCTTTCGGCTGATATGGTGATGATGATGATGATATATGTATATATATGTATACTTATATGAGTACCCATTTCCCTTGAGCCATGACCAAGCGTGAAATACGTTTAGGTAACGCTAACCCGTGCGGGAATTTCGCAATTTTTCGTGATAAATTACCTAGTCTGTTCTATTTCAGACTTACAATCTATCCCAGTTTTAAATTTCATCCAAATGTGTTCTGTTCAGCCGTTTTGGCGTGAAAGAATACCTACCTATATCAAATTTCCATTCATACATTCTCACAAACTTTTGCATTTATTTCATAACTAGCTGTTGCCAGCGACTTCGTCTGCAAAGAATTCGTTTATCGCTATCCCGCGGGAACTACGCAATTTTCCGGTATAAAAAGTAGCCTTTGTGCTATTCCAGACTTTTTTCTATCTATGTGCCAAATTTCATCCAGATCCGTTGGGCCGTTCTGGCGTGATTGTGTAACAAACAAACATCCATCCATCCATACTTCCGCATTTATAATATTAGTTAGATATTAGTAGGACTAAATAAACCACTAAGCACTCTGATGTAGGAATTGACGCCTTACCATGACGTCTTAATGCGATTCATTTCAAACTCAGTTCAGGTTTCAGCTGTCATTTTCAGCATGGACCTGACAGCGAGTGAACTTATACCTACTGAATCGGAATTGAATTGCATTAACACGTCACCCCCGGGCCACATTAGCGGGCGAAGGTTCGTGTCGCGTTGTCGCGATAAAAAGTTCGAGTTCGTGTAACCACGAACTACGTGGCCACACTAGACGAAATTATCGCGATAAAAACTTCGGGCGAACTATGTCGCGAAACTCTTAATTTGGCGGGAAAATGAACCAAGAGCTCAAAGAAACAAAAAGATGGAGGCAGCGTTTGCTTTCTATTGTATGACTGTAAATAATATTTGAAATGTCACTTGTCAAAATTGACGTACATTTCAGAAATTTCAAAGTAGTACGAAGTGTAGACACTTGCACGAACACGAACTCTGTCGCGATAAAATCCTTTGATCTGCGCTAGATACCGACAGGAGCCCGAACACAGTTCGAGTTCGCCCGAATGACTCGCGATAAAGCGAACTGTCTGTCCACACATGCCGCGATAGGGCGAACCTTCGCCGAATCCCGCTAATGTGGCCGTAGCATCATGGTGACTCCCCTGTCATAAAAAACGGGAAACTACCTTGATTGACTGTACAGCGCAGTGTGTAACCTATTTGAAAGATAAAACAGCGATTTTCCACTTTGAAAATCACCGAAGAAGATAGAAGATAAAATAAGAAAGATAGAACAAGGAATAGTGAGATAAGGGAACGTGCTGGTGTGAAAGAGGATATAGTGACTAGGATAGAAAAGAGTATGCTTAGTTGGTTTGGTCACGTAGAGAGGATGGATGAAAGAAGATTAACTAAACAGATATATATGGGGAGAGGGATTGGGTGCGTTGGGAGGGGAAGGCCTAGACGGACGTTCCGTGATCAAATTGGGGACGTTTTGGAAAAAGGTCAGGTCAAGAGTACCCGAAACCGAAGAGCATGTGTGAAGAGATTGATGAATGTGGATGAAGCGAAAGAGCTATGTCAGGATCGTAGCAAGTGGAACAAAGTAGTCTCTGCCTACCCCTGTGGGAAAGAGGCGTGACGGTATGTATGTATGAAAATCACCGGGTTTAAACATAGTTCGAAGAAAATTGACCCCACGACCCCGCTGAAGTCGCGCTATCGTGAATTACTCATCCCACTGTTTGTTTGTTAATCCTTTATCATTATTACACTTCCGCTGGACAAATCACTACTTAATCGTTTCGTTACGCATGTTAAACTGTTTGGGCGTTGTCCGACTTTGCACGCCTAGCACAAGAGGACGCGATGAAAGCTGTGTCATATCGCGCGCGAAATAAACTACCCTTTTCCGAACGTGCGCGACGCTTGCGCGTCGCGCGCACTCTTCATGCTAGCCGCGTGCTACACTTAGCGAGTTTTTGACGTTATGAAAACTAACTACACTCAGGTAATAATTTAGCGGAACACAAAAAAAAGTTAGCAAAACGCATACTTAATGCTTGACCAGAACAAAAAAATGATAAAAATAATTAGGGGGCGTTCATTAATCACTTAGGTAAGTACCTAAAGTTTTTTTGAGAACCTAATGTGAGAAGAACACAAAATATTTACCTTGCTACTCCGCTACTTACGTGCAAGATAATGTGAGAGTCGTGAGATTTTTAAAAATGGGTGTAAGATTTCAGCTCACTATTTCGCGGAGTACAGCAACGTAAAGATATCCATTTAGTTCAACATGGACCTTCGAAAAGTATCGCCTGAATATACGTAGTTATATATGTATGTATATAGTCTTATATTTAACCTCGTGAGTTTCCGTGTGCTTTATAAAGAAAAAGCAGAAAAAGTCAATAGTAAAAATAACTGCCAAATGTACTCCACGAAGTACTTACCTAATTGTTCAATGAAAAACAAAGTTAAATAAGTATGTTGAAGTAATCTCCAAAATTACAAAACTGGTGATTCTCGAGCAGATTAGTTGCAAAATGCGACATGGAAAATGGAAACGACCACCTTTCGCCGAACATAAAAATGTATCACAATTTATACTAATTTAAGTAGGTACATTATATTCATCTTAGTCGCCTGACGAGGAATACTGCGATCTCTGTCCATCAATTACGTCCGACAATTATCCCACAACTGCAATTAAAACTGTGAGAACGGTGCAATGCCAACATCAAAACGCTAAAAATACACTTTGTTTCCTGTGCACTTACGACGTTCCGCCACTAATCTACCTTCAGTTACGCCGAGCTGATGAAAGAACTATTTATACACCCGGATGAGAGGCAGTGCAAGGAATTAAGTATAATCATTAGGAGTACGGATGACGATTGCTTGGCTTTCGAAGCCAAGCATGAGTGTGTAAAGCCCGACCATCAGGAAAATAAGAACACGCTGTACCACTCTGTCGCAGTGAGCCACCCACGAGCCACCGCTGTACTTTTCAAGGAAACCACTGTGACGTGTATTGTAATATGGTTCTACTGCGGGTTCTTATTTTCCTGGTCGGGCTTTAGATCAGTGTTACCACAGTTTAAAATTGGAACACGCTGTGTTTTTTGACGCTGGCCACTAGCATTTTGCGCAAAAAAAACCGTTGCTCCGTTTGAACTCGACAGTCCCACAAGGACGTTATCGTTGTGTCCCGCAGCCGTCAGGAGCGCCACAAAGGGTCAGCCACACGTCACACTTATCTAAGGTCACGGGGCTTTCATTCATACAACCGAACCAACTTATCAATACCGCCTACGAAACCTCCTCCTCGACGAATCGACACGCATCCGAGATTTGGTCAGCAGTAAAGTTATTTTTGCCGTTCTCTAGGTTATCTGATATGATGTCACGCCAGATGTCTGCTTACGTCTGACGATGGAAACCGCTCCGAAATTATCTTTTACAACTTTATTTTGACGCTTCTGCGTGTTATCTGTCCACTTCTTTGAGCAGAGAGAGGATGTTACAGAATAAACATAAGTAGATGAGACTAAGTAAGTGCGGACAAGCGACTTCTTAAGCAATGGTAACTTAGTAGAAGATAGAAGGAATTTAAGGAGAATGAAAGACCTATAGTAAACGTAACTCAGCACAGGCAGCAGAAGTATACGAGAAACGTCATTTTTGTCATCCCCAGACTATTTACATCCTACTAGGCGGAGGGGGCCCGTATATAAGAATAAAAGGTCCCAGATAGAAACTTCACAAACGCTTCTGACGTTGTTTAATCCCTTAGAAATGAAGTCCAATTTAATTAACCACGAATCACTTAAAACGTTATTAAATAGATTACATACACAAATGAAATCAAATCACGTCTATATGGTAGACAGAGCCTAAAGTACCAAGACAAGTAGGCGTACAGGTGGAAAGGGGAATAAAAATAGTTATGGGTTGCTAGCCGCACCGCCTGTAACATGATGCCTACGATTTTCGCCCAATCCCTCGATGGGCTTTTCTTTTACCATCTGCGCGGGACGAGAAGCAACTGGTACATTCTATGTTTTTACTTTGCTCCCAGACCAGCATAATTTAAGTAGTAATAGATTAAGGGCATGTTTCATCAGAATCTGTTCATCATCATCATCAGCCAGACGAAGTCCACTGTTGAAGGCCTCCCCCTTCGAACGTCACAATGAACTACAACTCGCTCCATACATTCACCGGTTTCCCCCAACTTTCACGATGTCGTCGTCCCTCTCTATTTAACTACGAAACAGACAGAGACGTCATCATAGATAACTGACACTTAACTGGAACTTAAAAGAGAGTGGTGAAACAGCCCCCAAGTTTTTAAAAGACACAGAAATTTGCAAAAAAACATCGCTATAAAACTGTCCTGCATAAATCTCCTAAATAAACGGTACCCTACTGCTCCAAAATTCGAAATGAGATTCTAACTGTGCCGGACTCTAAAACATAATTTTAAATTTAAATTCTAAATTTGAATTTCCCGTCAAAACAAAAGCATTAGGATAGTGCGGTCCCGTTAGTCGTTCGCTTGGCAACAGTTTGCATAACATGAAAGGGCTCGCTACACTGCAGGCCCAGAAAACTATGCACTCGTTGTAAATAAAAAATTAGAGTAGCGTAATTAGAGAGTAGCGTAGTAGAGTAATTAGCGTCGCCCCCATTGCGGATTTTTCTATCTAACAGGATTTTCGTAAAACCCCTCAATATTCCTTGAGTCCGATTTTTGAAGACAAGTATATGTGAAAATGCCACTCGAAAGTGGAGAAAAATGGTGCTGAGAAAAGAAAAGTTTATTATATTTTCATAGATAATTACAGACGATATTAAGGTTAGAGCCTCCTATTAAGTAAATTTGATTGCCTGTGTCAGGAGACACCGCTCCTCCAAAACAAGAAATGGTAGCAATGGTAAACCATAATAAACTAGCATTAAAATAAAATTAAATTAACCAGTATGTGTGTGTATGTGTGTGTACGTAATCGAGGAGATTAGAAGAAAACTACATCTCTAATAAATCTAGTCAACTAGTCGAAAATTTTATTTGAGCTGTGGTTTCGTCGCAATACTTATACAACTTTCGAGTAATAGGTATAAAGGCTTTCAAAAATCGGGCCTCACGGTCTACATATTAATGAAACCTTTGCTAACTTTCAGTTTTTTAGGTCCAACAGTTTGGCCTGGGCTGACGTCAGGAGTTCTATTTTCATTATGTTAAGATTTTAATGAATTACATTGAAAAAAGCCGTGGCATGTATAAAGGACTTTTATAATTCAGGCGTAACTCGTCAATTGTAAATAAAAACAAAGGTAATCGCGGTTCATATCTCGTTTATAATATTTAGAAGTAACGCCTAATTCAATAAAAGGTCTTACCTTTAAAAAATGGGAACTAGCCTATTACGCCTCCGAGAAATGGACAGGGAGTTTCCCAGGCGGTAGTGCTATGGCAAACTTAAAGGTGATATCAGACAGTTCACTGGAGTGAATGTTCTTTCGAGTGAATGCTTCATTTTTCTTTCATTCATTCGGCACTTTTCTTTCACTTTGCGTTCAGACGTGTCACTTTGAGTGAAAAATGCATAATGAAATAAGAAAATGAACCGTCTGATACCTATCACCTTTAGGTTCAGGCCCCTCTTCTCCACTGGGCACTATGGGCACGTGCCCAGGGCCCCGCGATCGAATGGGGCCCTGCCATGGGGGCTGCCAGATTACCAAATGATAACCGATATTTAGGTCATAGGGGCCCCATGATCCTAATGTGCCCAGGGCCTCAAATAGTTTAAAGACGGCCCTGTTTAGGTTTACCCTTATCAGTGTCCGGAGGTGTATCAGGTGCGAATGCCGGTACCGGCCGGACAGGTCGAGGGCAATAGCCGGCGTTGTCCTCACCGGCTGTGGCGGAGTATCTCACGTCACGTGCTATATTTACTGTGTTTTGTTTATTGGTGTTATAGGGGTCACTTGAAATTGTTCCGGAATATCAGGTTGTTGGGTTAGTTTAACTTCAACTTAATAGTCCTGTAAATGATTTTGAGGATTTTTTATCAAGGCATTACCCGTGAACCCACCGTTATGTCCCACTGTTACAAAAATCCTCACATGAGATAGTAAAATTAGGTTAGGTTCGTCAGACCAGTAGGCTTATTGTCTAACTCGCTCGCGATCGCCATCGTGTTCATTTTGACAGATCATGTATGGGCTGACAATTGGCATCGGAATCAGCTAGCTGTCACATTCATACAAGAACTGTCAAAATGAACACGATGGCGATTGCGAGCGAGTTAGACAATAAGCCTACAGGCATCTACAAATGCCCGAAGGCCAAACCGGGCAGAAATAGGAGCCCCGCGAGAGCGGGGTTCCGTCGTCCTTATGGGGTTGGGGAAGTGTGATTCGTCATTTTTTATAACAGTGGGACATCCCAGTGAGATCACGGGTCACCCTTTTTATCATAGTTAACAAATGTTTCCATACATCAAAGTGAACCTCACGCAAGGTCCGTCCGGATCGCTACCACCATCGTACTCGCTAATCCTGCCGCCAAGCAGCAGTGCTTGCGCTGCTGTGTTCCGCCGTGGAAAGTAATCTTAGCTTTGCAGATTCGTGCAGGTCCATGGGTGGTGCTCACTGACTGGTGACCCGCTTGCTCGTTATCCTTGATCATCGTATAAAAAAGATCACCTGTTCGGTTTGTGCCCCCTGTCAGGTTTTTAATTATTTTCTAATTAATGTTTAGGGTCCCGATATTTGATTCATACCTATCACTCGAAAGCGGAAAAATCTGTACTAACTACCTACTTACTACAAAACTACAGCTCATAAGTTTTCCATTAAAAGTATTTAATAAATTTTAGAACAGTCATTTTCGGCTAATCTACTTGTACTTATTTTAAATCCAACTCGATCTTTCACCATTATCCACTTAAAAAAATCGTTCACCAGTTTATCACAACTTCTGTAAGTTCCATTCGTAGGTAGGTATAAGTTTATTATTTTATTATACGTACTTCCCCTATGTGAAAATCATCGGCAAAATGCTTCTGTTGGTAAACAATCCCGATATTTTCCACACGACATTGACCCAGTGACGTGGTTTTACCACGAATGTTATCGCACATTGGTTATAGTTAACATTACAATCATTTTCTACAATTGTTACTTACAATCGGACTGCATTAAGATTCCGACTGGAACTTGTTGCTTTCGTGGGCACTCTTGTATAGATAAAGGTTAATTATTATAAATTACAATTTATAATAGTTTTATTAATATTAGTTTATAGTTTATATTGTTAATAATTATTGAATTATAATATTAGCAGTGCCCTTACAGGGTTTGATCTTGTATCCTGGTATCTTGTACATATCAAAGCTAATAA
Source organism: Pandemis heparana (assembly GCA_963854515.1). Classification (NCBI taxonomy): domain Eukaryota; kingdom Metazoa; phylum Arthropoda; class Insecta; order Lepidoptera; family Tortricidae; genus Pandemis; species Pandemis heparana. Next base: position 9,273,940 of record OY978027.1, on the reverse strand, counting down.
ATGTCTTGTCTTGTCAACGTAACGGTCAAGTGTTGCCAGGTGCGAAAATTCTAAATGCAGTAGCAGTAAGTACCTAAAAATGCGGATTTTCAATGAAAAAAGCGGACAGACAAAGGGGAACATAACCCATACGGCCAAGTTTTACACAAGAAAACCGAAATAATTCGTCGGTTGATTTCAGGTTGTTTTTACAAAAATTGGGAGTAGCAAGGTACATAAATAGTTATTGTTCATTGAAAACCTCCGCAATGTAACGCCTGCTCCAATAAAACATTTAAAGCTTAGGGTAGACCGGGGGCAATAGTAACACTTTGCAAATAACGGCGCATAGCACAGACACTGAACATTTCTAAGAAAAACTACATCAACGTATGACATGCCAGGTTCATTGTTTATACGTTTTTGATATTATTTTTTACTAGAACATAACAGTTTAGCTTATAATCGAGTTTTTGTTCAGTGATTCCCACTGCTACTATTGACCCCTACTACGGGTCATTTGTACCACAATTTCCGAAGTGAATAAAACATACATTTATACCAAAATCATAACAATTTCAATATTTATTTCTTGAATTTAATCAGTCTGAACAGTTGTACCAGTATCAGCAATGAGGATCTACATTTTCAGTAAAAATATAATTACTCAAGTCTAAGAAATTTATATTCAAGTTATCTCAGTTTCTACAATGAAATTAATCGTTTTTATGAAATAAAATGGCTTCTAAATTTTCTAGGCATAATTTTCTGGCCTGTAAAACTACGTAAACCAATACAATTCAATACAAAACTAGTATCGCAAAATTGCATACAGTTACAATTGACCCCTGGTACAATGGACCCCATTTCTCGAATTTAACAATACTTTACAGTGTAAAATCACAATACTATAGCAACTTCAAAAGCAGCTCATAATATACGATAAAAATATAGAAAATGGAAGTAACTAATCAATGGCTCAACCAATTTTAGTTAGTTAGGTATACAACATTAGATTCACCTTAAAACGTCAGCTAACTTTGATAATATAAAAATATTATTTGGGGTCATTTGTACCACGGGGTCAAATGTAACGTTACAATTGACCCCGACTGTGCTGGTACTATTGCCCTCAAATCATTTCAAATTACTTACATTCAAATATCTCAGCCGTTCTTATTACCTGATAACCAAACCATTACTTGATTCAAGCATTGATAACCGTAGCATCATAATTGAGTAAAAATATTAGACTAACAGCTATATTGGGGAAAATATAAGCCAAAACAATCTTCGGAATTATTTACTTTGGTTGTGCGAAAACAAAAATAGTTGTCTAGCATGTTCGTTCTGCACGGCGCTGCGCCGCCGACTGGTGAGCAGGTCGGGACACACTCAACGCACGTACGCACGCACACAGTTATGCTTAGAATGTTATAGGGTTAGAAATATCGACGATGTTACTATTGACCCGTGGTACTATTGCCCCCGGTCTACCCTATTCGATTTGGGTTGATTTCGAAAAAGCGGAATCGAAGAGGAAATTCATAGCTAGTCGAAAGAGGGTCAGCAAAACAATTCTCAAAGTCGCGGTCTGAAAGCTGTTTTAAGCGCAGTCGCGCGGGGAGATCGTTTTTTTTTTTAAATTAAAAACATTGTGCATAGAGTACAAAATGACCGAAGATAGTGCATTCGTTACAATTAATTAAGACGCAGATTAGATCATAATATAATATTATACTGAAGATATTGAAGATAATGATAATTAGTTCAAATAGATTTCACTTACCCACTATCGAAGAAGCAGGTCCAAAGCAGGTCTGTTTGTATACATAATAAAGACGGTTAAATATTTAATAGCCTTTTGTCCTACCCCATATGAGGGAGCCAATCCTAAAGATACTAGATGCGGATATAATTTACCGATATCGATTTTATGTCTCTTATGACGTATCTATGGGGTTTCCCGACCATAAACATGATGGCATACTTCAATTCAATTTCTTTTTTGGAATAATATGGCCCCATCAATCGATGCGATTGATTTCGCCAATGTACCTAAAAGTAGTAAAAATATATTCAAAAATCTTGTGACAAAATGTCGGCAACGTCAAAACATCCCCTCCCCCCTGTCGGGCTCTTAGCCAACGTATAATGATATCCCTCAGATACGTCTTGGAAATCATTGACCGATGCCCAGGGCGCACCGGACCAAGTCCAACTCCGAAAACGAACCCCAGTTCTTGACCACACATGGAGGTAACCGGACTCGCACCCCCACAGCATACTTCGCACAGCAAAGACACGTCCTGCCATCGAGATAATTCACTAATAAAAAGTAACATCCACTATGGATTGTGCCTACTATTTGATATGGAATATAGTCACCGAGATGAAGTATCTCCACGGCAGATTATACCTAGAGATCCTAGGCTGTCTTGCTGGAAAAATTTAAACCTCGGTTTAGTGTTAAAATCGATTTAGTAGTGTCACCAAATTGTATGGAACTGTCAAGATTCAAACCAGATTTAGTGACTAAATCAAGATTTATCTTTTACTGCAAGTGGCCCTTAGAGTGAATTTGACAATACCGGAAATTATATTTAAAAATAAGACAATTCTGATATTTTTTTTATCTACCTACACTTGACTTTTCGATCAGTAGGTATGCTTAGTTAGTTTTCGGTCACAAAATACTTCTCGGACTCATATGCGTAAAAATATCAAATACCGCGAGGAACTGGACCCTTAATAATATGACGTCTTAATGCCATTAAATTCCGAAGCAAAGTTGGATCGCTCGCTGTCAGATCCATACTAGAAACTGTGTCAAAAATTACAGCTAAAACGTAAAATTGAATAGTAATTGAATTGCAGTAAGGGACACATGCAAGAATTGTATGCCATTATAGTTACATTTGCGAAGTTTGACAGATCGGTTGAATTCGGTTTACCCCGGCAACCCGCAATGTAATGAAACTTGCATGCAATTCTTGCATGCGTCTAAATGGGCCTTAGACGTCTGGTACAGGTGGCGGCACGTAAGCCGAACGTGGTGTACGCCCGCCCACGTCACCCGCACTCCCCCGCGATACCTTATTTTCAACTACCCCGCATCAACGGTCATCGCTAGACTTACGTGCCGGCACTTGTAAGGCCCTGTTTGTTGCAGTTTCGTTTCAAGCGTTTGTCGTGTCTAAAACAACTACCTCAGCGTCCGAACTAGTCAAATGCAGCTACCGTCCTCAAAATTTAAACAATCTTACTTCTAAACATCAATGCACTCAATTTAAATCAATTGCTTCCAATTCGGCGTGGTGTGGAGACGTATGACGCGTTATTAGGCACCAGTTTATTTTTATGAGTGCGACAACCAATTTATTTTAATTATTGACCCAGCCCAGGCTGAATATAGGCGTGAAATTGCCACCAAGGTCGGGTTTTAATTTAACTTGGCTCGACGGTCTTCGGCTATGGCAAATTAGAGAAAAAAAAAACGATTTTTGACGGTTTTTAACAGAACTGTTTAGCGCGTAAAGCTTGAGTTCGACTCGCGCTTGTCCAGTTTTTTTAATTGTTTGTTTGATTACAATAGACTTCCATTTAATAGAGTAGAAATTATTAATGAAGGCGCCACTTTCCACTTAATTGGCACATTTTTTACATAAAATGCAAGCTTGGATATGGCTACGATTTTGGATGTGAAACTTTAGCTCATCTTACATCCGTTTTTTTATTTTTTCTGCGGAAGTTTAGATCCTGTATAAATTTAGAACATTACAGAATATTTTGTTTACATTTGAGTCAATGTGACAATCATCATTTTTTATTCTGTAGGAAATTGTCAAGAAATTGTCTTATAAATAGTAAAGCACTTGCTTGGTCAACTATGCACAAGATAAGGGTGCGACCAAACCGCCGCGTATACGCAGTGACGTGTCGTATGCGTCACGTTTTCTGACCGTTTATTCATACATTTTGTTGCGATTCCGTAACGTCACCGTTTTTTAAGCGACGGTGTGGTCGCACCCTAATACCAGAAAGAGGGAACTACCTAATTGACTTGCAGAACGTCATCCTTTTAATATTTTCCCATTTGTCATCAATGAACGGATTATTATTAACATTTTAAACTAAGGACATCCTGAACCACAGGAAATAAATCGAACGGAAAAAAAATTACTGAGCTTAGGTAAATAATTGGAATTAAACTAATTTGATTAGGTAAAGTTAGGTCAAGTAAAAATCGAGTTGTCGAATATTTTTGTCCTGATTTAAAGTTTGGTCGAATGGTCGTTAATCTAATTGAAATTATGCTGAAATTTCGACGAAGGTTATAAACTAAACCTAAATTTACTAATTTATGTAGCTTGTATAGAAGGTTTTCCGTAATATTTTCATTTTCAACTGCACAAAAACTTTACCAAACGACCATTCGACTAAGTAAATATTTGACATTAAGAATGAAAAATAAGAACCTTTCTTGGATGTCATAGAATTTTTAAAAAAAAAAATTGGTCCAGTCGCTGTCAAGTTTTGCGTTCAGCAACACATCTAACCATTAATGTTTAATTACAAACATCTCTAGATATTACATATTGACACCCTGACGCGCTGCCTTGCAGTCTTGCGCTGAGAGCAAAACCTGCAAAGTCATCAATAGCAAACTTATCCTATTATATAGTATCATACCAATGCACAACAATCGCAATAATATGAGAAAACCATTGAGTAATAATACTATAATGTTATACATTTTAAAATTTAAATCTTTTAATAATGTAGCCAATTTCTCGTGAGTTCTAAACTTAATTACCTGCACTAATATTAGATTGTTTGCGAATTGATGTTTACGAAACCCTGCTCATAAAGTCTGGAATTCTAGCTAGTTTAAGACCAGACCAGCTACACAGGGTGTCTTAAGATTGTTTTAGAATTAGCAGATGATTTCAGTTAGTTTAAATTGAACACCCTTGCATTTTGGATTCAAAGTTAAGTCATTTTGACGCCGTTTGAGTATTGACCATGTATGAAAACATTTCAGTAAATAAAAAATAATTAATAAATAAAAAAAGCATTTATTGCCCATATTACAATTACTTGCACAAAAAAAACAACATTTTATAAGAAATAAAAAAACCAAAAAAGAAATAACAAAATATATAATAATAATAAAAAATAGGGGTAAATATATAGTTAGCGTGTGTCAAATCAAATAGATAGATTTATAAACAGATGAAACGTTTATTTGGTTCTGCTAACATACAGTTAAGGCTACATAAGATACCACATAAGACATTTTCTTTGTTTTTGTGCGCTACAGGCAGGGGGGTTATTTTTGGTGGGTACCTATATAGGCAGAAAAGAAAGGGGAGGCCATTACCCAGCTGTGGGACACCGAAAAAGCTAGTTATATACAGCACATTTACGTACCTAATGTGATACGACAAGCTTAAAGGGGAGAATAAAAATAATTTAAGTAAAAATAAGTAATGCTTTATTGTACAAGTAAAAGCCTCACCGTTATCGATATATTTCAATTTTTAATTCTAATTTTTCCCCTTCTATTTGACTTTGATCAAACTTTGATTGCTTTTGGTTACTAAAATTTGATGACAGTGCTAAGGTCATTATTCTTCATTTGGTAGATGACCTGCCCAAATACAACAATACGCTAGATTTTCGCTTCTTCTGCAAAGAATTCTTTAATCGCTATCCCGCGGGAACTACGCAATTTTATGGGTTAAAATACCTGTGTTATTCCAGATTATAATTTATCTCTGTTCCAAATTTCATTCAGATCTGTACAACCGTTCTGGCGTGAAAGACTAACAAACATACATCACCACAAACTTTCGCATTTATAATATTAGGATCAATCTTTAATCACGCCGCCTGGCTTTGTTCGCATCTTCCGGGTTATGGCCTAAGTAACGTAATCTACTATTGTGGCGGTGAAAAATGTGAACTTATAAAACTATAAAGCGCGTCTTATCAGCCGCCTGCGTCGCTTGTTGATATTATTTAATAACAGGAAAATAATTTAGAAACAATAACTAATAACTCGTGTTTTAAATTGAAATTTCCTACTAAAATTAGCGGGAATAAGTACAGGAAATCCGGTACGAGTTCTCAGAAAACTATCTCGGATAATATGTATAGCTTGTTATTTTTCATTAATATCTTGTTTTTGTGAAGAAATCGCCTAAATTTTGTTAATTAAATTAAGTATCAAAAATAATATTTTGTTGTTAACTCAATAAATAGGGTAGATACACGTAACCGCAAAAATCCTGTAGACTTATTATGAGCTAGCAAACCGCCTCGGCTTTGCATAGGTTACTACAGTATCATAAAAAAAGTCACTTTCCGCTGTCTGTCTGTCCGTATGTATGCTTATCTTCAAAACTACGCAACGGATTTTGTTGCGGATTTTTTTAATAGATAGAGTGATTCAAGTATAAGGTTTATATGTATAATTCTACGCAGACGAAGTCGCGGCCAGACGCTAGTTACGTATAAACCTTTCTCTTGAATCACTATCTGTTAATGTTAAACCGCATTAAAATCTGTGGCGTAGTTTAAAAGATCCAAGCATACATACATAAAAACATAAGCGTATACACAGAGAGCGTGCGTGATAGCATAATGCCAAATCTTTAAAATAGATAAATACTTACTTAAATAAATTTCAAGTAGGACTGAAGTATTTATAAAGTAAAATAAAATCTAAGTAGGTACCTATGTGTAAAAAACTAATGGTCCAAATTAATTTATTTTCATTTTTCATTTTTAGCATAAGTTTTATATTTAGGTAATAAGTTATTTTTAAGTCTGCCTTAATTTATATTTTTATCAATAATTTTATACTTAATCATTTACAAAATAAAAAAACCGAAAGTGTAAAGAACTGTAAACAACTAGGTACTTACCTAATATTAAAAAAAGGTAAAAATCTGTCCCATGGTTAATTAATAACATAAAGTAACAAGATATTTATTTCTGTTGTTTGTAATCGACTCATTATTTTGAGGGTACAAATGCATAGTACGTTATTTCACTAAGTTTAATTTAAATACATTACTACAGGTATCAGCAACGTGTTTACACTATATTTATAAGCTTTTTGTATCAAAAGTTATTAAATTATTAAATGTACAATGCTAGGCCATTGCTTACCCTTAGATACCATTTAAGAACAACCCACGATATTTCAAACTAAACGACTATAACCAACTACTTATAAAAAAAAATATTTTTTAATAACGACTATCCATTCCTATTAATGTATAGCCTAACGTATAACCGCAATACCTTAAAAAACTGATAGACTAACGACTAGCTTTTTAACAAATAAGGTCACAAATTAAACACAAATGTCAACAATTACACATGACTGATTATCAGACAAGTTCAAAAGCTCATTCCCGACTTATAATCTAGTTTAACTTAAAGCAGTAAAGTGCAACTTACCGCCCCCCTCGCCGTGTCTTGCCCAGAGCAGAAAACACGCTATAACTAACCACTTCATCACTGTATCCACACGAGACAACCGAGTGTATCCGTGACCGGCTTAGAACTAAAGGCTGGTCGCCGCCGCCGCCTCATATACATGCCTCACCCGCTAACTTAGCTATGGGAACACTGGAGGAATAACTTGAAAATTTTGTGAAATTCATACATACAAACATAGTAAAGCACGTCTTTATTTATTACGGGGTAGACAGCCTAAGGTAACATAGACCTAAATGACACGTTTAGCATATTTGTGGGCGGATAGGAGAATCAAAATTCATGATTTTTTTTACTTTCGTAACTATCACAAATAATCTTTTTTTTTTACAGCGTTCTTAACCCTTCGTACATTATAGTATCAAAAAATATTCCGCGACCCCCGGACCTTTTCGTTTTTTTTACATCTATTTTATTTATGTTACAAATATACAATCAGAACAAATTTATGCATTTAGTTAAGTACTTTATTGCTTACTGTGGTAGTTTTCGCGACGACGCGACTTTTCAGGGGGTCTACTCTGATCTGGCATTATACCTACTCCGAAATTCGATTTTCGAAGTTTCTTTTCGTGCCGTTCCGCTCTCACTAATACTTAGTTATTAACTTGAGAGTGAGAGGGACGGTGTGATACGAACTTCGAAAATCGAATTTCGGAGTTGCCCTCATGAACGAAATTCGAAGTTCGAATCATAGCTACCATCCCAGCGGAACGGCACGCAACAAACAATTCGAACTTCGAATTTCTGAAAATTGAAATAGAGGCGTAGTTCTCCGTTGGTCAAATATAAAGTACATTAGCTCCATTACAGTTAATTAACATTTATGAGTGTGACAGTAAATTTCGTCGGTTGTGTGACGCGCGGGCGCCAAAACATGGTCTGATAGAGATAAGAGGTTAAAGCTACGCCGGCGTACTGACGTAGCAAGAACGGGGAAATCATAGTAATCATAATAGTGAGCGAATAAACAATTCAATTACGTTTTTTTTTTTAATTTTGACGGTGCGGAGTGTACGTCAGCCAAACAGAACCCTAAGCCAATATAGAACCTTTTCACACTCAACATCGGGTTACTTTGACATTGGCAGATACAAATAACGAGCCGGTTAATACTGTGGTCCAGTTTTCCATTTGGACCGTACTTCTGCAGGCTTATTACGCAACTCGCTCGCGATCACCATCGTCTTCATTTTGACAGTTGATGTATAGGCTGACACTTGGCATCGGAATCAACTAGCTGTCACATTCATACAAGAACTGTCAAAATGAACACGATGGCGATTGCGAGCGAGTTACGTAATAAGCTATCTGATATAATTCGCGATTAATATTTGCTTGGTTTGAACATAGAAATACACTCAGCGGCACAAATATTGGACCAGTCTCCATACAAAATTACCGCTTGTTCCCCGCACATAGCTATTTTATATTACCAAGAGATTCTAAGGTAAAATAAAGACTAACCCCCTTATTCATAAACGCACTATAGGCCTCTGCTAAGTTAGTAATCGTTTGTCCTTATCTGTGAAAGGTAAATGTCAAAGTGACAGATAAGGACAAACGATTACTAAGTTAACAGAGGCCTATAGTGCGTTTATGAATAAGGGGGTAATCCCCCTTATTCATAAACGCACTATAAGCCTCTGTTAACTTAGTAATCGTTTGTCCTTATATGTCACTTTGACATTTACCTTTCACAGATAAGGACAAACGATTACTAACTTAGCAGAGGCCTATAGTGCGTTTATGAATAAGGGGGTATTTCTAAATCAAAACAAACATGTCCGCGTCTTAGGAGTGGCCTCAGGGCGCTCTTGTTCCAGAATGACACTAATCACTAAGCTGTGGTTAAAATGAACGATTTTAAAAGACACAGATTTTTTTTATACTTTTCAGCCGTCCTGGATGGCTCTTAAAAAATATTGTTAACACCTTACTAAAGCTCAAACTCGCCAAACATGTTTCCTTCTTTTGTATCAAAGTCGGGTAGAAATAACGAGGTCCTCCGTTTTCAACTCGTGTTACAGTTTTCTTTTCGTTTTTGTTATACCTTTGAAAGTTTCGGTGACTAAAAGCTCGCCGAGTCCAAATGGTGTACAATTATTTTAGACTTATGAAGAACATTTTCTCTTGATCTTTATGTTTAACTAGCTTCTGCCCGCGACTTCGTCCGCGTAGAATTAGGAATTGATATATTTATCACTATCCCGCGGGTACTATATAATTTTCCGACATATAAAGTAGCCTATGTAGGTAGGGTACCAGCTATCTACATAACAAATTTTATCCCAATCCGTCCAGTCGTTTTAGCGTGAAGAAGGAACAAACAATACACACTCACATCGTCACATCGTCACTCACAAACTTTCGCATTTATAATATTAGTAGGATAGCCGTCGCTAGAACCTGGTTTCTAGAGTTCCGTATCTAATATTCTCAAAGTTAAACATTAAGGCGCTGTCAACAGCAAATGACCTGGAGCAGCGCCTCTTCGCACTCTTCACACATACGGTTCACGTGCCTGTTAGTGAAAGAGAAGAAACTATTCCGGCAGCTTGGCGCGCGTCTAAAATCTTGCAAATAAGACACAAATCATAAGAAATAAACAAAAGTATGGATTATTTGTGAAATATGGCTCGTTAGCCGTTTAGGTATGAATATGTTGACTTTATATTTTTAATTGCAGACCCATACGTCGAAAAAATAAAGACATAGAACCGTTTAATGATGATTTTAAGACCGATCTTTGCAATTATTTTCTATCGAGCCGATTTTGTTCAATTATGTATCGAGCCCGTCTAGCGTGTTTGAAATATGATGAAAATTAACATTATATTTTTTTTGTATTTTTTTTTGTTTGCAGTTTTTCTTAAAAAAGTGTTTAAATAACATCAATTTCAACAAAATTAGGTGTTGTCAGCCTCTTAAGTACAGAAGATACGGGGACTCGCAGATAGATGGCAAATTACTTGTCTAGTTTTTAACCGACTTATAAAGTAGAAGAGGTCAGAGATTCGTCGAAATTCTTTTTTTAGTAAGTTAGTAAAGCTAGCATGGAGGTGCCAAGAAGCAACTAAAGGCTTAATATAGGCCTAATAAAGTAAAATACCACTTTTGAGTGGTTACAGAGGGCCGGATAGCATACCTAGTAGTTACTTAGCCCCTTATTCATAAACGCACTATAGGCCTCTGTTAACTTAGTAATCGTTTGTCCTTATCTGTCACTTTGACATTTACCTTTCACAGATAAGGACAAACGATTACTAACTTAGCAGAGGCCTATAGTGCGTTTATGAATAAGGGGGTTAGTTGTTAGTGATTTAGATTATAAAGCTATAGACCGACCGTTTAAGGGTGCGACCAAACCGCAGCGTATACGCAGTGACGTGTCGTATGCGTCACGTTTTCTCACCGTTTCTTCATACATTTCGTTGCGATTCCGTTACGTCACCGTTTTTTAAGCGGCGGTGTGGTCGCACCCTAAATGCTGACACTTGTAATCTCAGCTTGGTAATGCTTGTATGTACTCGAGTCCGTTGAATGTTATGGTGGTATGATGGATGTTACATATATTGAAGTATTAAATTATGTAATTTTCGAGTGATGTGATTTCAAAAATCTGTCTACTGAAGTATATCTACATGGTTGTTTCAACATAATTTAGCAGGTCGTTGAATTACTTTGACTTAATAACTCTGTGTTTTTTCAGGTTTTTTAAAAATGACAAATTGTTTTGGACAAATGTTTCAATGTTTCCATACATTGGACGTTCTTCGAAGTCAGCGTCAAAGACGGGACTTTATATAAAAAAAAAATGAAAATTCATTAATTTTGGATCAGTCAAACCATCCTACCTGATAGAATATTCCGGAAGCGTTTTGTAACACCTTATCTTTTTTTTTAATGGCTTTCACCCCTGTATTTTGGTTTTTGATGGTGAAAGTGTGTGTGACTGTACTGCGCAGGCGCAGGCGGCACGTCCCAAAGACGTTTTTGACTTTAACTGCGTTTTTACGGGCGCGCAGGAATGCGTGCGGTTAAATTTAGAGTTCACGTTCTTCAACCTCCTTTGGTAGATGTCCAGTGACTTCGAAGCTTCAGATGAAGGCTGGCTTTTACTTAGCACGAAGGCTAAGTTGTCAGCCTCCTGGAAACCATGACGCCGGCAGCGACTTGGCAACTGGGGCTTTACCATGACGTCTTATGCTATTCAGTTTAGGTTCGCTCGCTGTCAGATTCGTACTAAAAATGACAGCTAAAAACTACTGAGTAGGAATAGTATCGCGTTAAGACGTCATAGTAAGGCCCCTGTTTTAGGGTGCGACCAAACCGCCGCGTATACGCAGTGACGTGTCGTATGCGTCACTTTTTCTCACCGTTTCTTCATACATTTTGTTGCGATTCCGTACCGTCACCGTTTTCTAAGCGGCGGTGTGGTCGCACCCTCACTCATAGTCTTGGTCTTAGAATTTAGTTTATTTAATTGTATAATTAGCAGCTTTTTTGTTAATGTTGACATTCAAGTGCCGTCAAGCTGTTTCACCTACCGATAGACGCTAAACTTCAACTAGCCTTTGATTGTCGTCTGTCAACGCCCTCTTGGTAGTTGGTCTCAAAGAGAATATTTACACTACGTTGGTCTTTACGTGGTAAGTATATAGTGGACGTGAAATGGTTGAATATGGCAACAATTTCATATGGAAATGTTTTAGTTAAATTTGTTCTGGCAACCTCATGGTGTCAACGGTGGGTACGCGCTTTTATCGAGTTATCAGCGCATGGCGTGTTAAATTTCAACTTGGTCAGGTCACAAGTTTCCTTTTTGTCTTTCCTTCCGCCTGAAAGGTTCCTAGAATATTTTTTCGATAAGCCTTTAAGTTATTGCAGTGATTTTCTAAAACATAACTATTCATTCACACGTTTTGTTAACGTCTCAGTTAGAAACTATAGCCGATGCTTCGTGAGTCCGGATTTTTTTTTAAACAAATCTAGTGCTTCACTCAGACTCAGAGAGAGAATTGGTTTTGTAATTTTGAAGATTGTTTCAGCGTATTTTAATTTCGTGTTTCACTGAACCATTTGTCCTTTAGTCCTTTCTATAATACATTCGGCAGTTATTCTTACAATTGATTTATTGGTTGCTAACCGCGTCGCCTATAACATGATTCCTAAGATTATACTCAAGATGATATTTACCTTTTCGGAGGAAGAGCATTTTAATACTTATTAAAAGTCGACTTCAGCTTTCCGAATGTCGTTTGCCATGAAGTAAGGCTGAGGTTGTTGCTAAGCCGTTTTCGCTTTTTTCGTGTTTATACCGGCCGCCTCCCATGGCGAATTTTAACCGAGGAATGTTAACAAAAAGACCCAGAGTTAGCCCAAATATAGCTCTTATAACTATATTTGGCCTTAGTTGCTGCTGTCACGCCCTGGTCCTATTTCGGCCACAAACACAATATGTGTATTTTTTTGATTATACGAGAGATTAAAATAAGTAGGTACTTTTCAAGAGAGAACAGTGAGCTCCAAGTACATACCCCTTTTTTTAGTTTATATTGCAAATAGGCCGCCAAGGGCTCTTTTACATGTCTTTTTTTGAAACTACCAGCGCATTCGGAAAGACCATCATTGCCAAGAAGAATGCGCCGCAAGAAACTTGGCAGAAAGTCATTCGCTTTATAGGTACCTACACAGATTTTTATTTCATCTAATAATTTCTTCGATGCTGGTCTGGGAAGAAAGAAAAAACATAGTATGTACCCGTTGCTTCTCTTCCCGGTAAAAGCTCATCGAGGGAACGGGCGAAAATCTTAGGAATCATAGTTTTATAGGCGATGCGGCTAGCAACACATCACCATTTTGATTCCTCTTTCTAACATACGTCCACGATCATGCTAAACGTGGCCTTTTGGTCTTGTTACCTTAGCCTCTGTTTACCCTGTGAATAAAGACGTGATGTATGTATGTGTGTAATAATGGCTGTAGTACCTATAGTGAATTGGAGATTAGTAAAAGGAAAACAAATGTGTTAAAAAAATCCATTTCATTACACTTTTTGCAGGGTGGCATCAGGTGGCCCGCTTGCTCGTTTTCCTCCCTCTTTCCATATAAAAACAGTTATAGGCAATGATATTACTTACATATAAACAGGAAGTAGACATGTTACTACCGCACTCGAGTTGAAGATTCATAAATGACCCAATTGTCTCATGTCGCAATCAGTTTACCTCAAACAAGCCACACTATAAGTAGGTAGTCCGTGACAGTCAATGTGACAGTTGACAGAGAGTCAAACGCAATTTACTAGGAACGTAACATATCTACCTATACTATGAAATATCATTGGTTATAGGTTAAGGCGCTGTCAACAGCAAATGACCTTGAGCAGCGCCACTCTTCACACATACGGTTCGCATGCCTGTGAGTGAAAGAGAAGAAACTATTCCGGCAGCTTGGCGCGCGTCTAAAATCTTGCAAATAAGACACAAATAAGAAGAAATAAAAAAAGTGAATGATGATATGAATATGTTGACTTCATGTTTTTAACTGCAGACCCATACGTCGAAAAAATGAAGACATAGAACCGTTTAATGATTATTTTAAGACCAATCTTTGCAATTATTTTCTATCGAGCCGATTTTGTTCAATTATCTATGTATCGAGTCCGTCTAGCGTGTTTGAAATATGATGAAAATTAACATTATATCTTGTAGTTTTTCTTAAAAAAGTGCTTAAATAACATCAATTTCAACAAAATTAGGTGTTGTCAGCCTCTTAACTTAGTAGCATTAAATGTAAATAATGCTACCCTAACCCAAGTTTAACTATTTAACGTGGCGGGCTATTTGCGCGGACCAGGGTTAGCGACTTAACCCCGTGTTAGATGCTAACCCGGGGCTAAGTAGTGTCAAAATGTATGGAACTGTCAAACCTAACCCCGAGTTAGCGATTAAATTTTTTAACTCTGGACTGTGCAAGTGGGCCTAATGGGGATAGAATTAAAACTAGCGACCCGCCCCGGCTTCGCACGTTATATTATGTATGTATTATACATATAAACCTTCCTCTTGATTCACTCTATCTATTAAAAAAAAACCGCATCAAAATCCGTTGCGTAGTTTTAAAGATTTAAGCATACATAAGGACATAGGGACAGAGAAAGCGACTTTGTTTTATATTATATAGTGACTTCTTACTTAAAAGTTTATGGTTTATGTAGTATATTAATTTATTTAATCTACACTGTGTATCGTTTCTTGAGTCACAGACGGTTCTGGCTGAAAATCAGTGCTGCAGGTGTCTAACACCTCAGCGTAATGCTGAGCCAGCGACCGTTTCACTTTTGCGAAGACACAACACAACGCTGATGATCAAATTTTCATGTCTGGTTTTTTTATTGTTGTTTTTTTTCTATAAAATTGTGTGTACATGCTCTTATATTTGTGTGTCTTGCAAAATGAATAAATGTCTTCTTTCTTCTTTCTTTCTGATGATGATAGTGATAACTTATACTTACTGGCTGGGCGCAGTGACCCGAAGTGGATCTTGGCCTCCGACACCAGACTCCTCCATTTCTCGCGATCCTAGGCCAGCCCTCGCCAGCCATCGGCCCCGAGACCCGAGAGATCCCTTTGGACCAAGCCGCTCCAACGATAGCTAGGACGGCCAACCAGGGGGGTTACTCCGAAATTCGATTCTCGAAGTTCTTATCACACCGTCCCTCTCACTCTCAAAATAATAACTATTAGTGAGAACGGAACGGAACGAAACGAACTTCGAAAATCGAATTTCACAGTTTAAGGCCAGTCTACACTCGCTCGGCCGGCCCAAATACGCTTTTTAAAATAGGTACCTGAGTAAAATATTTTCATATGCCTTAAACCGTATTTTTTCCCTACAATTAGCAGAAACACTTCCGTCATTCTTCTGCTTATTGTCGTATGACTGTTCTTGTTTATTATTATTGTCATCTGGTGTCATTCTATAGAATTATTACAAGATCATTAGTTAATTTAGTGTGACTGTAGGTACTGGGAAAATGTTCGCGTAGACATTTGCTGTTTAGTTCAAAAGTTACAGTAGATACTGTAGATATAACTTTCTGATAGATTTCCAGTGTGCGCTGCGAGATTCGGAAGGAACGGTGCAGCTGCCAAGTTTGTTGCTCTTTTAGCACCACCCAGAGGTCACGTGTAGGGTTTCTAGGGTTAAACCTACGGACGTAAAGCAATCGACCATACGATAAATAAAACAGTTGGTATACATTATATACAGCCCTATATGATAGTTGGACTAACACACATTTAACTACGCAGCACTTAGTGAGAGAATAGCGAATGATGCACAAAAGTTTTTTTTTTAGTTATCGTGTTATCGGCACAAAACGCTTAGGACCTTTGATATCTGCAGTATGTTCCACGGGTTAAAAAAAAAGTGAAATACACATTAAGGTGGTAAGATATCCCTTATTTTGGGCTCCGCCGCAGTCGGCTGAAAAAAGTTTTCTACCAGAAAAATACTTTAAAAATAAAACGTATTTACGCTTGCCTTATTTAGAAATTTTACGTAAAGATACGGGAGCTTTGTCGTAAAATACGTAATTCAGATAAATACTCGTACAAGTACCTACAACCGGACGTCCCGACGGAACCAAACCCTGATAGCCGTGGGAACATCCTTCTATGAGTTACTACACTCCTAATCGCATACTATGATATTACTACATTAGTCACCATCACCAGTTTAGCCAGTATCATAACAGGACCGGCAAAATGCCACGAGCCCCTGCTCTACGGGGCCCCGAACTGGCGGGGCCTAGAGCACAGAAAAGACACAGATGCATCTTTATATTGAGGACCAGCTGTTGCCCGCGACTTCGTCTGCAAAGAATTCGTTTATCGCTATCCCGCGGGAACTACGCAATTTTCCGAGATTAAAAGTAGGCTATGTGTTATTCCAGACTATAATCTGTATCTGTTCCAAATTTTATCCAAATCCATTCAGCGGTTTTGGCGTGATAGAGTAACAAACATCCATCCATACTCACAAACTTTCGCATTCATAATATTAGTAGGATAGTCGGGCCTCCATCTGATGAAATGCATCCCTGGCCCCGATCTCCGACCGCGTACCTATAAAAGCCGAAAGAATGCTCCTTCATGGCGAAAACGAATCCCATTGTTTTGAATGCAGACAGAATGGGCTTGGCTTTACGCTATATTCTTCCTGAACAATTATATAGACCTATTAATTGGTCGATTATAGCAATTTTCCCACAGCTGCAAGAGAATCGAACGCGAAGTGTAGGTAATATTCCAATTAATTCACAATTATGACGTTTTCGAGGAAAACCTACTAATATTCTATTTGCGTCTATTTGTCATGCAATTGTTTCTATTATTTAGCAAATTTGTCTCAGTTATAAGACTGGGCTATCTATCTTAACAACCATAAAGTGGCTGATGCCCTTTTATTTCATAGGATATCGAAATAAAAATATCAATTAAGACATGTATAGTCAGCGTCAAATAGTTCGTGACACACAAAGTAGCCAAATAGTTCGCAGCACGTCATTGTTACATTACAGTTGAAATAAGGTCGTGTTGTAACTCTTTGTCCACTTTGGATGTCACGAACTATTTGACGCCGACTGTACTTAAGTATAATACTTATTTTCACACCACCTGCTCGACAATGGCTAATTATATATCATGTAAACCTTACTCAAAGTAGGTAACTCATTACAGCCCTTGGCTTTAGCCGGGTAGTAATATTGTACTGAATTTCATTATAACCCGCCGGTTAGTAATATGAATCTCACTTCTCATAGTTCTTATTGTTATACTCTTAAAGTCTAATTCCGTAAAAATCGCACGGCTCCGAAAATCGAGATGGCCATGCCACGGCAAGCGGCGGCGTTCGATTTTCAAACGAATGAAACAAATTTCAAATAAAACAAAAGCCGCGAGTGTTTGCTGGCGCTATGATATACGGTCAGTTTCAATAAGGAAGGGTTGTGTGACAGATCCATAGAATGTAACTGTTAGCGTTCACGAAAGTTTTGACAGCAAAATAAATACTAAATTGAATTACTTAGAAATAAATCAATACACGGTACTGTACATTAATTACGTTCTAAAAAGAATCACGGCGATGTTTTTTGCGTTTACATAATTTTCACGTACAAATTTTCAATATAATGTCACTATTGACGAGACGTTGCTAGGTTACGTTCTATGGTCATTAAAACTAGAGAGGTGACTATGTATAATTGGGTAATCGGTTAAAATCGCGTATAATCGAAAATCCAAAGACAGCCTACAAAAATTATGAAGTGAGTATTTTACATACCTACCACACAATACCAATCGATTTTATTGGTAATAAACAGATTCCTCAGTACTTCAATTACATAATGAAGTTAAATAATATTTTATTCAACCTATTTTGTTGAAAAAACACAACTTGGCAAAAAGCGACCCAACCAGACGAAACAACCCTTCCTTATTGAAACCGAGTGTAGTTAGGTACGCATTAGAACTCCTAAGATTCCAAATAAAAATATTACAACTGGACCAATGTCTCAAATAATATTTTTTACTTTTAATTTTGTTTTACCTACTGTTGTTAAAATGAAATTCTTTCTCTAGTTGCCTTGGTTTTTATTGTCTCGCAAAAGGTGAGAAAAGTAGAGTATACTCCTCGGAGATAAAACTGTTTATGTCTTGGGTGCGCTTAAATTCTTCGCACCTCTCAGGACTCAATCTTAATTTCCTCGCTACGCTCAGGAATTAACTCATAACACCCTCGCTTCGCTCGGGAGTTAAATCTAGAGTCCTTCGCTGCGCTCAGGATTCAATATCGCGCCCATGACATAATACAGTGCTTTATCCCCTCGGTGTACAATCTACTATTCTTCATCATACTTATGACGGTAATGGCAAAATAACAAACACTACTAAACTATAACTAACAAACTATAACAAACTATATTATCTGTTATCATCTTATGTAAACTACACAGTTATACAATAAAGTTTTTTCAACACAGTTGCTCGTAAATTGAGTCTTATTGCACCGCATTTAAGCTCATAATTCAGCTTATTACGCACAAGTGCCGTAATATTATTACCGCACGAGTGCGGTAATGTAAACTTTTTTTTAATCTCAGCAAATAGTTCAGTTATGTATAGGAACAAGGAATATTTTCGTGAATATTAAACTATTTTAGGTTAAAGATGATAAATAAACATATTCATTTTATCTGAAAAGTGACCATAATTTGCATATTTAAGACAATGATTAATTATTTTATTACTATTTTAATATTAGGCTGTTTAGCAGTCTTGTCAGTGCCTCGTCGCCCGCGTGCAAAATGCACAGCGCGCATGCGTGAGTGCTGCGCGCGGATTGGCGCGGACAAATGATATCTGCCGCCATCTTTCACACTCACAGATTTTGTTGATTATGTTACCTTGTTATTAGTTAAAATAATAAAGAAAAACTAAATGTAAATAGTGTCCGTCGCCGGAAATACTAAAATATGTTCGGCCAGGTTCTGTCAGTAAGAAATCCAAGGTGTTAATTGCCAAATGACAAAGAAAAGTTCTAAAGCCTCCAGTTAAGCAATGTTTGGCAACAAAGGTAAAGTAAAGTTTTTTTATACTTACTTATTAAGAATTTCTTTTTGTTTTTCCTCGCAAATGTGTTGAAAAACGTCGTATGAAACGCGTGTGCATTGATCATTACCACACTCGGCACCATTAACGCGCTCGCTCCGCTCGCGCGTACAATCATGCCTCGTGTGTAATGGTCAACATAGCACACTTGTATCATAATGTACTATTCTATTCTATTCTATTCTATTCAAAGATCTTTACGTATAAGTGAACCCGGGTTCAACTTTCATAGCAAGACTGCCACTTCGCACAGTCGGAGAGGCATTTTAAGAAGAAGAAGAAGCAGAAGACCGCGGATCAAAGATTTCAGTCATATCTGCTTCCGTCCGCAGACGATGTCGATGCGAACCTTGATCTGCACACGCGTAAATATTTCCTTCACGTATCCAAACGTTCCACTGCATATTGCACGCTGCCCGCGCGTTGTAGAAAAAGTCACGATTGTCTTTGGTTAGCCGCTCGAAGATATACAGAAGCTTAACTGCCGAAGTCAGACCTTCAGTAGTAACGCGTCGACACCGAGCGCTGGACAACAGTTCTTTATGTTGTTGACGACGAGCCATCCGCACCAAAAGCGGGCGCGGAAGCGAACGCGACGCCAGCAGCGGACCATCGCGCTTTACGCTCACGATATCTCTTTCCTCCAACGAAACCTCTAACTTCCTCATAATGCTCAGGACTAAACGCATACCACTCTCGTTTTCTTCCTCCGGAATACCGGCTATAACAACCACTGAGTTGAGGTCCTCGATTTCTTCTGCCTCCAATTGATTTGTTGTTGCCTCAGCGGCTTCTACTCGAGTTGCATCTATAACTATAGTGTTCATAGCTGCAGTAAGTTCTTCTGACATGGCTCGGAACATAGCTCGAAGCTCCTCTCGAAATTGGAGAAAAGATTCAGACATTAGTTATTCGTTATAGATATATATATAGGTACCTAATTCATGAGTGAAATCCAGTTTGCCAGTGATGAAGTTAACCTGAGTTTGAGCTACTGACTAGGTACTTATTATGTGCTGTCGTAGTTTCCCTCCTTAATAGTCTGTTGCCTTTTTGGTCTGTTCAGCTTCATAAAAACTTTCCAGCGGCCATAGGGTCCATGTCCATAAACGTGCTTCGCTTACTTTTGCACGACATGTAAGGTCAAAATTAGTGCTCGAAGTACGTTGTTTAGATTGGACTCTTTATAAATAATACATAGTCAACACCCTGCCAGTTGTTTTTGGTTATATTTTAGGATGTAAGTTATAAATTTAAGTGATGAGGGTAGAACATCGACTTGCTAACCTGCCGCCATCAAAGAGACAAGAGTTAAGTTAAACTTTCTTTAATCGTAGAAACAACGTCTCGTGCATAAAAATTGGCTGTATAGAAACCAGGACCATGGGAAATACCATGTTGGTTGTAATTTTAAACTGTTACACAATTATCGATAAAAAACGGTTTACATCACTACGCTCGACGCTGTTCCAGACACCACAAGTGTCATTTATCTGTCATTGCTGTCAATGTCAAAGGCACGTCATCGAGTTCTTACTCGAGTTCTCGCCCACCAAACAAACAATGTTTTTGTGATAATTTAACTTAATCAAGTAAATATTGAATGCAAAACAAATAACTATGGATGAAGGGAACTCTATCATATATGGTTTAGAACACCAGGTAAGCCTTATTCATGACAAAACCAACTAAAACTACCGATTCCGTAGCACCAAAACTTCGGTATTTTTAATTCACAATTTTATGAACATTACGGCATATTATTTACTTATAAACCGACTTAAATTGACAAGAATATTTTAATTATTGTCTTAAACACACACAAGCTTATAATTTCGTGTTAATAATGGTAAAATTTGGAACAGACGCGCGCCTTGTCGCCTCAGTATGGGGAGAGCGACGCCATTCGTTTCCTCATAGGAACACAGAGCCTAAAACCAGGTACCAACCAGGTGCACGTTGTGGAGCTGGAGGAAGACACGGGTGCCCTGCATACTAAGGTATTTAACTATACTCCATTGGGTGACAACAATGTATGTCCAGAGCCTCTAGTGTAAGTTTTCGGATATAAAAAGGTCTCGAACACGTTCACGTAAACGTTTCAATTACTATAGAAAACATACATCAACATAGCCCGAAGAATTGCGAAACTGAAGTGACAGAGTGGGCGGGGCACATTGCTCACAGGACCGATGTCCGCAGACTGGGAGATTAGCTGGCGGTAGGCCTCCAACAAGATGGAGCGACCTGATCAGAACCGCGGGATCGCTGTGGATGTGGAAGGCACACCGAGTCCGAGTGTAGAGCCTTGAGGGAGGCCTATGTCCAGCAGTGAACGTCTTTCAGCTGATATGATGATGATGATGACTATGGAAAAATTAGCAGCGCCACTTGCGGATCGAAACTGCAACAAAGATCTCATAGTATTTAACATTTTAACGCAAACATGTCATAGTCACCCCTGTGTACTAAAGCCTCTTTAAAATATAAGATTAAAAAAAAAAAAAAAAAACGCAAACATGTTCAAGACGTATTTTGTGACCGAAATCATTTAATTAATAGTAAACTGAGATGCCATACAATAATGTTAAACTCTACTACTTGGTGTAGGTATATACAAGATGTTCCTGCCTGTTAGGCCATAAACAAGTAATTTAATATGGAAGGGTGAATTGTTTTTTGTGAACTCGTGTCTTAACCTGTAACACACATAAACAGGTCTTCAAGCATGAGATTGGCGAGATATGGCAGCTGAGGTGCTCTCCCCACGACGCAGCGACTCTGCTAACCGTCCACAATGCTTACGACCCCATAGCCCAGCAGTGTGCCATGGGTGTCTCCGTCTACAAACTACCCACTGTTGAGGTAATACCATGTTTTCACTAGTGTCCGACCGAAACACGATTTTTAGCCGAAACCGAAAACGATTTTTTTCTGATTTTGACCGAAACTGAAACCGAAACCGAAATTTCTTAAGACGTATCATATCAAACAAAATATTCAATATTACTGTACAAATTGTAAGGAAAAGGCTATTGCAAGGACTTCTTATATGAGAACAGTTACTTTTTTTGCTAAACAAAATAAAAAAACTGCATGCATACTACTGTCGCTGATCCCAGCTGGGCCGGCCGCCGATGCATGACCTATACCTACCCGGCCGAGCGTTCCCGATGCGAGAGCCGCGAGAGGCCGCGAAGTAATTTCGGCCCGGCCGAAGGCGTCGGCCGGATTCTGGCCGAAACCGAAACTTCGGCCGAAATCACTTTTTGAGCCGAAATTGGCCGGACACTAGTTTTCACCTTTGGTGTGACTATAGAGTCGGGGCCTGTGACAAATTCCACATGCCACAGATATAATAATAATAATATAGCCCCTTTATTCCGAATCGCTACAGTTTCAATTCAATATTATTGTATAAAATCACGTAATTCGGCGTGCCTCTTGGCATAGGCCTCCTCCAGCTTCCACCATTTTTTTTTATTTGTTGTCATGGGCGTACCGCTTATCAGCCGTATAGCGCCCGCCGAGTGATTGTTTTATTTTTTTATTTTTATAAATTATGTATATGGCTCGACGGAAAAATCTGAAACTTTTTTCCGTAGCTAAGGATGGTTATTCCTATCAATAGAAAAATCACCAAGCACTTTTGAAATAATCATTAATTCCCAATTGTGATTGTTTTGTTTGTTCTTGGTTCACACTTAAATGCATTCTGTAGTAAAATTTTTGCCGTCAGGTGATCCCCAAAGACCTGGACGAGTTGAGCGCTATGCAGAGCAGGAACGCCGAAGATCTGGTGCACGTGACAACTATTCGTCCTGATGTCAGTTTTGTATATATTTCTTTCATTTACTTTGTTATTAATTTCTAACCGCTTCCAATGATCAATTTGACTTGGTTTGGTTGGATTTGGCAGTTTGATGGCAACAGAACTTATGTGAAAAATAATGCTTCAGAAGTAAAATATGAACATTAGGAAACACATTTTATTAAGTTTTAGAGTAACTTTAATTATTTACATTATATTCAGACAAATATGTGTTTGTCTATTAAGATTATGTAAAATTTTATATATTTTATCAGTAAAAAAATTACCCTAAACTGACGAGCATGTATGAAGAGATTGATGAATGTGGATGAAGCGAAAGAGGTACGTCAGGATCGTAGCAAGTGGAACAAAGTAGTCTCTGCCTACCCCTGTGGGAAAGAGGCGTGACGGTAAGTATGTATAAAATGCATGTATGTAAAAAATTAACTATCCGATTTCAGTACCTATAGTAATTTATGTTATTACTACGCTCCTTTATTGTCAACTATGTAGAATACGTATTAAAAGATAGTCGTTTATATGGAACTGAATAATTTGAATAGGTAGTTATTCTTATTATAGGTCCGCTCAGGAAAATTGGTATGAATAGTGGTGGTCGTTATTACAACAGCAGATAACGTAATGCATTATTTGGACGCTACGAACAACACATTATCGAATCGTCAACTATCCTGTTATCATTATTCGTTGTCTGTTGTCAACGTTGTCATACGCGCACTGTTGCCGCACTTGGCATAGAAGCGCAAGCGAGTGCGCAAAAAATCAAGTAGGTGTGTGCGAGAGATAGCGCTATACGCGCGAGCTCGCATCGCAATCGCGAGGGCGAGACGCTTGTACACGTGCGTCCTGCTTCCTTCGATTTTAAGCTTTTATTCAACGAAATCAGGTGTTTAATTCATTGACATAGGTTGTTAACCTGTTATCCACAGTTTCCGAAATTCAAATAACTGACTTTTGGTATCATTATTAGCTGTTGCTGTTTGTTGTCAGTCAGTACAATAACAAACTAGGTAACAGAGCGTTATTTTACTTGTGTTCCCGTACGTTTTTATTACGCTGCGATCGAGCGCGTTGTATCGTAACAT
The DNA here is from genome assembly GCA_963854515.1 of Pandemis heparana. Taxonomy (NCBI): domain Eukaryota; kingdom Metazoa; phylum Arthropoda; class Insecta; order Lepidoptera; family Tortricidae; genus Pandemis; species Pandemis heparana. The sequence goes on along the minus strand of OY978027.1, from coordinate 9,249,851 downwards.
TCATAACGTAACGAAATAAGTATAACAATTATTTAATAATAAAATTATCAAGTAGTAATTTTCGTCCGTTAATTCACTATCGTTTTGTAAAACAGCAATATGACAGGATAACAGACAACAGTTTACAATAACAGCTATTTAAGAATAACACAACACTGTTATTCATTATTGCAAAACAGCCGTTATTGCCACCACTAGGTATGAATGGAATGAATGATACTCACGTTACATGTCAGTGTATAAGTGACGTACTGGCTCCGATTTTTACCATTTAGAAGCGGTAAAAATAACCCTTGTTTATCAATCTACTATTATTATAGAAGCCCGAGGAAGAAGTGAGATGCGCGGAATGGCACTCGACGGAGCCGGGGCGGGTGGGGGTGGTGTACGAGGGCCGGCTGGCGGTCGTTGACCTCGCCTCGGGGGCTGCGCTGGCGGCCGCGGCGCCCGACGGACGCGCCCGGCTCAAGTTCACCGCCGGCAAGTGGAATCCCCACCAGGGGCATTGCCAGGTACACCACAACAGCATCCCTTAAGCATTCAATACAATACAAAATACTCTTTGCTGAACATCACAAATCAGTACAAAAACAATACAGAAACGAAGAACAAAGTATAGGCGCTCTTATCGCTTATAGTCTGGCAGCTAAATCACTGCAGCCAGATGACACTTCCAAATGTCATTTTACGAAATAATGATACCACATTTATTTCACTAGTGCTCGACTAAGGTCACGTAATGAATGATTTGATTATTGAACGAACGAAATATTTTATGAATGTCACATTCTTAGTTTACTATATTTCAAATTAAGCGCGATACTTTTGAGGGGTTTAAGGTCCATATTAACATCTAACTAATATTATAAATGCGAAAGTATGGATGGATGGATGGATGGATGGATGTTTGTTTGTTGCTCAATCACGCCAGAACGGCCCAACGAATCTGGATGAAATTCGGCACATAGATAGAGAAAAGACTGGAATAGCACATAGGCTACTTTTTATCCCGGAAAATTCTCGCGGGCTAGCGATAAACGAATTCTTTGCAGACGAAGTCGCAGGCAACAGCTAGTAATAATAATAAATGCATTTATTTCGAACAATAGAGATTAATTTTGTTAGTTACATAGTATGTCCCTTAAGTCTATGTATGTGTACAATAACATGATAATTACAAAACGGATAACTCACGTATAAAAGTCGAGTAGTGCTCGACATGTTTCGGACTGATTCTACAATAGTCGCTAGCGCTAACTGAGAGTGGTATTCCAGTTCGCAGTGCTACAGGACATGCACATAAAGTGTTACGACACGCGCACTGACGGCTCGCGGCCAGCTTGGACCGTCGACAACGCGCACAGGCAGCTGGCTAGAGACCTGGACTTCAACCCCAACAGGTTAGAACAGGTTTTTGTAACCTGAGTTTAGAAAATTGATGCTTGTAACCTAACAGGTGAGACCAGTGTTGTAACCTAACAGGTAAGACCAGTGATGCTTGTAACCTAACATATAAGATCAGTGATGCTTGTAACTTGTAACCTAACAGGTCAGACCAGTGTTACTTATAACCTAACAAGTGAGACCAGTGTTGCTTGTAACCTAACAGGTCAGACCAGTGCTACTTATAACCTAACAAGTGAGACCAGTGTTGCTTGTCACTTAACAGGTCAGACCAGTGTTACTTATAACCTAACAAGTGAGACCAGTGTTGCTTGTAACCTAACAGGTCAGACCAGTGATGCTTGTAACTTAACATATAAGATCAGTGATGCTTGTAACTTGTAACCTAACAGGTCAGACCAGTGCTACTTATAACCTAACAAGTGAGACGAGTGTTGCTTGTAACCTAACAGGTCAGACCAGTGTTACTTATAACCTAACAAGTGAGACCAGTGTTGCTTGTACTCTAACAGGTCAGACCAGTGTTACTTATAACCTAACAAGTGAGACCAGTGTTGCTTGTAACCTAACAGGTCAGACCAGTGCTACTTATAACCTAACAAGTGAGACCAGTGTTGCTTGTAACCTAACAGGTCAGACCAGTGATGCTTGTAACTTAACATATAAGATCAGTGATGCTTGTAACTTGTAACCTAACAGGTCAGACCAGTGCTACTTATAACCTAACAAGTGAGACGAGTGTTGCTTGTAACCTAACAGGTCAGACCAGTGTTACTTATAACCTAACAAGTGAGACCAGTGTTGCTTGTAATCTAACAGGTCAGACCAGTGTTACTTATAACCTAACAAGTGAGACCAGTGTTGCTTGTAACCTAACAGGTCAGACCAGTGTTGCTTGTAACCTAACAGGTCAGACCAGTGCTACTTATAACCTAACAAGTGAGACCAGTGTTGCTTGTCACTTAACAGGTCAGACCAGTGTTACTTATAACCTAACAAGTGAGACCAGTGTTGCTTGTAACCTAACAGGTCAGACCAGTGATGCTTGTAACTTAACATATAAGATCAGTGATGCTTGTAACTTGTAACCTAACAGGTCAGACCAGTGTTACTTATAACCTAACAAGTGAGACCAGTGTTGCTTGTAACCTAACAGGTCAGACCAGTGATGCTTGTAACTTAACATATAAGATCAGTGATGCTTGTAACTTGTAACCTAACAGGTCAGACCAGTGCTACTTATAACCTAACAGGTCAGACCAGTGCTACTTATAACCTAACAAGTGAGACGAGTGTTGCTTGTAACCCAACAGGTCAGACCAGTGTTACTTATAACCTAACAAGTGAGACCAGTGTTGTTTGTAACCTAACAGGTCAGTCCAGTGATGCTTGTAACCTAACATATAAGATCAGTGATGCTTGTAACTTGTAACCTAACAGGTCAGACCAGTGCTACTTACAACCTAACAAGTGAGACGATTGTTGCTTGTAACCCAACAGGTCAGGCCAGTGTTACTTATAACCTAACAAGTGAGACCAGTGTTGCTTGTAACCTAACAGGTCAGACCAGTGCTACTTATAACCTAAGAAGTGAGACCAGTGTTGCTTGTAACCTAACAGGTCAGTCCAGTGCTACTTATAACCTAAGAAGTGAGACCAGTGTTGCTTGTAACCTAACAGGTCAGTCCAGTGATGCTTGTAATCTAACATATCAGATCAGTGATGCTTGTAACTTGTAACCAAACAGGTCAGACCAGTGCTACTTATAACCCAACAAGTGAGACCAGTGTTACTTATAACCTAACAAGTGAGACCAGTGTTGCTTGTAACCTAACAGGTCAGTCCAGTGATGCTTGTAATCTAACATATCAGATCAGTGATGCTTGTAACTTGTAACCTAACAGGTCAGACCAGTGCTACTTATAACCTAAGAAGTGAGACCAGTGTTGCTTGTAACCTAACAGGTCAGTCCAGTGATGCTTGTAATCTAACATATCAGATCAGTGATGCTTGTAACTTGTAACCTAACAGGTCAGACCAGTGCTACTTATAACCTAACAAGTGAGACCAGTGCTACTTATAACCTAACAAGTGAGACCAGTGTTGCTTGTAACCTAACAGGTCAGTCCAGTGATGCTTGTAATCTAACATATCAGATCAGTGATGCTTGTAACTTGTAACCTAACAGGTCAGACCAGTGCTACTTATAACCTAACAAGTGAGACCAGTGCTACTTATAACCTAACAAGTGAGACCAGTGTTGCTTGTAACCTAACAGGTCAGTCCAGTGATTCTTGTAATCTAACATATCAGATCAGTGATGCTTGTAACTTGTAACCTAACAGGTCAGACCAGTGCTACTTATAACCTAACAAGTGAGACCAGTGCTACTTATAACCTAACAAGTGAGACCAGTGTTGCTTGTAACCTAACAGGTCAGTCCAGTGATGCTTGTAATCTAACATATCAGATCAGTGATGCTTGTAACTTGTAACCTAACAGGTCAGACCAGTGCTACTTATAACCTAACAAGTGAGACCAGTGTTGCTTGTAACCTAACAGGTCAGTCCAGTGATGCTTGTAATCTAACATATCAGAACAGTGATGCTTGTAACTTAACAGGTCGGAATAGTTTTGCTTGAAACATAACAGATTAAAAAAGTGATGCTCATGGGCGGACTTAGGGGGGGGCACTGTGGCACGTGGTTCTGGTAACCTAACAAGTGCGGATGAATATTATGATTATTATGAAAAAACTTGTTTTTTTTTTTTTATTACAGACAGTTCCACCTGGCGAGCGCGGGCGACGACGGAGCCCTGAATATTTGGGATTACAGGAACGGCAAAGAGCCCATATTCAGCAGGAGCGACCATTCGCACTGGTAGGCAGAAGCTACTACTACTATATCAATACTATAATGTGTGGCAGTATTATAATGTTTACATTAGAGTATCGCCGCCCCGCCAGCGCCCGCCCTCATTCCCGATGCACGCTTGGCCGTAAATGAGGCCCAAGCCCTGTTATTGAGCACATTTACATTATAAAATATGATATTATGATATGTGTGTAGCTAAAGCAATGTCTGCGACTGTACATAATTAAGGTATTTTCATTCGTACCTGTCCTATTTGGTAAACAAAATTCTAACCTCAATATGCAAATTTTTGTAAAGAATAAGGTGTAAGTATGTATTATGTTTTCAAATAAGCCTGAGGCAATATTTTGTACATAATTTTGGTGATATTTTATCTCCAGTTCCTTTATTTACGATGAAATAGTTAAAAAATAACAAAAATGAGACGTTTTGAGGTTAGAATTTTGTTTACCAAATAGGACAGGTAAGAATGAATATACCTACCTTAGGCATTGTAATACAGTCAAATAAACCACTATTCAACTCTCTTCCTTCGGACTTCGATCCCCAGGCATAACATCTGCCTGGAGAGAGATCTCTATTGTGGCACTCACCACATTTGATCATTATGTTGAACACTAGGGTGTGGACGGTCCGCTACAACTCGTACCACGAGCAGCTGCTGCTGAGCGGCAGCTCGGATGCGCGCGCGCTGCTCACTGCCGCCGGCAGCGTCTGCCGCGACCCCGACGACGACAAGGACCAAGTGTGAGCGCAGCCTTACTTTACCAGCTTTTTTTTATAACCAGTCTGCTAGGAATGCTAAATGCTGCCTTACTACTGCGATACCCATGATAACTCACGTATAAAAGCCGAATAATGCACGGCATGTTTCGGGCTAATCCGTAGTCCTTCTTCAAAGAGCGCTCGCCCCGGCGGCAGCGAGACGAACACCATGATACGAAACGACACGATACACCGGGTCGGTTGTGCTCTAACTTTGATAATGATCCCGGAGAGGGATCGAAACGCGCGTCAATGTTTGTGTGGTGTTAGGATTAATTAAGTTTGTGGGATTTGTGTGCGTTTTGTGTGGCAGTAGTGGTGGGAGGGCTTGCATGCAAAACGTATATATTTCGCACAGGCTTGGTTATCTTGCACGTAAGTAGCGGAGTAGCAAGATAAATATTTTATGTTCATTGAAATGGATCTCCGCAAAGTAACGCCTGATTCAATAAAATATCTAAGACCGCTGTCCATCTGTCTCTCTGTCAGTGAGTCACCAGGCTGTATCTCGTGAACAGTGATAGACGGTTGAAATTTTCAGAGATTATGCATTTTTGTTGCCGCTATAACGACAAATAATAAAAAGAGAATACTAATATGTCTGTCTGTCTATGTATAAACGATCAGTATAAAATGGCCTCAAACTGCCTACATTTTGCTTAAGAAACAGGGCTCCGCAAACACTGGATTTTACTCATTTGCTAAGTGTGGAACTTGCTGAATTTGTGTGTATAGTCTGACAAAAAAGAGGAGGAATTAAAAAGTGGCAATACTGTAGTGTCGTCCCTTTCTAATCTATAGGTATGAGAAAACGGGTCGACACTACTGTATGCCTGCCACTTTTTAATTTTTACTCTTTTTTCGGACTGTAAGTAAGTAATTATGGTTATTGAATTTTATGTGCATAAAAGCTTACTTTCTTAATGCCTAAAAATCTTAAAAACCATAGGTGCCCGATTTTTTTGGAATGGGAGTGTATAAATAAACAAACACATATCACAAAATAGTAGATTGTACAACAAGAGCATAAAACAAGCCATTATACCCGAGACGTCCATATAGCCACCCGAGCCGGTACGGCGAGGGTGGATAGACACGTCGAGGGGAAAATGGGTTTTATGAACGAGTTATACACTGCTTTTCACTTAGATTGCGAAGAAACAAAACAAAAACATTGCAAAAAAAATAATTAAAATTAAATGTGACATTGGAACAATTCGATATATTTAATGGTTTTTCCTGGCAAATTGTCAGTTTAATAGATCGCAGATCATAATAAAAAAATTAACAAAATTATGCTGTCGTAAAGTTTTAGTGATTGTTTGTGGCTGTTGGCACCCGATTGTCTTGGTCTTAGACGAAGATTTTACTTTATGCACAAGAGCATAAAATGCCATTTTATGCAGCCTACATCCAGCATAAAGTCGAACTTTTTGAGCATGAGACGTGAAAAAAACATTAAATATTTGCACAAAGGCGAACTTAACCCTATAAGGGATCTATCAGTTAACCTTTCGTTTTGTATTGTATTGTTTTCAGGCTGGAAGACGGCGTCCTGCAGTCGTACGAGCAGCACGAGGACTCAGTGTACTGCGCGGAGTGGAGCGCCGCGGAGCCCTGGACCTTCGCGTCCCTCAGCTACGACGCGCGGCTCGTGCTCTCCCGAGTGCCGAGGCACTTCAAGTACAAGATACTGCTGTAGTGTAATATTCAACTTTTACGGCGTTTGTGTCGTTATGATCGCACGCAGCAGATGTTTACTACCAATATTGTAAAGCTTGCTATGGGGTGCATTGACATTCAGAGTGTAATATTTATATTGACATTTGCCTTTTGTATTGATTGGAGACTTGATGTCATGTTAAACGTTAAGGGTGCGACCACACCGCCGCTTAAAGAACGGTGATGTTACGGAATCGCAACAAAATGTATGAAGAAACGGCGAGAAAACGTGACGCCTACGACACGTCACTGCGTATACGCGGCGGTGTGGTCGCACCCTTATTGATATTAGGTTAGGTAAATTATTTATAAAATAAAACAATGTATTGAGAACAATAAATATATTTATTACCTACATCCTCTGCGCTACCCTATTTGCCACATTCCTTAAATTGCCGTACACTTTCGAAGGAGGCGAGCCCATAATGAGGTTGCATATCGCTCTCCTGGCTAGGGCGATGTTCTGGTAGCTTCCCAGAATATGGATCTTGGAATCGGCAAGCACTATTCTCGTCTTCGTCACATTTTCTATGGTGAATTTTGTACGGCCGGCCTTGCCTGCCAAGCGGCCGATGGCTCTGCCTAAATGGTCTCCTTGTAGTGTTTTAACATCTTTTATTTCAAAGGATTCGACGAACAGATCATCTAATCGGAGTAAAGCCAGTGCGTCTTCAATATCAAAACCATAGATGAATGCCTAAAAAGAAATAGTTATTAAAATAAGCAAATGAAGAATTAAATAACGCAATATGAGGTTGCAAGTCTAAGAATAAGCAAATGCTTCTGAAACAACAGTCTTGTATTTGAATAGTCAATTTTTTTTTTAATTTTGTACGTAACATTTTGAAAACACTGTACAGTCCGTGACCTCTTAGAATGCCATTCCGGTTTGTTTTGCCGTCCCACTCACTCAGCTGATCCAAATATCAAACCCATAAGAGTGACTGAGACAGCAAGACAAACCCAAATGACATTTTAAGAGCTCACAGACTGTAGATAATAATTGAAGTAAATATAAGGATGAACCATTTCAACAAATCATATACATATGTATACAATACATACATCACATTAGTGTACAGGAGTAGTGAATAAAGCTTTCCTATGTCATTTCATTGAATCCCATGCGGTAAGGTTCTTAATCTGACAACTGCATTGTATATGTATACAACTTTAATAATGTATTATTAAAGTTGAAAACCGGATAGAATTCAACGAAATGTCACGAGAAAACTTTATGCACTACACCTGTAGCATTTCGTATAGTTTTTATTTACCTTAACAAAGTCTGCAGCCTTTTGCAAGTTAGCTATGTCCTTAGTTTCCGGGCCGACTCTGATTTCAATATTGCGGGTCTTTGTGTTGAATCGGACCTGGAGGAACAGGTGCTCCACGATTGGAGTGAAGATCTTCAGCCAGGCTTCTTTGAGAGGTGTATATCTACAAAATAATGTAATTTTATTTAATTTGATGTATAATGCCGTGGTAGCCTAGTGGTTTGACCTGTGGCCTCTCAAGCAGAGAAATCCCGGGCTCGCACCTCTGAGTTTTTCGGAATTTATGTGCGAAAATTACATTTGTAATTTGCCATGAGCTTTTCGGTGAAGGAAAACATCGTGAGGAAACCTGCACACATCTGCGAAGAAATTCAATGGTGTGTGCTAAGTTCCCAATCCGCACTGGGCGCGCGTGGGAACTAATAGCCCAAACCCTCCAATACACGGAGGAGGCCTATGCCATGAGGCACGCCGAATTTCGCGACCACAACAACTACAACAACAACAACAGCATATACTTACTGAAATTGTAGCGAATTCGGAATAAAAAGGCTTATAAATAAATAAATAAATAAATTTGATGTATGGTGTGTGAAATTTCCTAATCTGCCCTGGATCGGTGTTTGGGCAATAGTAATAAGCTGGAAACCATTATTATTGCATACTGTTCTCGCCTCATTAAACATATGAAATTATGTAGTTTAGTTACTGTTTCATTCTGGCAAATTTTAATGTACATATTTAAATTTACATGTTATGTATTCATAGCAGTTTTTATCTTCCTGACCTGATTAACTAAAGATTTTCAGACAATTCTAAAAATAACTAAATGCAAAAGTAGGTAAATTTTAGAGGTTATACCTGTGAGCGGGGACGGCGACTTTTCTCATATTCACTTTGCTTTCATTAGGCTCCTGGTTCTTCTTCGCCTTTTTTGGTCTCGAACGTGCATGTTTAGCCTTTCCCTGGATGCCATTGTGTTCTTCTACTTCCATTACATCTCCCGATTCCGAGACCGCTCTTCGCTTAGCATTTTTGAGTTTTATTGGGTTTTTTGCAGCCGTAAACTCGTCAACATTAATGCTTTCTACGTCCATTGTTATTAGTTCGCAAAAATAGCAGCACGTAGAAGTAAATATAGGCTGATAATGTTGTATTTTTATTTATTGAAAATAAAAGCCACGATCTCACATGGTTCACAAATGACAGCAGCTGTCAAAAAGGGATGCGAAATCGTAATTATCCCACATTTTCGATACCTATAAAATTTTGCATTCAGCGTTTTTATACTAACCTTAAACAGTTTGAGTGGATTTTTTTTTTCAGCGGTTTGTTCAAATTCTAGTAAATTTTATAAATAAATCAATGTTCCCTTTTTTATTCGATTAGTAAGTACCGTTTTTGGTGTGTTTATAAAATACAAAAACCTTGTATGAATATTAATTTTGTATTAATTGCTAAATATATAGCTTAAATTAAAAATTATCAAAATATTTGCAGATCCATATCGCTGTCATCCGAAAAAACCTTGACTGGTTATGTCACAGTTTTGACGATTCGAGCCGAAATTTTATTATGATTATTTGAGGTAATATAGAGACACATTTCTCGTTCCAATTAGATATTCGTTTTTATTACTCGTTACTAATATAATCTATTCTGCAGGTATCATCTCAGGATACCTCAAAACCAGTATGGCGGGTCTTATAAAAACTTCAGTGATCAAGATCTTTAGCCCGAGCCATGGGGGTAAAATTGCCGCTTGCACCTTCATCCAACACCGCAACATCTCTGGCAAGACTCTCCGCGAGTCACTCCCGCCATCTCCGCCGAAAAACGCGCCTTTTGACTATGTGAACAAAGACTACACTTGGTTCCGTAGTCTCTTTGACAGAACAACCCACAGGTTCGATGAGAACACAAAAGTGGTGGTCGTTGAAGGTCCCGTGGCGGCAGGAAAGACCCAGTTCGCGGCTGCTCTCGCTGAAGACTTGGGAATGAAGCATTTCCCTGAAGCGAACATGGATATTCACTATATCAGGCCAAACGGGATTGACTTGAGAATTTTCGATAAAGACATCCCTGAAGACACTAGAACCTTTGACCATGTCAATTTCAACTGCACCCCTAAGCACCGTTTGGCGGGAAACTTCCAGATTATGATGTACAATGCTCGGTACAGCCAGTACATTGATGCGTTGGCCCATTTACTTAACACCGGGCAGGGTGTTGTCCTGGAACGGTCTCCATACTCCGATTTTGTGTTTCTAGAGGCTATGTACTCGCAGAAGTACATTAGTAAGGGTGTCCGCTCGGTTTATTATGAGCTGAGAAACAACACGATTGAGGAACTAATGAGACCTCACCTCGTTGTTTACTTGGATCTTCCTGTTAATAAAGTAAGTTAATTTATGTGATCAATGAGGAAATAGCTTCTCTTTTGGGTGAAAATATTGATTAAGTATATCAGACTAGCTGATGCTCACAACTCTGCGCAGATTTGGCTTATTGCTATCCTGTAGGGACTACATGATTCTTCGGGGTTAAAACTATTCTATGACCTTCCTCAGGACTCAAACTATCTCTATACTATAAACCTGCTAAATGAGCTGTGCAGTTTAGCATGAAATGTGACAGATAGATTGACACACACACACACACACACACACTCTCGCATTTATAATACCTACTAGCTGTTGCCAGCGACTTCGTCTGCAAAGAATTCGTTATTGCTATCCTGTGGGAACTACGCAATTTTCCGGGATAAAAAGTAGCCTATGTGCTATTCCAGACTTTTCTCTATCTATGAGCCGAATTTCATCCAGATCAGCGGTCGTCACACTTTATTGGCCAAGGGCCACATATGACAGTGTGAGTTCCAGGGTCGGGCCGCAGAGTATGTGAAGGCGCATAAAGTCGGTTATTGATTTTGTTTATAATTATGACATGTAATGTAGGTATAGTTGACTTTTTTACTTTGCTTTTACTTTGCTGCGGGCCGCACAAATAACGGCCACGGGCCGCAATTTGACGACCACGGATCCAGATCCTTTGGGCCGTTCTGGCGTGATTGACTAATAAACAAACATCCATCATCCATCCATACTTTCGCATTTATAATATTAGTTAGATTCATGTAGAGTAGTAGGTATGAAATTTTTGTTAATGTGTTCGATCTCATTATAGTTTTGTTTTTAAAATATACCTACAGACCAAAATATCAATAGGTACAGGACATGCTAACTTCCTAATACTATAAATGAGTTGCTTTTTTTACACTTTCATTGGTAAACTACTCAACCGAAATTTGGGTTTAATAGAATAGTTTAGTAGTAGTTAAATTAGTTTAACTTAGATTAGTTTTGAAAAAAAGGTGCGGGCAACAACTAGTATAATATAAAACTGACCTTGACATTGTTTAGTCCCGATATTTAAACCTGAAAGCAGGGGCGTAGCGTGCCTTGGTGGGGCCCCGTATAAAAAATTATTTGGGGGCCCTTATGAAGGGTAAATATTTCTCACATTTATTTTTGCTTACGCACGTCGGGGGCCCCCGTGGCCCGGGGGCCCCGTATAATTGATACGGCAGATACGGCGGTAGCTACGCCCCTGCCTGAAAGCCAGACAGCTTCACACCAAAACCCAGACTATAAGGAAACCTTAAATCAGGGGCGTAGCTACCGCCGTATCTGCCGTATCAATTATACGGGGCCCCCGGGCCACGGGGGCCCCCGACGTGCGTAAGCAAAAATAAATGTGAGAAATCTTTACCCTTCATAAGGGCCCCCAAATAATTTACTATACGGGGCCCCACCAAGGCACGCTACGCCCCTGCCTTAAATAACACCTGACAAATGACATTGCCACGGCTTGCATAGTCACAGCCTTAAAAAAAGTAAAATAAATAGTGTATTCCTCCATAAAGGTGCAGGAAGCAATCAAGAAGCGCGGCTGCAAGCACGAGACGGGCGGTAAGGCGCTGACCCCGGAGTTCCTCACCGAGATGGAGCGCCAGTACAAGAACAAGTACCTGCGGGACATCGCCACGCACGCGGAGCTGCTCGTGTACGACTGGAGCGGTGGCGGAGAGGTTGAAGTTGTAAGTTATTTTTTTTTCTTTTTTTCAATCTTATATTTTAAAGACGGTTTTTTAGACGGACGTTCCGTGATCAAATTGGGGACATTTTAGCCTGGTCAAGACTACCCGAAACCGACGAGCATGTATGAAGAGATAAATGATGAATGTGGATGAAGCGAAAGTATGTCAGGATCGTAGCAAGTGGAACAAAGAACTCTGCCTACCCCTATGGGAAAGAGGCGTGACGGTATGTATGTATATTTTAAAGAGGCTTTAGTATACAGGGGTGGCTATGCCAGCCTCATGGGAGAAGTTGTAAGTTGATACTGTTTTTTTTTTCCATCATCATCATTCCGATAACCCGTGATCAGGGACATGGGGCTCTAACACTTGGAACCATTCCTTACATCCATAGTCAAATGTATTGATCTATGTGTTAGCAGATCAGCTTATAATGTGAGCACACTTCCAGGTGGTGGAGGACATCGAGCGTCTCAACTTCGAGCAGTACACAGAGCGCGAGGAGCCAAAGATGAAGGACTGGCGTCTGCCGCGAGAGGTGACTCCTTACTATCTAATAACAACATACTAGAAGATATTAAAAGGGGGAGTTTTGATAAAAAGTACAAATAATCACGGTGGAGATTAGCCCCCTTATTCATAAACGCACTATAGGCCTCTGTTAACTTAGTAATCGTTTGTCCTTATCTGTCACGTTGACATTTACCTTTCACAGATAAGGACAAACGATTACTAACTTAGCAGAGGCCTATAGTGCGTTTATGAATAAGGGGGTAGGTCTTTTTTTTCAAGTTTCTGAATTTAAAATGACAGTAGTACATACATTTTTATTTTTTTTAAAGATGTCTGTCATGTTTTTAAATTATTTTTTTAGGGAACTTTAACATTGATTTAACCTTGAAAATATTTTGTTCTACCCTTAGTATAGTTGAGTGTAAAAATAAATTCTAACCTCAATATGCAAAAGAATAAGATTTATCATAATACAAATAAACCTGAGGCAATATTTGGTACATAATTTTGCTGATATTTTATCTCCAGTTCCTTGATTTACGATGAAATAGTTAAAAAATAACAAAAATGAGACGTTTTGAGGTTAGAATTTTGTTTACCAAATAGGACAGGTAAGAATGAAAATACCTTACATAACTTCATAAATATGTCCCATACTACATTATATCAACGGAATAAGGTCTCACAAACTGTATAAGTGCCGGCACGTAAGTCTAATCTGACCTTGTATGCGCAGAAGTATAAAATACGGTATCCGTGGGTGCGCAGATCCCCTCCACGTGACTCGTCATCGCTAGACTTACGTGCCGGCACGTATACTTGTACTTTTGGTAAAGCTTGTATTAAAAAAGATTTTTTTAAACTTACTTATTGAACGTTGGTCTGTCAGGTGGAGTGGGCCGACCAGCGCATGCTGTACACCAATCAGAAGCATTACCTCATGAACCTGTTCGGGATCCCGAGGTTGGACGTGCCCGAGCTGATCACAGGCCCCGACGACGTCTATGCGAGGCAACAGGTAATACTTAGGGCAATGATGAAACTACGGCCCGCGGGCCAACTCCGGCCCGCAAAGGAATTTAATGCGGCCCGCCGGCTTCCCTTCGAAATGGAGTGTTATGGTTATGTCACAGGATGACGATGTTTAGACGGTCCTGCTGCATAAAATAGAAGCTTTGGGCTTAAAACCACTAAATTTCATAATACCTTATTCACTAGGTAGGGCCTTGTGCAAGGTCCGTCCGGATCGCTACCACCATCTTACCCGCTAATCCTGCCGCTAAGCAGCAGTGCTTGCACTGCTGTGTTCCGGTGTGGAGAGTAAGACAGCCGGGGAAATTACGGGCACAAGAGGCATTTCATCTAAGTCCTCTAGGTTGGCAACGCATCTGCATTCTGCAATCCCTCCGGGGTTGCGGGTGTCTATGGGCATGGGCAGTGGTGATCGCTTACCATCAGGTGACCCACTTGCTCGTTTGCCTTCCTATTCACATAAAAAAAAAAACTAATACCCCTAATTTTCAAATTACCATGGGCTCTTGTAATAATTTGACATTTTAGTTATTATGAACCCACGGTAATTTGAAAATTAGAGGTATTAGTGAACAAGGTATTATGAAATTTAGCGGTTTAAAGCCTAAGGCAAATAAAATAATAGATGCAAAGGCAAAGGAGCCAGCTAGACTAGCCACGTAGTTCATGCGTCTGCGTCATGTGTCAAACAAATCGCATTTTTATCCAAAATTGGATCTTCTCTGAAATATCTGTAATTTTCTGGCCCGCCATGAAAAAAGTTTGCCCACCACTGACTGGGCTTTGGTTGAGCATACATGGAACGCTGTCATAGTTTAATTTCAGCTTGATACCGCCACGCGTTCCTAAGAGAAAGCTCTTAGGAACGCGTGGCGGTATCAAGCTGAAATTTATATCAAATACTCAGGTCTACTGTCCCTTAGGCACACGGCGGCCACGACGTACAAAATCCGCGTTCTGAAATGAACACAGGCACGACGTCGTCTGTACACGCGTCAATGTGTGCGTAAGATACACAGGGCTGTCTATCGCAAAAACCTAGTACTATAAGTACTACCAATGACATAAATATACTAAAGATATGGCTTAGATGTGTGCAAATAAATGTACTTAATCGTTATCTATTTATTTAAACTTACTTAAAATGTGTCTGTCTGTGTATTTAAGCATTATTATTTTCAATTACAATAGATGTACGACAACAAACTTAAGCGAATGATTCTGTAGTTATTTCATGTATTAATCGCGATAATTTCAGAAAGCATTAATTTTCTAATGTTTTATAAAATGAAGTAGGTAGGATAGGTTCCCGAACTTGTGACGTGCGGCCGACATACATCGCGTCGCGAGCCCTACTAGTTGCCAGCAGCTTTCCGGCAGACTGCGCTTGAGGGGTGGGGTAACTCGAATAGGTGCGGGGCGGAGCGTGGCCATTCTGTACGTTAGTACTATTATATATTCTGTGCCTTAGGGCTGTCATAAAATCAAACTTCTAAGCCAACGCAATCAAAAGATACAGCCGTTTATGCCGCAAATTTTCGAAACTCGCAAGGGAATCAAAACCTATAGGGTACTTCCCGTGAACTCGGAATCTTGTGGTACGAAGCAACGTCTCATGGCACAGATCGCGAAAGCAGCAAATTTTCTTCAGGTTTATACGGAACCCTCGGTGGGCGAGTCCAACTCGCACTTGGCCAGTTTTTTATTAAAATAATGGATACAATACTTTAATACATACAACATCCATGACTCATAATCATCATCATCATCGTCATCATATATTTTTATTCCATTGACACAGATAATATGCACTAGAACAAGTCTTAAAATAAACACAAGTGGAAAAAAAAGAAAAAAGAAATAACAATGATGAAAACATATTTGAATCGAAAACATAAATAACCAAATTAAAATAATTAAATTGTCAAAGTAATAATAATATAATAATTAAAGAAATCACAAATTAATTGGCATGGATTTCATCAGATTCGAATACAATGTCAAAATAATCTTTAATGCTATACAGGGCCTCTTGAGTCAGTTTTACTTTAATGAACTTTTTAAATTTTTTATCATTTAACGAGGTAACTGAAATTGGCAGATGGTTATACATTTTTAGACTTTGGTAGATGAAACTCTTCTTAGTTTTCGCTAATCGTACCCGTGGCAGACACAACTTATCTTTACTCCTGATGGGATAGTTATGACCATCGCCTCTCTTTGAAGTACTGTTTAAGTGCTTTCTAGCGAACAACAAGTTCCTAAAGACAAAGAGCGAGTAGAATGTCATTATGTTGGCTTCCTTAAATAAGTTTCGGCAGGATTGTCGCATTGGTAACCTGTATATATTTCTAAGCGCCCTTTTTTGCAGTTTAAACACTCTAATGGTAGTCGCCGCGTGTCCCCAGATCAAGGCACCATAGGACATCACTGAATGGAAATAGGCATAGTAAACCGTTTTACCCGACGACGTTCCGCAGAGCTCTCTAATTTTTTTGACGGCAAAAGCCGCTTTGCTTAACTTTTTACACAACAAGTCGATATGGTGATCCCACTTCAACGCACTGTCTATTGTTATTCCCAAAAATTTCGTAACATTTGAACCTAGCAGCTGACTGTTATGGTATTTTAATTCTAATTGTTTTTGTGACGGCATTAAACTATAATTTATCCGCATTTAATTGAAGTCTATTAGCCTTGAACCATATTTTGATTTGGTCAAGAATCGGCTTAACGTTAATTATTGTATCATCTAGTTTGTTTTCGTATACCAAAAACGACGTGTCATCAGCGTATTTGACAATTCTACACTTAAGACAATCAGGAATAAAACTCGATAGGTCATTTATATAGATTATGAATAGTAAAGGTCCTAATATAGAGCCTTGTGGCACGCCTTTTGTTATTTTAACACTATCTGATCTTTCATCACTTACTTGAACAGTCTGATCCCTTTCTCTTAGGTACGACTGAATTAACTGAAGATGAATGTTTTTAACGCCGCAAAATGACAACTTTTTCAATAAAATGTTGTGGTCTACCATATCAAATGCCTTTCTCTTACTCGGGCTCAAACATTCGTATTCATCATACAAATGCCTGCCCTTACCGGGATTCGAACCCGGGACCTCAAGCTTCATATTCAGGGTCACTAACCACTAGGCTATCTGGTCAACGTGGTGGAAGACAAATGAATTTTATTATAATTGTTTAGTTGTTCATTGCGATATTGTTTTTACAGGTTATCTACAACCACCCCGCCTTCGAGTACGAAGTCGGCTACAACAAATCTGACGGCAACACTCTCACCAAGAACAAAATGCCGAAATACACTGAATATATTTAAATAGATACAATTTTAGTTGGTGAATAAAGTTATTATTTAATCTGTACGATTTTTTCTATCAACACCAAGGCTTATACCCTGAAATTAGATATTCGAGGTTCGTTTCGTGCCGCTCGCACTAATAGTCATTATTTTACGCCGCCAAGTCACATACAAGAACAAAGAAAGACTGAAGTAATGGACGTATTTATAGGTCATTGGTGTTGTACCTACTATGCTGACCTGAGGTGCTGGCATGTGTCGTTGGTGTCGAAAAGTTTAAGAGAGAGAGGGACGGTACGATAAGAACTTCGAATGTCGATATATCAATCAAGAATCATCACAAATCATAATATGTGATTCACGGAACCGGGAACATTGAAATAAAATGAAACAAGTACAAGTATTGTGTATTTATTAGTAAGTCAAAATCCGTAAAAAACGTTATTTGCTATGTTAGGTCTATATACAGCACCATCTATCGTTAAGTCGGTAAATCACAAAACTTAAAATAAATCTAGCACCTGATTTTTAAACCTGCAAAAACAAACTTTATTGTTTCAAGTTTTGTGACTTACCCTAGTCATTTAAAAAATCCCACAATTTTTTTTATAAATGCTATATCAGTACCAAAACGCAAATAACAAAAATAAGTGTCGTACAAAATAACTTTGGAATGTCATTATCATAATTAATACAAATCATTTTAACGTGTAAACCAATAATTTGTTGTAAAACAGCAAATTGGCTTGTAAAAAAGTCATTGCTATAACTGTGAACGTGAACACATCATTAACTTTAGACTAATGCCAAGGATTAGACGAAACAATAGAGGGATGGACCAAATAGAAAAAAAAAAGTAACATCGGTGCAACACATGGTCAGTGAAATGGTAGTCAATGATATAATTTTCGGTACTGTTACTTTTTAAAATCCCACTATTCTCGTCTTCTACATTTTTCGGCTAGTAGAAAAAATCTGTCGTTTTTTATCTGTATTTTTGAAAAACGCTAAGTTAGCAACTGTTACAAAAAGAATAACAATAAATGACTATATTTCACTCTTATTTTATAATTATCCTATAACGGATGTTTTTTAGAAAGACAGGTAAAAAGACGACTGGTTATTTCTACGGGATAACAAAATATAGTTTAAAGCTGGGTACTCATATGCGACACAGTATATATTGCGAGTTGTACTAATAATAGTTGCACGTTACAGTAACCACAAACCCTAGTGTGGCTAGCGGAACACTGCGTCCACACTAAGGTTTTTGGTAACAATAACGCGCAACAATTATGGTTAGATACAGCTAGCATGAGTACCCAGCTTATAAATTGGCATAAGTCAGCGTTCCTCAGTAAAAAATATCGAAGAATCTCCGCCCAATATACTATAGTTTTATTTTATATAAAGGAACATTTATTTGGTATGTCAATTCAATAGCCCACAATATTCTCGCGAGCAAAAAAACTAGGCCACTTTCCGTAGAAATTTGTTTGAAAAGTGGCCCGCTTTTTCGCTGCCGAGTATTGAATCTATTAAAAAAGAATTAACTTATGGCCCGTTCGGAGCTATTTACAAATTACAATTTTCCAAGTCTATACTAGCAACACTGGCCAGAAACTCGACCGTTGATTGGTAGATTGGAATAATGTTGCCAGTTTAGACTCGCAAAATTATAACTTGTAGCTTCAAGAACACACTGGTTACATTTATTACGTAGTCAGGGTCACCAATATGCACAGTCAAGGGCATAAATATATATACGTTACCAAGACGTCAAAAACATCTGCACACCTACATGATGGCAGTATCGATATTTCTGCCCTCGTATACACATTACAAGTCCCAAAAATATGTATACAAACTTTATTATAGTGATAAGGTTGGTGTATACATAATTATGCAACTGCGCGAATACATATTGTTTTAGTAAAATCATTTGTTTTTGTGCACCCGTTAATCCTGTCCAGCAGGCTTGTCCAACCAAAACAATATTGAAAATCAACGCAAATTAAGACATATTTTTCTCAACCACTTTGAAACAACTTTTAGTGTACGGCCTGTGTGGACGCTCGAGCGGAGCGTGCAGCGGAGCGGGGCGTGCAGCGTCAATGTTAAACACAAGCAAATGTATGTGAGCGTCCCGAGTACATTGGATAGCACCCTTTACCACTGCTGGACGCTCGCCACTCGGGCCATACTTTTAATTTAGTTTTCTGCCGTTTTCAAAGCTTCTTGGTTGGCGTATTAGTTCAAGTACTACATATCGAGGAGGTAGGGAGAGTCCAGGGCTCCCAACCCGGCGGCGACTCCGCCCTCGTTGGCGTCCGCCAGCTTAGTACGCAACATGTGCCCCACTTGCCGGTTGCAGAGAATCTTTTCCTTTGTACTGAAAAATTAAATATTTTACATAAAAAAGATATTTATAATATAACTATAATCATAGACATAAATTATAGTAATAGATCAAAAACGCGTATAATAAAATAAAATACGCGTATGCCAGAGCGAGACAGCTAGAGACACTGTGAGACTGAGACTACTACAGACACTGTGAGACAATGAGACTACTAGAGACACTGAGACTACTAGAGACACTGTGAGACTACTAGAGACACTTAGAAACACTGAGACAGCTAGAGACAATGAGATATCTTCCAGTGTTGTTATGGATATCCATATCCGTAACCAAAACTATCGGATATCCGAATTAAAAAAATATTCATAACCGTAACCGAAATAAAAGTTTTGGATAGTTTCGGATAGGGCGGAGTCTAACTAAATAACTCGTACGAATTAACTGTGCACTCCGCTGGAATGCGACACCTCTCCCGCTACCTAATGACGTCACAGCGCGAGGTGCACAGCATAACCGTAACTGAAACCGATATTATTATATTATATTTTACCAATATCCATATCCATATCCGGATCCGAAATTATATATCCATAACATCCCTGATATCTTCAAATGTTTATGACACAATTTTGTAAATGCATGAAAACGCATTAAGAAATAGAATGTGGCGATATATATATTTAGAAAAACCTTGTTTTGTATGGTAATTATATGTATAGTTACCCTATGATGACCCCGAAGATGCCCAGCTCGGAGACCAGGTCGCAGACGGGCGGCGGCAGCGCGGCCCCCGGGCGCACCACGTAGCCCGACACCTGAACGACACACGCTACGGTCAATTCACGGGCAGGGCTTAGAACCGGTGCCGAAACTACCGATGAAACACCGGTATTTATAGGTTCTCTTCGTTTCGGTTCTCGCGAACCAGTAAAACAATACCTGTAGGTACTTGAACCCACACACACTACATTTCTTAGCACAAATTTGATATTTTATTACTACTATATTATATTATATTTATTTACTCATTTGAGAGAGAGAGAGAGAGAAACATTAGGTAGGTACGTAGGTTTATTTAATAGGGAATGGATGATTATTTTAAAAGTGCTTGGTGATTTTTCTATTGATAGGAATAACCATCCTTACCTACGGAAAAAAGTTTTCAGATTATCATATAACATTCAGTAGTGTTGTTGATTCGGAGCAGAAATAACCCAATAATTCCAAAATCTGAGAAAAAAAAATTATGGTCATATTTATTGAAATTCCCCATGTATGGTTTAGTAACACGAACAATCTACAGACGGCGCCACTTAGCCGCTGCTTCCTTTAGCTACAAATGTCATCGTGTACCACAGATTCGAGCAGCATTTTTTTTTTAATTTGATATGCGTTGGCTTACTGCTTAACTGCCGTATAAGAGCCGCCGAGTGACTGAGTAAAATGTTTTTATTTTTATAAAATATATGTCTCGGCGGAAAAATCTAAAACTTGTTTCCGTAGCTAAGGATGGTTATTTCTATCAATAGAAAAATCACCAAGCACTTTTAAAATAATCATCCATTCCCAATTCCGGTCTCTGGTCACCACTTACCAGCGGCGGCAGGATCCTCTCCATCAGTATGTAGGCGGCGCGCTCGCGGCTGTGGCGCATGCGCAGCAGCGCCTCGCGCACGTCCGCGCCGTACAGGTTGTTGCCGCCGCCCTCGCGCTGCGGCTTCAGCACGAACCTACGCACGTACATATATATACTCAGCGGTAAACACTGCGTATCTACAAATCACCCATGGTGCAAAACCTCGTAACTACCACTGGTAAATATTGCGTATCTACACAACACCCATGGTGCAAAAACACTTAACTAGCACTGGTAAATACTGCGTATCTACACAACCCATGGTGCAATACCGCGTAACTAGCACTGGTAAATATTGCGTATCTACATAACACCCATGATGGAAAACCACGTAACTAGCACTGGTAAATACAGCGTATCTAAACAACACCCATGGTGCAAAACCACGTAACTAGCACTAGTAAATACTGCGGATTTACACAAAACCCATGGTGCAATACCGCGTAACTAGCACTGGTAAATACTGCGTATCTATACAAAACCCATGGTGCAATACCGCGTAACTAGCACTAGTAAATACTGTGTATCTACACAACACCCAACTTTATACTGGTTTGAACTGCTACATATATTTTAATCAGGATTTTAAGTTTGTTGGCGGGAAATCTTACTTTGGCTACATTTTAGATACGCGGTATTAACCAATGCCAGTTACGCGGATTTTCCCCATGGGTGTTGTGCAGATACGCAGTATTTACCAGTGCTAGTTACGCGGTATTGCATTATCCCCGACGACATGTCACTCTCACACAATCCTATCACTCTTTCTCTTCCTCTTCCTCATAAACACTTAGAACCTGGTAGATACTAGTGTTGTAACGAATATTCTCATTCGCATTCGCGAATATTCACATATTTTCTGCATATTCGCATTCGCAAATATACTGCGAATGTTTTGCGAATATCAAAAAAAAATTGAAGGTACAGTCAACTGGGGTGACTTTGATTTACGAGGTCACTTTAAAAAGTAGTTTTAATGACAAAACCATTAATTTTTATTTGCGTTTAATGCTTCCAATCAATGTCTTCGTCGATCGCCTTTGCGTCTACATGCCAAACATTCACCGGATATGGATAATATCGATTTTATAGCAATTTTAAAACGATCTAAGTAGCCCCAAAATTACCAAAGTCACCCCAGTTGACGGTACCTAATAGTTGTTTAATTATATAATTATCGCCGCCCGGTAAGGCAGATAGCCCCTAGATTGGCTTGGTGCTAAATTAAATAGCCCCATCTAGTAACATTGAGCGGAATGACACTTCAATCGGATGCGTTCGTATCAACTCCGCTATTCTCAGAACAAAAAACAAACTGAACGCACTTCTTTCGAACGGGACTGCCACCAGTCACCAAGCCATAGAGAAATGGCGCCAAATTTTAACAAAAACTGAATATTCGCATCCGCAAAAAAAATCGCATCCAAATGGACATAATGTTATGCAAATAAAGAAATTTCATTTCATTTCATGTCATTTCGCATTCGCATTCGCGAATGTTGGCAGCAGATATTCGCATTCGCATTCGCGAATGTCCAAAATATGACATTCGTTACATCAGTAGTAGATACTGACCTCTCAGCATCAGCCAGCGCCATCTCGACGGCCCTCTCGCCGCCATCGTCGAAGTCGAGCGAGTAGAGTCCGGTGAAGATGTCCCTCACGCGGCCCGTGCTGGCGCCGCCGCCCATGAACTTCTCCAACACGCCCGGCGCCGCCAGCGCCTGCTGGACCTTCTTAGTGCCGGCCAGTTGGTACTGGATCGACGGGCACTTTATAGCTCTGGAAATGTCAGATTTAAAATGTTACAGAATAATAATAAGGTTTTAAACGTCTTATGAATTTATTTAAAACTAGCCGTTGCCAGCGACTTCGTCTGCAAAGAATTCTTTTATCGCTATCCCGCGGGAACTAAGCAATTTTCCGGGATAAAAAGTATCCTATGTGCTATTCCAGACTTTTCTCTATCTATGTGCCGAATTTCATCCAGATCCGTTGAGCCGTTTTAGCGTGATTGAGTGACAAACAAACATCCATCCATCCATACTTTCGCATTTATAATATTAGTTAGATGAAGGTAGGTACGAAAACAGACTAGTCGTTTAAAAAAAAATGTATATGGTTAAGGGCTTAATCGCAACAAAAATTAATTGATTATTTTGAGTTACGACCGTTTCACCTTTATTCCATTGCAATAAGGGTGAAAATGTCGTAACACAAGCAATCAATTAACTTTTGTTTCAATTAAGACCGTTAACTATGCACATGTGTTTTGAAAACTAAAATATAAAATTATATCTCATTTCTTATTGTCTGTAAAAGCCGGCTACAATGGCTATCATTATCACTTACGTGGACCGTTCGACTCTCAGTCTTGCATCCCACTCCCGCGTCGAGGGATATTGCGCCGGCTCGTAGCCCGATCTGTAGTATACCACAGCCACTGGTTTCCCTTCGCTGTTAAAAAAAAAAAACAAAGATGAGGACCTGACGCACGTCACTCTGTTAAGAGCATTTATCCCTACTGAACTGGCAATGTCGCATTTTTGGTGTTTTTCTACGATTATTTAACGAAAATTGAATGAAATTTTCAAATGTGCGTCTGTAGTGCACTTCGTTTTTAGTGTATTAATGTGTCTAATGCAATACAATACAATACAAATTTAATACTCTTTATTGAACACCACAAATCAGTACAAAACAATACAGAAACAAAGAACAAAGCAACAAAAAAAAAGAAAAAGCAATAATTGGTCGTGATGGACTTTTATTTTCTTATTAAACGAGATATAAGTATGTTATCCCTTTGATACTCTAGAAAATAAAAGTCCATCACGATTAATCATTGCATTGGTCACATTAATACACTAAAAACGAAGTGCACTACAGACGCACATTTGAAACTTTCATTCAATTTGTGTGAAATAATCGTATAAAATCACCAAAAATGCGACGTTGTCAGCTCAGTAGTTACGCACGCACCCTCTCAAGGCAACACGAGCCGCGAAACTAGCGCCACTTCGGAAATGTCCCATAATATGTATTGAATCAATGTATACAATTTGTTGTTCTGTTGTGTTGTTGTCCCAAAAACTTGTACAAAACTAAAACGGCCGCTTTTTGTCGTGCAAGTTTTTTGGGACAACTACAGAACGACAAACTGTATACACTGATTTAATACATATTATAGGTGTTTCCCTAGTATCTAACCTTCGGAAATTATTGAAAATTGATCTAATTTAAGAGATATAAGAACATTTCCGAAGTGGCGCTAGTTTCGCGGCTGGTGTCGCCTTAAGTGTCAGATATCATATCATTATGCCGTCGACAGATCGTTTTCGTAGTAACAAATCGATATTTAAATAAAGTAAGTACTTACAGAATGAGTTGTTTCTTATCATTAAGTTCAGTCTCTTCGAATATTTCATTCAAGGTTCTTCTGTATATCTGTAAAATAAAATAAAAATAATTTGAAGCTGTCAATGATTATAAATTAATGTAAAATAAAAATATATGGGCATTGTTTTTTTAAATATGTAATACTGGACATCGATAAAAAATATTTCTAACACTAGCTGTGCGTTTTCCAAAAAAAGTCTACGTGATTATTTTTTCCAGATTTTAACTATTTTAGGTTTTTCTTACTCAGAATCGTTTACCCCATCGATCCCTATCTCCCTTGGTCACAGCATCACGCATGAACGGCTATGCCGATTTTGCTAATTATTTTTTTGCTGTGTTCTTTATTGTCAGGAGAAGGTTCTTATAAAACAAAAAAACGAAAAAAAACAAGAAATAAAAGCTGGGACGGGGACGAAGCCGCGGGCAACAGCTAGTACAAGAAAAATGTGTCTCAAAACTTCCATGCCAGTTCGTCACTTTTTGTTCGTTTTTTTATTAACAGTTATAAATACATATAAAAAAAACGCTGCTTGCGACAGCGTTTTGTTTTGCAGCGACAATTCCGGGGCTTTACAGCATCTGATGTCCCAAACACCCGTTTCCCACCTTGTTTCATAAAAATAATACTGACCACAATCTCAGGCCTGGTCTCCGATATTTGGAACTCGTGGAAGCGCTGGTCGCATATGTTGTAGGACACCTCCTCGACCACGAAGAGCACCACCGCGCCGGGGACCCCGAACAGGTCGTAGGCCTCCGTTATACCCGAGCAGAGGCCCGACAGCGCCTTGTTCTCAGGCATCTGACGACGACATTAACTTTAGCATTTTATACTTTCCTAATCAAATCAATTATATTTTGCATGTGATTATTTAAATTCTTTTTTAAGTCCTGATACACCTGAGACACAGGAACATTAAGTAGCCGTAAACAATGACAACACTGATTTCAATAGAATGGCTCGTCTTCATCATCTGAAGAAAATGATTGACTGAAGATTCACTTTCTAATCAGAACTTTAATCCAATGCCACTTTACGATACATATTTAAATCGATCAAATACTCATGCAAACTTGAATCGATTTATCGTGAGTATCGAGTACGGAGTCGTACGGTGACATCACTAGTTACGTCGGGAAGACAAATGCCAAAACGGGCCTTTTATTTTGCGACGACTCTAGTTCAGGTATTTACATTATTTTTCTCTTTTGCTATGTTTAGCCTGTAAGTTTGTTATATTATATCTGACAATTATTGTGTTAAATAAATAAATATTCTATTCTATTCTACTTTTGATTGAACACCACAAAATAATGCAGAGAAATAAGTACAGTCCGTAAGCTCTTAGAATAAATAAATAAATAAAAAATAAATATCATGGGACAAATTACACCAATTGACCCAGTCCCAAACTAAGCAAAGCTTGTTCTATGGGTACCAGGCAACGGATAAGCATACTTAAGTGAAAACTTCTTTAACGACGTTGAGCACTTTTTTGGATGGGTAAAAAATGAACTCGCGTCAGACGTAAGAAGGAGGGAGAGTAAGTACCAAGATATCAGGATCCTCTAAGAGCTTATTTTGAAATACGAATGAAGCTAGGAGTACTCGATTTTTTGAAGTGTACGTAAATTTCGTCGCTTTAGCGTATGTGCGTTTGGCCTAGTGGTATAATTTTATAACTTACGTTTTTAATCAGATCACCGTGTCCCAATTGACGCAAGACGTAGCTGAAAACAAAGTATAAATCAATTCGGGAAGATATTTCATTGCAACAAACAAAGTCTAGATACATTTTAGAATACAATAAATACTTACTAACGGTCATACATGCATAATTAAACTAATAAAAAGCCTATTTTTAACTCAACATTACGTAAACATGTCTGATTGTTTAATTTCTCATTCACAATAGATTGACATCGCACACATATATCAACGACATGTTAAACACTTAGGGCCTGTCTCACCATTCCTTAACTGTCAGTTATCTATGATGACGTCTCTGTCTGTTTCGTAGTAATAAATAGAGACGGAATCATAGATAAATGACGGTTAAGGAGTGGGGAGACAGGCCCTTACAAATTTACTTTATAATTAATAGGCATGTTTACAGGTAGGTAGGTAATACATAAGTTATTAGTACATTACATGCTACAAATAAAACAAATCGTGCAAAACTGATACAATAACACTAACAAAACGACAAACAAATCCATTTTCATGCAGTTTGTAAAATAGGAAATGACAATACAGCACATTGTATTTTTTCACTAAACTAATAAGGTAAAGAGAAAACATCTCATGCATACGTCTCGCTAGCTACAGCAACTACACTAAACGACATATTTTTATGTTTAAGTTCTAATGAAATTACAAAATCCTTTGTGAAGTTATTTTCACGTGTTGAACAGATTCGTTACTCGATTAAGTGTAATTCACTTAACTAACACAAATCCGTAATGTGAACATGCTAGCAATAACATGTTTATAAAACAATGACATTATGACACTAATCTGCCGATACGCAGCCGATACGTTTCAAACAAGTTTAGTACAACAAAGACATAGCACATCGCTATTAAATACGGGATTTACAATATCTCTTAGTTTCCTCATTTATGGGCAGTTACTATGCATGTCTTTGACTTCTGTAAAAACTCAATATTGCCTTCTTAAATAATCTTCTATTATTCCCGATGGAAAAAATGATGAATGATAAATAAATACCAGTCCCATACATGCATGTCAGATATAAGTCCGTCAAATCTGCTTGTCTTTGTAAAAAGATAGTAATTTATTTTTGTACGATTTACTTAAGCTACTTTCGTTAAGCATTATTTTTGTTTATAGCTATAGTAATACTGTTTACTAATTTTAAAGCATTTGCTGCTAGACTAGAAGTGTTTAATTTGAAGATTTTTTAATGCTTCTTGGTTAATTATATTAAACATATTTTCTACGGGATTATAGACCGTGATATTTCATGAGCTCCCGATCCCTATATTTTGATGCAGTTGCATGCATCATGTCAAGGGTAGATCTAGACTGAGAACAGTCTTCCCGTGAAATATACCTATCGAAGATAGCTGAATTTTCAGGTTCACTACGTCTGACCTAAAAAATTTTAACAAATGATCATTTGACAAAATGATCATTTGACAAACTTTAAACTTTTTTAAAAACTTATAAAACAAACCTAACCTAAACTAACCTAATGTGGGCCACGCATAAGGGTTTTTCGATTTTTGAAAAAGTTCACGGTTAATCAGATATTTAAATTTTGTCAAATGATCATTTTGTAAAATGATGCTTTTGTCAATAATTTTTAGGTCAAATGGAAGGACACCGAATTTTGAATATCATAGTAGTTTAAATCCAATACATACGTGAGGTGTCAAGTAAACGATTTCAAACAGAAAGATACATCCCAAACGATTATCTGAAAAAGGCTAAAAACTGCAAACTCGTCTATGCATTCCTACTTACCTTTAACCGACACCAAAAAAAGACAATAGTATCCAAATATCCTCAGAATTCCGGATATCTTCTAGATCAAGTTGTGTCGCAACACGTGACGTTTGAAGTCGGTTAAAAAGTAATTGAAAGATGTGTACCTAGACCAAACCCAGCAATGACTGGACAACATTCGAAACACAATTTTGACATATTACGAAGATTTTTTGCTACGAGCATAACATGTACACAATTAGTTTCTATATAAAATATCTTGATAAAAAGACGGGCAACACCAAAACAGTTAAACCTTTTGGTGTATTAAAACACACTTATTCACACTTATTTTTACCGAAAGACGCAGTGGGGCTGTGAAAGTGAAACCTTTAATATTTCAAAAAACCAAATCAGATTAGAACTCTGTAGCTGCTAGCTTCAAGTTAAATAATCACATATTACTTGATGAAAAATCTTCAACAAAAACACGGTTTTTCTATAATTTATAGAGCTTTAATTGTGGACATAGAATATGTTTTAGTTTATCACCCTTTTTGTCTCCACCAAACCATGTGCAAGAATGATATATTGACAAATGACTTATGTCCGAAGTCAACTATAGTCTCCTTGTTTATAATAACAATTTAACTTTTGTGAAAACTGACAGGTACTAAGAGACAGTACATAATACAATTTGGATGTTGTATAATCCAGAATGTCATTCATATTATTTAATGTCCGAGATATGTAAACAATACTCTACCATATGACGCAACAGTCTGCATAAGAGACTCAATAAATACATAACTAATTAATTAAAATCATAAATTTCAAAACAAAGTGGGACAAAGAGTATGTATAAAATTAAACATATTAATCTTTTACTACAGATTGTAATAGATTCTTTTGACATTTGAATCTGATTGATTGACTCGTACTGAATTTTGTTTCTCTTTAAACACCAAGACTTCCAACCGCCCGTTTGTGTTGCCTTTAAAAATCTGGTCAATTTGAAAAATTGGCAACAATCTAACTGTGGGTACGAATTGCCAACTATATATGGAGTCAGATTTTCGCCGTTCCTGTCTGAGGAATTGGAAGGAACGGTAATACAAAAAAACGGTAAAGAGTTCTTCAGATTACGGCAAGATGTTTCCACGCCGATAAATCCTCCCGATATCAGAGATATCACCAACACTTTACAGGTGCGCAAATTCTGTTACTAGGTATGACTAATGAGCAGCTTAGCGAGCTTCTGATTGCACAGGACCTTTAACAATTCGTATAGAACAGTTGACTTTGTATTCTGTCTGAATAGCGGCGTTTGAAACGCCGAGAAAACGCCCGTTTGTCTTAACTTTTTTTTATGTGTACATGTTATACGTCACTGACAATGCGGGCGTGGCAGGTAACATCTCTCAAGTGTTGCCAACTCAACAAAGCACTAAAAAAATACATGCACGTAAACGTTAAAAAAAACTACTTCCACTTAATCTAATCAATACATACACTCGATACAAATTAAAAAAAAGTGACGTAAAGCAAAGCGTACGGTGCGAAAAAACGTCAAAATAAAGGCATGGAGAGAAGCAAGTTCCGCAGTGGTATGAAAGAGATGGATGTATAGCGTGCATTGAAGAGAGAAGAAGACAGCCACATGAGAGATGTCGACTGATATTCACTGCGTAGACGCAAGTTATCTGGATACTTTGATGTGTTAGCCAACATGACGATATGATACAATTATTCAACTCGAACATTATTGTTAGATTTTCCAAAAAACAGAAACTTTGTCATGAATGCACAAGCAAGTTCGTACACTTTTATGGTAGGAGTTTGAACCCTTGTGTCAAATTTATATATATAAAATGACATTTTCTTCCAGGTACTAGCACAAACATATGCAAATCAAAGGAATGTGTATTCATGACTTTATTTTAAAATGAACACAACCTTTTTTTCAGCGATATCAGCACGTGCCTATAATGAGAAAGGTGAATGATGACACTGATGACACAAGACCATTTGAAAACATATATAACATGAGCACCTACCTATATCCAATTTAGACAACATAAGCAAACCAGTGGCATAATCTGTGGATGTGGTGCGGCCAGACACAGTAAATACTAACTTCTAGCTCAAGATCAGCTTCATAAATAAATTATTAGTAGAAAATATAGGTCGATTTCGGGAGTTGCAGCTATCTGACATTTTATTTAAACCACACTTCCGTACTTCAAACTTCTTTCATAAAAATCTGTTTTTTACGGAAAGAGCATTAAGACGGCAACCGGCCATTTTGTATAGTGTTACTTTGATCCTTTTTTGTCCGCTTGTCCTCTTCCTTCTATGTATGTGTTAATTTTACTGTTGGCCACACCGCTTCCCTTCGTGCCAAAACCCACATCCGCGCCTCACATGAATAAGCTAACACAAAGTATCCAGAAACCATGTTTGGCCAACTTGTAAAAACTAACAAAAATTTAAACTGTATCTACCACAGTTATCAGAAATCGCGTGACCGTCATCTTCGAATTTCCCGTATGTTTCAAACATGTTGCAAACCCATGAGGCTTAAATAACTCCGGGCCCATTAATTCCCATTAAAAAAAATCGTTTCCATGCCAGCCAGTCCGCATACTGACTCGCACTAAATAGCCACAAACTATTTCATTAGCCCGAAAAAACAAAACGCGTGTTCGTTTTTCAAAGTTGGCCAACCCGTCTAACAGCGACCACTGAACGCATCTGTACCGATACATGGCGGGAAGGTTCGACGTGATGGCGCCAAAACTCGCGGCCACTGTGTTAAACTCCACTTGCTTTATTTTGTTGTTGTCAGGCTCTTGCATCAGGTAGTCGGAACGGAACAGGCCGAGGCTGACAGACTGAAACGGTAATTTTGTGATCAATTGTCCAATCCTTGCTTAGGTAACCTAAAATAACCTAACTCGAACAGTTTGCACATTCAAAATGGCGGATTCGATGCAGAGGTCTCTACGGCTGAAAAATACTTATGGATGCATTTAAACTTTAGACTTATTGTCTAACTCGCTCACACAACCGCCATCGTGTTCATTTTGACAGTTCTTGTATGAATGTGACAGCTAGCTGATTCCGATGCCAATTGCCAGCCCATACATAAACTGTCAAAATAAACACGATGGCGATTGCGAGTGAGTTAGACAATAAGCCTACTGTTCGAAGTGATAAAATATTAAAGAAACTTTTCCTGTGTTGTAGCTTTTATCGTTAAATTAATTGCTTTACTAATTTGAATGTTAATAAGTGAGTTTGCTTTGCTTCCGCCTATTGACCATTATAATTTTAAATACTATCGCTCATACATAAATGAGCGTGAGGCTCATTATAACCATTAGATCTATATACCAAACCATCACCATGCTTAAGTACCTACACCAACAAGTGATTATTTGTATACACAAGAACATTGTGCTGTGTGGGTAGTGATATCTAATCTTAAACTTAAACAATAGATCTTAAAGGTCTAAAATCCATTCCGCAGTGATGTTCCCATTGATACTTCCTTCCACCTCAACCCTATACGATACAAATTATCATAGATTTCATGAAATTTCCGTTAATATGTGTGGTTTCGAAGCAAGTCAGCAGTAAATATAGCTCAGAAGTTGGACAGCTCAGTACGATTCATACATTGTCTCAAAATTAATGCAGAATACTTCAGTAGGTACTTCGGTTATCTAGGTTGTTTGGACACACCTGGGGCCTTACCGTGACGTCAGATCCATACTAAATGTGTCAAAAAACCGGCCAAGTGCGAGTCGGACTCGCGCACGAAGGGTTCCGTACCAGAAATACTCTGTTGTATGCGAGCCCCCCTTAATTATTATTATTATTTTGATGTTAGTATTTGCTGTTGTAGCCACAATAAAAATACATAATCTGTGCAAATTTCAACTGTCTAGCTATTACGGTTCTTGTGATCTAGCTCGGCGAGTGGTAGCCATGAAAAGGGGCTAAAATATCACGCTTTTTGTATGGGAGCCTCCCTTATTTATTATTATTATTTTGTTGTTAGTATTTGTTGTTATAGCGGCAACAGAAATACACAATCTGTGAAAATTTCAACTGTCTAGCTATTACGGTTCTTGAGATACAGCCTGGTGACAGACGGACGGACGGACAGCGAAGTCTTAGTAATAGGGTCCCGTTTTCACCCTTTGGGTACGGAACCCTAAAAATGACAGCTAATGAGTCGGAATTGAATCCCATTAAGATGTCATGGTAAGACCACTGTGACTGTTTCTTAGGATTTTAGACAAATGTATACATTGGCCGATGTTCAAGGTGTATGTCGTCAAAAAGATGATTTAATTTCGAATCCAAAACAACGAAAAACCTTTACAAAAGTTTACAAACCCAAACACTTGCTAAAATATTCCACAATAATTCGTAGACATCTTGTACATACTGTACTTATTTCTCTGTCTTATTGGTTGTCTGGTAGAGATTGCTATTAAGCGATAAGACCGCCTATTGTATATTTTGTTCTTTGTTTCTGTATTGTTTTGTACTGATTTGTGGTGTTCAATAAAGAGTATTTGTATTGTATTTTTGTACATACAGGGTGTATCAGATAGCCCCTAACAATAATCAACTGGAGTATATAACCATAGCTATAGAAGCTAAAACAATTTCATCTTCCCATCTTTTCTTTTGTCTTCCTCTGCCTCTTTTACCTTCTCTAAAATGCCTTGTTAAAATGGCCGGCAGGACGTGGACGAGACAAGCACAAAACAGAGAAGAGTGGAAGAGGTTGGGGGAGGCCTTTGCCGCCAGGCAAACAGAGGAATAAGAGAAGGAAAACAATAATAACAATAAAATAATAAAATAATATTAATAAAATAATAATAATAATAAAATAATATTAATAGTTAAAAATTAATTAATCTTTCTTTTTTAATAATTAATATAAATGTAATTGAATGGTTATAAATCTGAATAAAGGCTAATAATAATAATAATAGAAGCTAAAAAAAATATTAAAAAAAAAATTTGGAGTAAATTTTTTTTTATGTTTTCTATAGGAATGATTACAGTTAATACTACCCATTCCTATAGAAAATATATAAAAAAAATTACTCCAATTTTTTTTTTATATATTTTTTTTAAATAAATAAAATAAAATAAAATGTTTTTATTTCAGATAACCATGATCCATATTGTATTATGTTAGTATCCGTGCCTACGAAGCTAGTGTTAGTCGATATGAAATAATTGAGATAAATGTCATATTATTATTAACAATTTTGAATTTCGAATCATGTGAGCTTTCTTTTAGCTTCTGTGGCTATGGTTATATACCCCAGTTGATTATTGTTAGGGGGTATCTGATACAACCTGTATAAACCTCATAGCTGTATAAAGGCTCGGCGGTTACTACTCCCGACTGACAGCTGACGGCCGGCAAGTGTTTTTGTCATACATTGCGTGTTTTGTCAATTGATCGTTTGACGGTGAGTATGTCGACAATGCATTGTATAACAGAATATATATTTCGCTCGCTGCCGGCCGATCATAGTCGGGGTATAAAGATACGTGTTGTTTAGTAAACCACTTCTGTTGCTGATTGCATTTCCGAGTCTTGTCAAGTAGTTAACTGTTAAAAACATTAGTAGGACGTTACAAGAACATAAACACAAAATTAGTTCATACAATATTGACTTCAAATAATTTTTAGTCTACTCTACATTCTACAATTATATACATTACATTATCAAAGCAATTTAGTAAAAGCTTAAAAATACATTCTACTGCAGACTCCATTGACCACTTCTGATTAAGTCCAATATTTAAATCAAACAAACCGTTCTTAGAGAAAGAAAAAATAAGCGAATATTTTTTCCTAAAGGCTGGGCCACATTAGCGGGCGAAGGTTCGTGTCGCGAATTCGCGATAAAAAGTTCGAGTTCGTGTAACCACAAAGTACGTGGTCACACTAGACCAAATTATCGCGATAAAAACTTAGGGCGAACTATATCGCGCAACTCTAAATTTGGCGGGTAAATGAACCAAGAGCGCAAAATAAATAAATAGAGGAAGCGTTTGCTTTATATTGTATATCTGTGAATAATTATTGAAATGTCACTTGTCAAAATTGACGTCCATTTCAGAAATTTCAAAGTACGAAGTGTAGACACTTGCACGAACACGAACTCTGTCGCGATAAAATCCTTTGATCTGCGCTAGATACCGACAGGAACCCGAACACAGTTCGAGTTCGCCCGAATGATTCGTGATAAAGCGAACTGTCTGTCCACACATGCCGCGATAAGGCGAACCTTCGCCGAATCCCGCTAATGTGGCCGTAGCATAAGAAACTGTTTTTCACAACCTTTTAACGTAGTCAGGAGTAGTCAACTCAGCATCTCAAAAGATACCTTCCTTTTATGACATCGTCAACGTAAATAGCGTGGCGGATGTGCCAATAGACATCAAGGTATGTTTTATACGGCATGACATTGTATTAAACAGCGTTGCGTTATCTCATGTCCCAAGATAACATTGTGTCTAAATAAGAACGTTGATTAGTTTATCAAAAGAAATAAAAAAAGGATTTATACCTACTATTTTTAAAGATTTTATTCGATTATTTAAGACTTGCAAAGGGTAACAAACGTCAGAGTTTAAGCCATAGTCACCCAAGTAGTTAAATAACTAACCATTTCGTCTTTACTTACTTAAAAGCAAACAATACGCCATAAATCCATGAAAATAGCGTCATTGTACCTACTTCAAAGTGTCAGACGACATTGCAAATTACCTACTATACAGTGTTCCTATTATCTTAACGTCCGGCACGTCTCTCGGTAATCATCGGACTTCTATTCAGAAGTTAAAGTAATATTAATTAATAATGCTCACAAAATACCTAATTTTAATAATTAATATTTGCACCAAAGGCAATGTGCAACTGGCTGAAACCTGTTATAAAATAATTAGGTTTTAAGTAATAAAACCCTCCATAAAACCTCTGAAAAACTAATTAACGTTCATATGTAGACGAGACACTTAAAATAATATTTAATACCAAATATATTAATTACGAGTAAGTCTAAAAATTTACGAATCACGAATGATGGATCTGACGGAAACTAACTTAAAGAAAGTAGCTAAATCTATTGAAAATAAAATTTACAATAAAGCTGTAAAGGATATTTCTACTTTCACTTCTTGTCGTGTTTATAAAATATCCATCTTTGTTTAACGTCTGTGTGTCACATATTTGGTATACCTACATTGGTTTAAGACAGTCATTTCCGACATCTGTGAAACGCAATTTGAAGTAGGTAGTAAGCAGCAGATATACTGACTTACTTTTTTGTTCAATAAATAATACTTATCTCTACAACTGTTTGCTCTTAAATTAGCTTAGTAATGTGAACGAATTACTTTCAATTTATCTAGATCCTTTTGAACTCTAGTGCCTATTATCTGCTGCTAACTTCACCATAGACCGTTACTTTAAAAACTAGATTTTATTTCAAGTTAATCTAAGACAAAACCAGAATTCAGGTTCAATTTAGATTAACCCAAAGATAAAACATTCAGTACCTTATTGACCACGGTTATTTCTTATTCGTACGAAATAGCGACGCTTAAATATTTAAGACACCTTGTTCGGTTCTTATAATGACTTGGGTATTGTCGAGTCATCGAGTGACGTGCTAGAGAATTAGTCATTTAATGAAATTATTACACAAACGGGTACACACAATAAGAGACCAGTAGGAATAACAGTCATGTTCAGAAGATATTTGGTAGCAGCTCATTTAATATTAATAAAGTTTAGTAGTAGCTTCGTTTGAACGAGCCACTTGTGAAGAATCGGTCGAATTATTTTGGAAGAATCATTAGTCGCCGAATGAATCTCACCAAACGTTACAACGGCTAATCAGCTTTTTGTAGGAACAGAGCAAATATAATACTTAAGGTATTTAAGACTTCATAAATAACAACGATTTATACAAATACATACAAATGGATGTATTTCCGCGTAAGTATAACTTCGACGTCTGTGAACTGTTCAATGATTCTCTGTTATTCAATAATGCAGATGTACCTATACAAAAGGTTCAGAAGGGCTATTATTAAAAAAATGTCTATTTTTGAAAATTGTTTTTAGCCTTTAGTTTTCTTTTAAAGTTAGTGCAGCGGTTCTCAAACTTTTTCGGTGACGGAACCCTTTTAGAAAGCGAAATACTTTACGGAACCATAAAATCAGAATGAGAGGTGTTTTGAATTATTTCGAAATGATTGCGGAGCTCTCACGACGACTTCGTGGAACCCCTACGAGGGCTTCGTGGAACCCTAGGGTTCCGCGGAACACACTTTGAGTATGGCTGAGTTAGTGGAATAAATTCATGCACCTTTTAAATCTTAAGATACAATACGTGGAGGAGCGGTGTTCTCTTAGCACGAGTATCTCGTATACTCAAAAAGAGGCACCAGCACAGATACTGTTGTTGTAATTTAAGTTACAGAATAAATATTTTTTCATTTTCATTTTCATGTGAATAAAGAACTCTAAGCAAACGTTTTAAACTGCACTAAAATAATACTTTTTGGACCAAGTCAAAATAAGATACGAACAAGTATAATGGCGCGCGCTACGTTTCCGTTTGAAGTACCCATGAACGTAGTCCTGTCTCTTTCACTCAAAGGGCGTATGAGCCAGACCGCAAGTCATCTCGAAGTCTTAGTCAGCCATACCAACTTTAAAACGATAGCTAATTTCGAATTTGACGTAAACTACTTTCATACAATTTCTAACCTATTACAGAATACTATTTCAGATTACAAATTGTATGGGAATGACAGGTGTCAAATACAAAATTAGGTTTGCCTTATCACTCCCCCTTTTGACAGATGGCCTTCAGGCGGGGAATAGTTAAGTTTGTTTCGGTGCACCCTAGGCAACAACGGTTAAACATATTACAAACATCAGCAGCACTATTGAACAATTTCAATGAAACCATCCCAGACATCCGCTGAAATATTCCACAAAAAATTGAAGACACCTTGTGTTGTCTTGTCAAACGCGCGCATTGTCACATTAATAATCGCCATTTCTCTCCGTCAAACGGATTCAAGATGGCGGCAGAAAAAGTTTAAATTGCAATTTTCCGACAGCATGGCCTCTCACTCCCACGCCCGTTGTAATAAAAGAGACTGGATCGCACTACGGAAACGCTCGCACAAATCACCTCTGTATCTCCCTCGAGATCGGTCCAAGATGGCCGAAGCCCGATGCGATGCTGTTGATCTCGACTTGCTTCCACGAGCAGTAAGGCGTGTGTTTATCGCACTCGTTGTGGGGGCAGCGGGACTCCAGCATGATGTCCGAACGCAGCATGCCTAGCGATATCGGCTAAGAGGGACAGTGGAGATGATACAGAACTCAGGTGCTTGAAGCTTCGTTTGGTTTCGTTTTACAAGTGGACACGAGTATCGTTTGGACCGAACGCTCGTAAATCGATAAGGAACTTTTAGCCTCATTGTTCCAAACCATTACGGAGGAACATTGCATTTTTTTTATTGAGTCGAGGTGTGTTTTTATCGCCAACCAATTCAACGCTTATTATTTTTTTAGATTTCTTGTGAAAATACAACACGACACAATAAAACCACAGATTACGTTATGGTACAATTCCGAAACCATATTTGATTTTAATAAAAAACTTTAATGACATTTTACGTAAATTGTTACGGTTTGCAGCAAAAAAAGGTAATTTCACTTGTTCCACCGTCTTGCACAGACAACTTAAGATGTCGTAATAAATTTCACATTTCACGACGTTATCTATATTAATAATTTCGTGACCGGTTACGGTAGACTCGATCGAAACGTTGCCTGAATGATAGAACGTGAAAAAATAAAAATTTCGAGTCGACAACATGTATCCGCAAAATTCGGATTGTCGAGTATTTTGTAAAATTCTAACGGTGCTGATGGACAAATCGCAGTCGCCATATTGGACACCACAGACTAGCGCGAAACTGACACCGGAGGACGACAAACGTTCCGTTTCATGCTAGCGCACATACGCCGTGCGATTTTTCTTAAACCTGAGATTGGCCAACATAACCATAGAAAAAATATAATATTTGGGAATGGATGATTATTTTCAAAGTGCTTGGTGATTTTTCTTTTGATAGGAATAACCATCTTCAGCTACGGAAAAAAGTTTCAGATATTTCCGTCGAGTCATATATTTTATAATAAAAATAAAAACTTTTTATTCAGTCACTCGGCGGTAGTGATGTAACGAATGTCACATTTTCGACATTCGCGAAAGCAAATGCGAATATTCAGTTTTTGTTAAAATTTGGCACCATTTGTCTATGGCTTGGTGACTTTGGTGGCAGTCCCGTACAAACGAAGTACGTTCCGTTTGTTTTTTGTTCCTAGAATAGCCGAGTTGAGACGAACGAACGCATCTGATTGAAATGTCATTCCACTCTATGTTGCCAGATGGGCTATTTAATTTAGCGCCAAGCCAATGGGGCTATCTCCCTTACCGGGCGGCGAAAATTATATAATTAAACAACTACTAGATACCCTCATTCTTTTTTTATATTCGCATAACATTCGCAGTAATTTTGCGAATGCGAATGCGTATATGCGAATATTCACCAATGCGAATGCGAATATTCGTTACATCACTACTCGGCGGCCCTTATACGGCAGTCAAGCAGTACGCCAATGCATATCAAATTAAAAAAAAAACTGCTTGAATCTGTAGTACACGATGACATTTGTAGCTAAAAGAAGCAACGGCTAAGTGGCGCCGTCTGTAGATTGTTCGTGTCACTAAACCACTATGGTAATTTTTATTGAAATTGGCATTGTTCATTTTTTTTAAGCTGTGCTTTTAACACCTTTATTTGATAGAATGGACTTTTTTAAGAAACTAACTTGAATATTATGCTTCTACGTATCTTTGTTTATTAATAATAAATATTTTTCGCTGTTTGATAATTTGTTAATTTTGGCAGGATCCCAATCGCCTTCGTACAGAAATATTAAAAAAAAGTTTTGTCTATATGTCAACGTCATAGATCTGTAGATGTGTGTGAATTTAACGGCAAACTCACGTTTAATGTCAACAATGTTCGCGTGTTCGAAATTATTTCCGTTCGTTGGTGTTGTTATTGTTTTCCGTGCTGTTTTTGATTTTTCGTTTCACCCCTGCACGGGATCCCTTTTTGTCCCATAATTTTTTTACTCCGAATTTCGCAAGTCAGAATTTGATGGTCATATTATTTATGCACATAAGTATCAATAGTCATAAAAGTTGAAGTTCATACCGCTCATTAATTATGATAATTGTGGTGTATAATTTGGAATATCATACACGACAAAAGTCATAAAATTGACATCTATAATATTAAAATACATATCGATACATATTCAGAAGTACTTTAGGACATATATCTTAAAATCATAACTGTTTTTAGTAATATTTATCCATTGAATAACGTTTACTGGGTACTTTAAATTAAATTCATAAGATCTGAAGGCATATCGATACATATTCAGAAATATTTTTAGACATATATTGTGACGTAATAATCTTCGATGTTCATAATTTGTAACAGCATAACTAATTTCATTTTCTTAGTATTTTAGTGAGCGAGCGAAGCGAGCGAGCAAGATGGACCAGAAAAAAAGCGAGTCGGATAGGTTAGGTTCAGAAGGCTAAGGCGGGAGCGAAGCGAAGCGTAGCTACCGCCTTAGCCTTCGATGTTAGGTTTTTTTTTTAATTATCCCTATGCATATTTTTTCACTAAATAAATAAGGACAACTACCCTCCTACTACTCCTTGAAGTACCCACTCGGGTTTTTAACTCGGGTGGCACTTTTAGAAATGCAAAATGGTAAATATGTTAGTGTTACGATAGTATGTTATTACGAACTAATTTTATGACTAACAATAATTTATGACGTTCAACAATTATAATATGCGATTTTATTACCAGTAATATTATGATATATCATACAATCATGTCATTGAATGTTATTACCAACAAATGTTGTGACTAACAAAAATTATATACTGCGATAAAAGCCTTGCAAACAATTATTATAAGTAATAATATGACATTAATTATTATGAAAAGTCATACAAGTAATACATCGATTGTTATGTTAATAAACATTATGACTTAGAATAATTATGACCAATGATAATAGTAACTTCACTTTATGACGTAATATTTTACGGAGCCCCTCTTTTGCCCGAATTTCATATGCCATAATGTAATGTTTGCCATAATGATCATTTGCCAGAACCCTTTTTTTCTCTGAAACCGTAATTTTTTCAGGAGCATTGCAATAGCAATCCTGTAGAACTCTATAGGTTAGGTTAGGTTTGTTTCATAACAATCCTGAATAATTAACAAATAAAGAGAAAAAAGAGTTATGGCAAATGATCATTATGGCAAGCAATACATTTATGGCATACTAGCTGTTGCCAGCGACTTCGTCTGCAAAGAATTCGTTTATCGCTATCCCGCGGGAATTACGCAATTTTCCGGGATAAAAAGTAGCTTATGTGCTATTCCAGACTTTTTTCTATCTATTTGCCGAATTTCATCCAGATCCGTTGGGCCGTTCTAGCGTGATTGAGTAACAAACAAACAAACATCCATCCATCCATCCATCCATACTTTCGCATTTATAATATTAGTTAGATGAAATTCGGGCAAACGATAGAGCCCCAATATCTTATGACTATCAATATTATGACCAACAAAATTTATGACAAAAAACGTTATGGATTTAAAAATTATGACCAAAAATTTTATGGGACAAATTATGGACCCCATGGGACAAATTACACCAACTGACCCAGTCCCCAACTAAGCAAAGCTTTGTGCTATGGGTACCAAGCAACGGATAAACATACTTATATAATTTAGATAAATACATACTTAAATACATACAACATCCATGACTCGGGCACAAACATTCGTATTCATCATACAAATGTCTGCCCCTACCGGGATTCGAACCCGGGACTTCTAGCTTCATAGTCAGGGTCACTAACCACTAGACTATCCGGTCGTCAAATCTGAAACTTTTTTCCGTAGGTAAGGATGGTTGGTTATTCGTATCAATAGAAAAATCACCAAACACACTTTTAAAATAATCATGCATTCCCAATTCAAAATAAAAACGGATTTTGGAGAAAATTACAAACTTTAAAATGGCCGCCCTGTAAAATTGCTATTTTGAACTTATCAAGTTGTTCACGCCATGCACGGATATATTCTTGCAGATAATTTCAGTTATTGTGAATGCTATCACTTACCTACCTATTTTTTGTATTAAAATAATAAACAGTGATTCGAAATAATGGCTACACATTCTACCTACATTTTGTACCTACAAATGTATTATGATTCAAATTTCACCCGAGCGAAGCCGGGTTTTCATCTAGTAAAGAATAATCTTAAATCATTTTGAATGATCGTGCCAAGCGTTTTTCCTGTCTCTATCTTAATTGTAATTAGCAAGACAAAAATGAATATTATATATTTTGTCATTACAATTTAAATCGATTGGTTTTAAGCCAATTCTCAATAAAAATCCACTTTTGCCTTACGCTAATCATGTATAAACTATCCTACCAAATTCTTAGTAACACAGACGCGTGCAGAGAAAATAGTGGTGTAAGGAACATTAAAAGATTACGGACATAGACAATTTAAGGCTACTTGAGATTTTTCAAATTCAAAGCGAGAATCACTTTCCAAGATACTTTTGGCTTGAAATTTAAAATTCGCCACAAATAGCATCGTCAATTGACAACATTTCATATTTCTGAGCCTATAATTTTAATGGTTCTCTGTATTCTGTTTGAAAAGATGAACATGCTGACAGTTTAATTTTTTCGCTAGGGTTTGTATTTAATTTATAATTAATTTATTAATTTTTGCTTATTCTAAAAGGGCGTAACTCCGATACTATCACAGAATAGACACTTATCCTTTTATCTTTTCTGTATGGAAAAAATCTGACGTCAATTTCAAATTGTCAATGTCAGGCCTTATTCTCCGATATTCGATTTTCGAGGTTCGCTTCGTGCTGTTCCGCTCATACTAATGTAGTCATTAACTTGAGAGTGAGAGAGAAGTTATGCAACGAACTTCAAAAATAGAATTTCAGAGTTGCCCCCCTTGTA
Source organism: Pandemis heparana (assembly GCA_963854515.1). Lineage (NCBI taxonomy): Eukaryota > Metazoa > Arthropoda > Insecta > Lepidoptera > Tortricidae > Pandemis > Pandemis heparana. The sequence continues at coordinate 9,207,747 of OY978027.1, read as the reverse complement.
CTTTGACGTTGTCATATACAAAATTATGGTCGCTTATTTTTTCTCGTGAAAAAGGCAAAGGTGTTTCACCTATCCTGTGGTAGTTTTGGTAAAATTAGGACATATTTTTAATTATTTTTTATTTTTTATAATAAGCGATATTAAAATTATATAAACATATTGCAGTGATCAGGAGGCAAAATGCTTTCGAACCATATATACATTTTCAGGTGTTATAAAAATGAAATGTTGTCAATTTTGCCTGCAGCAAATCTAACCTGGTTACTTTATAAAAACATTTATTAGGTATTTACTCAAGTAGTCCTAAATTAAAAGAAACCTAAGCCTGTTTATGAACCAATCGTAAGTTATGGTGTACACACACACACACAAATAGTGTATAGTGCATGCTTTGTTTTGTTCTATATTTGCGATGTGACGTAATGAACCCACACTTATAAAATAAAAAATGGTTGGATAAACTAAATCTCTTTCACAAACTTAAGACTAAGTAAAATCTTCGTCTGCGAAAAAAACTATCGCTACGCGGCCACATTATACGCACTTCGAAATTCGAATTTCCGCTGGCTCTATACCCCGAAATTCGATTTTCGATATTAGTTTCTTCATGCCGTTACGTTACGCTCACACTAACTTTACTGTCGATCATTTGAGAGTGGGACAGTATGACACAAACTTCGAAATTCGGATTGAGTAGCCCCCCTAATATGTAGCCAATAGCCAATGTAAACTAGGCTGGGGCCCTTGGGCACACAAGAATTTGGGGCCCTTTTGGAAAGTAAAAAAAAGCGAATTATAATAACATTTTTTTATTAAATTGTCGGTCCTTCGGGGCCCCCTGAGAATGGGGGCCCTGGGCACGGGCCCCGTGTGCCCTTATGGTGAAGACGGTATTATGGGCGGGGTAGGCACATACCTGGACGATGCCTTCCTTGCGCACCTTTACCCAGATGTCATACAGGCTGGCTGTGAACTCGTCTACCTGAAGTGCATTCTGGAGTGTTGTCTCGAGGAACTCGTCGTCGTGAGCAACCTGACACAGATACAGAAGTCAGCGCCGGTCCTTGGCAGGTGTGAAATGGAGGGGGGTTTGTAGGCAATGTGTTCAAATTATGTTGCGTCACCTTCCCGTTGCCTACCTGGCGAGTAGCGACCACCCACTCCTCGTCATAGGTCCAAACTTCCAGACTTGATCAAGTGATCAACCCGCCTTTTTGCCACTTAAACATAAGCATGTGGTATGGGAAAAACTAAAACAAGCTGAATAAGGAAACTGTAATGAACATCCGGGACTTTTCCGTACATTCTTGTAACCACAATACTCTTCACCAATATAATACTCAATGGGATTTACTGCATAGTTAGTCACTAATAGTAAGTCACTAGTAGTAGTAGTAGTAGTAGTATTCATTATATTTACGTGGATGGGCATTCCATACTATTTATATACAAATAATTATAATAAAACCTTGTACAGCTTACAAAACAAAGAAATTTAGACCCAATGTGTGTTAGCATTACAACACAAAGTAAATTAATTAAAAAGCTTCGTGGGGAATAACCATAATACCTATGTTTATTATCCTGTTGCCATTCATAAATCCATACTAGAAAGATTGGATTCTAGTGGTTTCCTGTGAGTTAATTATTTTACTATTGTTTATCCCTTGACAAAATTATCCTGCAAACATACTGTCAAAAACTGGCTCCTCACGCTTGATTACAGCACAACTGAAAAACTTTTGGTACCAATTGTATAATTTACTCCATAACTCTAATAGAGCGGATAGACACTCAAGCACACACACAAACGCGCACACACACACACACACACACACACACACACACACACACACACACACACATACACTTTTTCTTTTTTATTATTATTACTGTTTTTATACGAATTTTTGTTTTCTTTTTAACTTTTATATTTACTTTACATGAATGCTAAGTTTACTTTTCACAGCATAACCCCTGTGGCTACAGACATCTGGGGATCGGAGGCCTGGTGATCTGACATACAGGTTTCCCCTAGTTCAGACACCAGCCTCCACCGCACAAGTCTTGTATCTAATGCAATTGTAATGTATAAATTTACCGATTGTATCTACTGGAATTTGTGGTGGAGTAAATAAATGCTTTTATTATTATTATTATTATTATTATTATTATTATTTTACTATTGTGGTTTTTTATTGTACTTAGAATTACGGTATTTACAGTACAGTACACCAATGCCAATATATTCCAAGAGGCCGGTGCCCAGCAGTGGGACGTATATAGGATTGAGATGATAATGATGAGACCAATGCCAATTAAGTGAACTTTTATAGTGCATACAGATTGGTGAATCGTAAGTAACGCGCATGTAAGATGCGGGTTCCAGACTGAGCAAGCTGCCTTGTGTCAGCAATTTTTGGTTAGATTTCAAACCTAATGTCAAATAAAATCATGCCAAAAAATCGTGAAAAAACAAAAAGCAGAGATAATAATAATAATAAATATCATGGGACAAATTACACCAATTGAAATCCCAAACTAAGCAAAGCTTGTACTATGGGTAACAGGCAACAGATAAACATACATATATTAATGTAGATAAATACATACTTAAATACATACAACATCCATTACTCAGGCACAGACATTCATATTCATCATACAAATGTCTGCCCCTACCGGGATTCGAACCCGGGACCCCTAGCTTCATAGTCAAGGCCACTAACCACTAGGCTATCCGGTCGTCAAATCCAAATTAAAATTACCTTGTGCATAAGTTCGTTTAAGACTTGCTGGAGCTCCAAAGCTTTAGTGAACTCAGTACGAGGAAAAGGTGATGGCAGCAGGACAAATGGAGCAATCTGAAATTAAGACAGTTGTGAGACAGGATTCAGCGGGATGATCATAAAAGTGTAGGCAAACCAAAAAGCAGATAACAGGATGACTAAGACACATATCAAGTATAAAAGTGCAATAAGGCTGGTATAGTCACATAGGTGTTCTTAGACCACGTAAAAATTACAGATAAAAAAAAAAAAAAAAAAAAATAAGCACAGGCACATAAGTCTAATCTGATTGTATGCGCAGAAGTATAAAATACGGTATCTGTGGGTGCGCAGATCACCTCCACGTGACTCATCGTAGTTAGACTTACGTGACGGCACGTATAAATAGTGCCAAGAACATGCCCTGGGCCAAGACACGCGGTGGAAAAAGGTGAGGCCTTTGCCCAGCAGTGTGACACCCCAATAGACTACGATTAAGATATGAAGATAATGAGACAGAAAAAACCTGTGAAATTTTTAGCACTAACACCACAAGTTAATATGAATCAGGCTGGTGAACACTTTTTTATCATGTCATGCTACATTTAGGCGCAATGCAGTACAACTACACATACAACTCTAGCGGACAGTTATACTGTCTCTCTTGTGATCGCTTGTTCGTGAACAAGTTGGGGTTCGCAAGTCACATTCGCGCGCATGCCAGGAATAATTGACAGGGTGTCGCCATAGACGGACACGTCTAGGAGGACATCATCATCAGGGGCAATGCAGTAGACTAGACTGGCGATGTACATTCTAGCATGTGTTTCATAAAGTTGCTGGTGTAAACCGGTATTGCTCTACTACGCTAAAAAGATAAAAGAGGAAACATTACCTGAATAGCGTCTTTGGTGAAGTGTTTCTTGTCCCTCATGCCCACGCCATGCATCAGTGCCCAGTCTTTCGCTTTTTCAACAACCTCATTCAGGGCCTTGGGGTCCAACGGCACCGGAATACAAGACGCTAAACGGGCTTGCGACATTTTCCGAGATTTGTGACCGGTCACAAATAATTTTACGAACTGTTTCCTAAAAAAGTTGAACTTGATGAGACTAATGGTTTGATTTTTATTATTTTACTATCGAAATTTTGTTGTATTTTTTTGCTGTGGAGACGACTGATGGAGTCAACCAACACAGCTCTTTTGCTTTGAGTATGAGTTGAGACCAATAATAATGTAATGACATGACATGACTGACAGTGACAGCGCACAAAACAAGGGAAAGACAGCTGACCTGGGGGGCAACTCCGAAATCCGATTTTCGAAGTTCGTATCACACCGTCCCTCTCACTCTCAAATTAATAACTATTAGTGAGAGCGGAACGGCACGAAACGAACTTCGAAAATCGGATTTCGGAGTATAAGGCCTGACAGTATAACATCGACACTACTGAAAGGCCTTCTACACGATCGGAATCAACCGCCGACCATTGTGTCCTTGGTCGAATTGATTAACCCCGGTCACTCACACGTGCACATATATTCGCACATTGTATAGAAGTTCAGTTCGTACATATCTGTGCAGATGTGTACGAACTTCTATACAATGTGCGAATATATGTGCAGGTGTGAGTCCCCGGCCTAAAAATGGACCGTGTAAAAATCGGTTGGTCCGACCGATATTTGGTTGATGTCAACGGCCTTGGTCGGGAGTGCATCCCTTCCGACAGGCAGGCTGCGTCCGTGCACAGTATATATATATAATCTTTAGCTTATATATATATTATGTATATATATAAGCTTTAGGTTATATATATACTGTGGTCCGTGGCAGTTGACATCAACCATCGATCATGTAGAACGAATACAAAAATTGGTTAATCCGACCAAGGCCGGTCAATCACACGTGCACATATATTTGCACATTGTATGGAAATGGAAGTTCGTACACATCTGCAAAGATGCGAACGGACTGAGTGGTGCAATTTGTTTGAATCATCACAAAGTTTTTTGTGAGAGGTAAAGAGGTTTATTCAAGTAATTTATGTGAACAAATGTATCGTGTTTTCCATTTTGTTCACAAAGTTGTAGCCTAACAACTTTCTATTTGGCCTTCGCTATATTGTGGATTTTTGGTGGTTTTTTTACAGGCAATGGAGTGGAGTACTTTTCTCCAACTGTTATACTTCATTTAATTTAAGAATTAGAAACCACAATAACATTAAGTATATTATTATTATTGTAAGGATCAAGAATTAAATTGCATTAATAAAATAACTTTTGTCAAGAAAATCGTTTAATTAGTGTTTTACACTTTTACTTATTTTACTTAAGCTACGAATCAACTATTTCAGCGATTACTTATTTTTTTACTACCGAACCAATCACTTAAATAGACACAAGATTAAAATTAAATATGGCTCACGTGACCCTGATAACGAAAGAAATTCTGGAGACGTCCGTCTGCCGCAAGCGCCACGATGTCAATGCAGGGTGACGGCTGTGTGTCGCCGACAGCTCGTCTACCCTATAGCTAGGTAGCCAGGTATAGATGGTGACAGTGACAGTTAAGGGTGGCGCCAGACTGATTGCGCTTACACGGCCTCTCCTGACAGCGTGTCGTCCTCGACACGTTCTTCAGTGGAGTAGCTCTGAACCGAAGAGTTTGCTGCGGGCGACTCAGCATGCGAGTCCACCGGCGACGCGGATGGACCAGCGGCTGCTGTAGAAGACGACGCTTCATCATCTTCCAAGTTTTCACCTGCAAACAATGCTAAGTTAGAAACGGCTCACAATCTTATGTTTTTTTCACTCACACTCAAAACTTGCACTCATTCATCGTTCAATTAATTCACTCTTCAATCAAAGCGGAACCCGCAAACATTCTTCATTCTTAAGGTAAACAGAGACGTCTCTATAAAAAAAAAAATCGAACCCAGATGTTGATTCATTCGTTGGCTGTAGGAGGTGTGGACTCTAGCCAACAAAAGCTCGACCTTCACCTGAAACATACTTGGCGTAGACAGCAGTCGTACGTCAACTTACTTTACATGCAGACCGTAATCATACATGTAAACAGCGCAACATGTAGACCGTAATCGTACATGTATTTAAATAACCTTACACGCAGACCGTAATCATACATATAAACAGCGCAACATGTAGACCGTAATCGTACATGTATTTAAAAACAGCGCAGTACGCAGACCGTAATCATACGTGTAAAAAGCACAACGCGCAGACCGTTATCATACGTGTGTGCAGTCCACCAATCAGACCGTCGACCGTAAGTCAGTCACCATGAACTAAAAGTAGTACCAGGTGACAAGTGCCCAGAGATACCTGTGTTATAAACACGTTACTTACTTTCAAAAAATGCAGCACATGTATCTGGGCACCACTCGCCTCGCCACTGCACCATGTGTTGAGCTGCAGCCTGTGTCGTCTTGCCGTAGCTACCACTAAGCAATCGAAGTGCGTAGCGTCCACTCGGTAGTACTTCTACCACCTGGTAAGGGCCACGCATACCGGAATCGAGCTTTCCTGTTGACTGAGAGAACTTTATAACGAAGACCAAGTCGTGAAGTTTATATTGACGTGGCGGATGACGTTGCTGGTTGACTCGCTCGTCTTGCTGGGTCTGATTCCTTTTTAACAAATTTCGGGCCCGGCTTCTTGTGATCTCGCGCAGAGCCTCTCGGTTTGGAGAGGAACCTTCAATAGCCACGTCACGCACTAAGGCGCGAATGGCAGGTGTTGTTCCTTCGGTCCCTATTAGAAGATTCAACGGGGAAGCTTGGGTCGTTTTTTGCTTCGTTATATTTAGCACCAGTTGCATCTTCCATAGCGTGTCTGACCAGGATGCTTTTCTGTAATTCGCTTGGATGCGCAACATATTAAGGACTGTACGCATGTAGCGCTCAGCCTGGCCATTCGCACGATGCATCTCGGGCGTAATATAATGAAGATCGCACCCAAGTTCTTTTATCCATGCTACGAAATCTTTAGATTCAAACATGCGTCCTTTATCAGTGATCATGAGCCTAGGTACGCCAAATATTGAGATTGCTTGAGTCACGACACGTTTGAGTTCGGCAGAGTCTTGTTTGTAAATGGGGTACAAAAGGGTAAACTTAGTGAAGGCGTCTACAATAAGGAGGATGAATTTGTATCCATCTGATACTGGCAAGGGACCTAGAGCATCAGCGTGGACAGTGTGAAATGGTGTGTCAGGTTTCTCCCAGGAAGTGATGCTCTGCAAAGGAGCGCGGGGAACTCTTTTTTGGGAAATGCAAACAAGACAGTGTGCCACATATTTACAGACGAATCGTTTGAGGTTTGGGAACCAAAAGTGTCTTAAGATGAGATCCAAGGTTTTATCCGCACCAATATGCTCATGCTCGTCGTGAAAAATCCTTAAAAGACTGAGTCGATGTCCTTTAGGGATATAGCACAGCAATCGTGATTGCCCGCCTACTGGGACATATTTGTAGTACAAGATGTCGTTTTGGATAGAGTAACGATTAGCGTCAAGACCACCATCGTGAAGCTTTTGTACAAGATCTCGGGTTTCGTCATCAGCTAACTGAGCTATTTGGGCCCAGTTGCGGGGTTTTTCGATATAATTTACATGGGCAATGGGGTTTCGACTAAGATAGTCCGCATGGGGCATCATAACTCCTTTGCGGTATTCGATCGAGAAATCAAAGTCTTGAAGATAGATCCACCAACGGGCGACCCGAGGTAATAAATCCTTTTTACGTTCGGTGGACTTTAGGGCGTTACAATCAGTAACGACAACAAATTTCAAGCCTACGAGATAGTGTCGAAAGTTTTGCAGAGCTTTAACGACGGCGAGCGTTTCGAGCTCGTAAGAGTGATACTTGCTTTCGGCGCCCTGGGTGCATCTACTGAAATAAGCTACGACGTGCTTTGTTGAGTCTGTATGAATTTGCAAAAGAACAGCTCCATACCCTATGCTACTGGCATCTGTATGGACTTGAGTGGGAAGTTCCGGATTGAAAATCGCCAGAACTGGCTCGCTAGTTAATTGTTTGATGAGATCTTGACGGACAGCTTCACACTCAGTGGTCCAATTGAATTTGACGTTTTTACGGGTAAGGTGAGCAATGGGAGCGGTTTTGGATGCGTAATCCTTAATGTAACGTCTGAAATATCCCGCTAAGCCTAGTAACTGCCGTACCTGTTTGACATTGTCTGGGGGCGTAGTGTTAGCCAAGGCTTCAACTTTTCTTGGGCTCGGTCTAACCTGACCTTGAGATATAACTTTACCCAAATATTCTACCTCCGTTACGAGAAACGAACATTTACGAAGGTTGATCGAAAAGCCGGCAGTTGTAAGGGTCTCTAGAACCTTATCTAGCAACTCGATTCCTTCACTTACAGTATTACTCAACAAGAGAACGTCATCGACATAGACTAGGACCTTCCCTGCATTAATATGATCACGCAATGTATCATTAATTATACGCTGGTAAACTATAGGCGAATTGGCTAGACCATACGGCATCTTAACATATTCAAAATGATCTTCCGGAGTAACGAAGCCAGTAAGATGAATACATTCCTCCTTAAGAGGAATCTGGTGGAAACCAGTTGCCATGTCAAGACTCGAGAAAAACTTGTAACCGCCTAACCTATCAATATGGTCATCTATAAGTGGAAGGGGGTAACGATCTTTTATTGTGATGCGATTAAGTGCACGATAGTCTACGCAAAGTCTATCTGAGCCGTCGCGCTTCTTTACGAGTATTATTGGGCTTGCGTATTCTGATTTAGAATGCCTAATGACACCTTTAGCTAACAAATCTTTGGTGATTTCCCGAACCTTGAGTTTCTCTTGATACGAAAGTTTGTACGGTCGATACACCACCGGTGTGGCCTTGGTAAGCTTTATTTCCATTTCGCCTGTACGAACGGTAGTCGCAGCCGTACCAGATATCAAAAACGGTGAAAACTTATTGATGACGGTCATAAGGCTAGCCAAGTCCTCATCCAGAAGGGGCGTATTTACTTTAGTCTGATCAGCTAACTCGATGTTGTTGACGCTAATAAGAGGAACCTCAGTGTGCGTAAGATACTGCTCGTGCTTACTTCGAACGTAAGTTACTCCGTCACGGTTTAGTACGTCAGTGCCTATTACAACGGGTACATTCATATATTGTGGCGGCACAACTAATAAGTCCATCTCAAGGGATATGTTACTGAACTCAACCGTTAGTGTGACATAAGAGGTGCTAATAACTTCTTTTTCACTTAATCCACCTTTTAACACACTACGTCTTGGTTTAGGCTGGCAAGGTATGTATTTAAGAATATCTGAAGAAATCAAGGACGCATCAATGGCACCGCTATCAATGAGTACGTCGACAGGTACTCCATTTATTACTGCAGTAGTGAGGTCATTGTTTTCAGAGGTACGTGACCAACGAGAGCAAAAGTTTATTTTACGCTGATTGTGCGGTAATGACCGTGATTTTGCAAAGCATGTGTCCTCGGTGTGTCCTTGTTTCTTACAGAATGTGCACGATTTGCTAGGACCTGAGCCGGAGCCTGAACTTGGCCCGGGTGGTGCGTTAGAAGTAATAGTAGACGGTTTTTTTTGAAGTTTACAATCGCGACTAAAATGTCCCCGTTGATTACAATTAAAACATTTTTTTACGTGATTAGTGTTATTTTTTGTTTGAAGCCGATTTTTATTGTAACCTACGTTGTCTCGCTTTGGAAATGTAGATTTCGTATAAATTGATAAAAAAGTCACAATGTTTTCAGGGACAAGGTTGGCGTTTGCAGCTGCTGCGCGCACCTGAGGGTTATCTATACCGCGAATAACAATTAAGGTCCTCAACTCGTCACTTAAACCTTCGACAATCCTTAGACGCAGTAACGTACGCCGCGCATACTCCGCAAAACTATGATATTTATTTGATGTAGCATTCATGCAATCAAAAAGAATGTTAGCGTAATCTAACTTATTTGGGCACAGTGATTTAAACTCCCGTTTAAAATTTGACCACGTCCTATCATTCGTGACCCATTCACTTAACCAGACTTTAGCGTCACCCTTTAAGCACGAAGCTACGCGTGATAAACATTCATGATCGTTCCAATTATTGGCGGTTCTGGCGCGATCTACTTCTTCACACCATGCTTCGATGTTATGTAACGAAGGATCGAAATTTGACACGTAATAATGATGTGACCTTACGGGCTGCACAGATTGAATGGCCTGCATCAAAGCATGTGCGAGGGTAGATGCATCGGAACCCAACTCACGAGATTCTAAGGACTGGTGTTTAGGTGGATTGCTCGAAAAGTCCGGTTGAGGCGGTGTTCTAGGTATGCGCACACGTTCCGCACGCGCTTGTGTCTCTGTGTGGTGCGAGATGTCACGCGAACGGTGTCGTGGGTCGCCACGTAAGCTACTTCGTGAACGGTCGCGGCGTGGGATACGCGAAACGTTATGCGTGTGGGTACGCCTATCCTTGCTATTCGAACGGGGTTGAGTTCTACTACGTGACCGACGCCTATTCTTACTACGCGAGCGTCGCCTAACCCTACTTCGTGGATGGCGTTCATCGGTACTCCGCGAATCACTTTCATCTAGAACGCGCGAGCCATCCCGCGAATCATGCCGTCCATCACTCGAGATACGTCGCGGTTCGTCACTGCTATAATCATTGGATCTATTTCGTGAAACCCGACTATTCCGAATATTATTACGACGCCGCTTGCGAACGCGCGACCTACCCCGAGTGTCTGGTGGTTCTCGGCTACGAGATCGTGATTCACTACCCGTCATTATAAAATTCACTCACAAAATAAATTCACAAAAAGGTATCAAAAGCCTGAGCAACAAAAAGAAGTAATCGCTGGTATTTTTAAAACGCAAAACACTGTAACGGTTTTCTTAATTTAAAATTAGGTATAGCACATAATAAATCACTCAGATAATGCACTCACTGTGGGCAAGTTAGTTTTTTATCCCACATCTGATGTAAGGATCAAGAATTAAATTGCATTAATAAAATAACTTTTGTCAAGAAAATCGTTTAATTAGTGTTTTACACTTTTACTTATTTTACTTAAGCTACGAATCAACTATTTCAGCGATTACTTATTTTTTTACTACCGAACCAATCACTTAAATAGACACAAGATTAAAATTAAATATGGCTCACGTGACCCTGATAACGAAAGAAATTCTGGAGACGTCCGTCTGCCGCAAGCGCCACGATGTCAATGCAGGGTGACGGCTGTGTGTCGCCGACAGCTCGTCTACCCTATAGCTAGGTAGCCAGGTATAGATGGTGACAGTGACAGTTAAGGGTGGCGCCAGACTGATTGCGCTTACATTATTATTATTATTATAGCCTTTTTATTCCGAATTCGCTACAATTTCAGTAAGTACCTACATGTTCTTGTTGTCGCGTAATTCGGCGTGCCTCATGGCATAGGCCTCCTCCGTGTATTGGAGGGTTTGGGCTATAGTTCCCACGCGCGCCCAGTGCGGATTGGGAACTTAACACACACCATTAAATTTCTTCGCAGATGTGTGCAGGTTTCCTCACGATGTTTTCCTTCACCGAAAAGCTAATGGCAAATTACAAATGTAATTTTGGCACATAAATTCCGAAAAACTCAGAGGTGCGAGCCCGGGATTTGAACCCACGACGCTCTGCTTGAGAGGCCACAGGTCAAACAAACCACTAGGCTACCCAGGCCCCTCTTCTCCACTGGGCACTATGGGCACGTGCCCAGGGCCCCGCGATCGAATGGGGCCCCCTAGTTCCTGCCAGATTACCAAATGATAACCGATATTTAGGTCATAGGGGCCCCATGATCCTAACGTGCCCAGGGCCTCAAATAGTTTAAAGACGGCCCTGAGGCTACCACGGCTTTTTATTAAGTATATTGCGTCTGGTCAACTATTTCTTACCTAGCAAATAGTACAGTACAATATTCTGAGAGCCGCAAAATAAAATTGTTTCAATGTCACTTTATTTGCGTGTCGTTAACCCCCCTAGTAGGGATCTTTATCGACATAAAATGGCCAAACCTTACTTTTTTTGATAAAAGTATGAAACTTGGCACAGTTATTCCTTATGTCATAATAAGCCGATTAAGATCGGTAGCCCTCGGAAGCCCCCCCTCCGAAGCCGGGGAGGGGGGGTTAAAGTCCCGCTCTGCCCGGCTTCATTCTAAAAATTCTAACCGTCCATGGCTAGCTAATAGGTCGTGTTTGGTATCAATTTCGGATAAATCAATAACGTAGAATTCATTTCTGATATAAAAAAATGTAATTTGTTAAACAATTAAGAAGAAAGAACAAAAATCAAAATTCTCAAATTTTATTTTTTTATTTTGAGCCTTCGTAAATATTAAGCAGCCATTATTTTTTATATATAAAAAATATTAAATAAAAGCAAATTTAATAAAGATTAAAAAAATACAACTTTTAGTTACCTTTGCTAACAACAAATTGTAAAAAAAAAATTAAACGACGCGCGCCGTCACTTTATTTTTACCGTGTACATACTTGAACCCGACTGACTATGCTATTAATTCTTAAATAATGATCGTTTTCTAGAAAAAACTTACTACAATTCAGTATTTCACCAAGCCACATATACTTATTAAGATTTCCACGATCTAATGCGTTGGTTACTACAGAAATACCAAAATCACTATTTACGTGCCTAAATACATTTGAGGAGCTCCCTCAATCCCGCATGGATCATGGGAACTGAATTTTGGTAACAATAAAATGGATCTGGAAGCATGTACTTTCAAATAAAAAAGTAATTGTACAAATCGGTTCATAAATGTTGGAGCCATCCCGTAACAAAAGAAGCTTCTATGAGAAAAGATACCTTAGAAGATTGGTCCTTCCTTATCCTTCCCTCGCGAAGCATCGCGTTTGTAGAAAAGAGCGTCACTGTAAACGTCAATCATTCTAAAACCCCTTTCTCAAAGACTTAATGAGCGGAAAAATTAACAATATTACGAACAATTTACCTAACCTAAGCGTTTCGAGACTCATCGCAGTTTCCTCCATAGAGACATAACTGGCCTTATACTTCGAAATTCGATTTTCGAAGTTTGTTTCGTGCCGTTCCGCTCCTCGCACCTCGACACGGGAACCCGCTGTCGGTGCAGCTCAAGACACCAGAGCGAAACTGACCCGACATTACACCGAGGACATCCCAGATATCAGCCTGTACGAGATTAGATTGGCACTCAAACAACTTAAGAATGACAAGGCGCCAGGTGATGACGGAATCACAACAGAACTTCTGAGAGCGGGTGGAAAACCGGTACTTGTAGTCCTCCAGAGGTTATTCAATGCCGTCATACTTGAGGGTATCTCGCCAAAAGCATGGCACAGAAGAGTGGTGGTGCTCTTCTTCAAAAAAGGTGACAACACCTTATTGAAGAATTATAGACCCATCTCACTTCTGAGCCATGTGTACAAGTTGTTTTCGAGAGTCATTACGAACCGTTTCGAACGCAGATTTGATGACTTCCAGCCTCCCGAACAAGCCGGATTCCGGAAAGGCTTTAGTACCATGGACCATATTCACACGCTTCGCCAGATTATACAGAAGACCGAGGAGTATAATCGGCCATTGTGTCTAGCGTTCGTGGACTACGAAAAGCCTTCGATTCAATCGAAACCTGGGCTGTATTGCAGTCCCTTCAGCGATGCCATATTGACTATAGGTATATCGAGGTGTTAAAGTGCTTGTATACTAATGCCACCATGTTGATCCGATTGCAGCACGAAAGCACGAAACCAATCCAACTGCAGCGAGGTGTGAGACAGGGAGATGTTATTTTTCCGAAACTGTTCACAAATGTGTTGGAGGACGTTTTTAAGCTTCTGGACTGGAACGGGTTCGGCATTAACATAAACGGCGAATACATCACTCACCTTCGTTTCGCGGATGACATAGTCATAATGGCGGAGTCGCTGGAGGAACTCAGTACTATGCTCAGTGACCTCAGTATCGTCTCCCATCAGGTGGTTCTTAAAATGAACATGGACAAGACGAAAATCATGTCTAATGTCCCATCCACCCATACCGGTTACCATTGGGGGCGATACACTCGAAATTGTGGACCACTGCGTTTACCTTGGACAGATTGTCCAGTTAGGCAGGTCCAACTTTGACAAAGAGGTCGCTCGGAGAATCCAACCATCGTCCAAAATCCCGCAGTGCCTGAAGACTAGAGTCTATAGGTAATCAGTGCGTGTTGCCAGTGATGACTTATGGCTCTGAGACGTGGTCTTTGACTGCTGGCCTATTGGAAAGGCTCAGAGTCGCTCAACGAGCTATGGAGAGAGCTATGCTCGGAGTTTCTTTACGCGACAGAATCCGAAATACGGAGATTCGCCGAAGAACTAGAGTCACCGACATAGCTCGAAAAGTATGTACGTTGAAGTGGCAATGGGCAGGCCACATCGCTCGTAGAACAGACAACCGTTGGGGGAAAAAAGTTCTCGAGTGGCGACCCCGAACCGGAAGACGTAGTGTTGGCAGGCCTCCCACTAGGTGGACTGACGACATCGTAAAAGTTGCGGGAAACCGGTGGATGCAGGTACGACTTGTCGTTCATTATGGTGTGCTAAGGGGGAGGCCTTTGTTCAGCAGTGGACGTCTTCAGGCTGATGATGATGATGATGATGATGATGATATGTGGTTTGGTGAAATACTGAAATGTAGTAAGTTTTTTCTAGAAAACGATCATTATTTAAGAATTAATAGCACAGTCAGTCGGGTTCAAGTATGTACACTTCGAATGTAGGCGGTAAAAATAAAGTGACGGCGCGCGACGTTTAATTTTTTTTTTTACAACTTGTTGTTAGCAAAGGTAACTAAAAGTTGTATTTTTTTAAATCTTTATTAAATTTGCTTTTATTTAATATTTTTTATATATAAAAAATACTGGCTGTTTAATATTTACGAAGGCTCAAAATAAAAAAATAAAATTTGAGAATTTCGATTTTTGTTCTTTCTTCTTAATTGTTTAACAAATTACATTTTTTTATATCAGAAATGAATTCTACGTTATTGATTTATCCGAAATTGATACCAAACACGACCTATTAGCTAGCCATGGACGGTTAGAATTTTTAGAATGAAGCCGGGCAGAGCGGGACTTTAACCCCCCCTCCCCGGCCCCGGAGGGGGGGCTCCCGAGGGCTACCGATCTTAATCGGCTTATTTTGACATAAGGAATAACTGTGCCAAGTTTCATACTTTTATCAAAAAAAGTAAGGTTTTTCACATAATTCCCCTACTACCCGGCCACATTACCGGGCGAAGGTTCGTGTCGCGTAGTAGCGTTGTCGCGATAAAAAGTTCGAGTTCGTGTGACCACGAACTACGTGGCCACACTAGGAATATGACGTTTGACATGCGTTTGACGTTTTAAGTTTAACTATTCTGTGGTTTAACTCAGCTTTCAGCTTAAGATATATGTAAGTATAAGAACACAAGTAAAACAGATCAACTGCACAAATAAAACCATCCTCACTGTCCATGTTTTACAAAATTTGAAGCAAGACTGAAGACATTCATCACATATTCGTAAACCAGTGTGGGAGGAAAGCGCAAATAGGTTCGCATGTGAGTATACGAACCCATTTGCACACTGGGTTTGCAAATAAATTTTTGGTCGCCACTCACATGTGTGCAAACATTTGTACACTGTACGAATATATGTCGTATGTGTGAGTAACCGGGGTAAACTGGAATGAATTGTATGAAACAAGCTGAATTGTATAACGAAAAAAAAACATTATTTTATAATTCTCTTTGCCTCTATGGTCTATTGGTCTCTAAGTTCTCCAACTGAAATTAGTGAAATTTGAATTTGTTCATTTCATTGTCGGTTGTTGACGTGACGTGACGATCGCGTCTGTCGTTCAGTAAAAAAATGTGTCAAATTGTACATTAAAGCAATAATTCCATTACTTCTAAGCTGGGTTCTATTCCATATTGAATAGAAAATTGTGGTTTGTGGTGTTTCCTCCGGCAAAGTTGTTGCTGATCAGCTAATTATTGAAACTGTTAAGATGGTGATCTTCCTAGAAACTATATTCATGATCTATCTGCTCTCGCCAGTGTGTATCGTAGACAGATGAAAAATTGCCAGATTATGTCCAGCATGTGTCCAGCGATTCGTGTCAGCCTTGGTTTCTTGGTTCTCTTAAGTTGTGTTTTGTCTAGAAGTCTACCAGTGGCCTTATCCGTAATAAAACGTTGAATACTGAGGAAAGATACATCCTCCACATTGTGTTGATAAATACGTGTGACCCCTCTATAATTCGCCTCTAAGCATTTTATAGTCGTAGTCTGAGAGCTAAATCTGTAATGCTGTAATGAAATCTACAAATGTCTTTGTTTTCAGTAGAAGGTAGAATCATGTCTATTTGATCTCATCACTTGTTTGACTGCAGTATGCTTTTAATTTAACCATTATGCACACCTCGGAGACACATAAGCCCATCTGCAGCTATCAATTTTTTCTAAATGTGCTCCTAATATCATTGGTGCTCCTATGAATAATTGTTTTTGTTGTGTAAAAATTTTACTTATATAGGTAGATTGCTTGTAAATATTCAATGAATTTGAATATCCGTTTCTTTTGTCCAGGTAGGTATTATTCAAATTATATTAAAAGTAACACAAAGAAATAATACAAATGGGAATTATAAACAAATTAAACTATGATTAAATTAAAAACTGAACTGGGGGAAAATGAATACTTAACAGTAAAAAATATTAATAATCAATTTAATCATTCAGACAACAGGTACATAGAAAATTATTACATAAGTAATAGGGTAGCCTTATTGCTTCAGAGCAATCTCTACCAACCTTAAGAACAGAATGAAGAAAAGCATAAATTAAGGTAGTGCAAAAATTAAATAAAAATAGAAAACTAAAATATTAACAAATAACAAATAAGTGCCGAATACTGAAAAGGGCCACATTCAGCATGATGATGTGGCAAGCCGCTGTGCTGATTTTCAATGTGACCCTTTCTATGTATCTTGTATTTATAGATATACTGTATTTCAAATACTTGTATCTTAAATAAGTCTCTGGTAATTGTTTAGGTACATAACATAAAATACATATGTATAAAAAAATCTACTACAAATAAATTAAATCTTTATGTGCATCGCAATGAATGAAACTGAAATCGATGTGAATGAGTGTCATTGTTTTTTTTGAAGTCATTTCTTTCTAAATTTATTTTAATTATTTTGTGGTGAATGTCTTTCACACTGGACACACTGCACAGAAGGGAATCACTAGGATCGTGGAGCCACTTGTTGCTGGCATATTTCTCTATATGCTAAATATTCTGCTTCTTTGACACTGATCACACCTCTTAAAACACTTTTTAATCTTTAACAAGTCCCCACTTACATACTGTAAGCTCCCAATTATGAAATGTCCATTTTTGTCTTTTAACAGTGGGATTGTTATACCTATCTGGAATATTCTGAATATTAATATCAGAGTGAAGTGGTCTTTCACAGCTGCCCGGTAATATTATGTCTGCATCTCTCTCGGAAAGGTTCTGGTTTTCTCTGGTCTTGTTTCTCCAGTCGGTAATAAGAGCAGGGAATGTGTTGAAATACTCTGTGTAGGAATACTGGCTAAATGAAAAAGAAAAGAAGACATTAATTCCTTTTTGCATGACACAATTATAAGAGCATAATACAAAATTTAATAGAAAAAATAAAACAAAAAAATAAAAAATACATGCATGAAAAATAGCTTGTGTGTCTTCGCAAAAGTGAAACGGTCGCTGGCTCAGCATTACATTGAGGTGTTGTGAGGTGTTAGTTGTTAGGCTAAAAGTTTGTGTTGTTGAAAAGTAGCTCCCCATTTAACAATGACAGTGTCTTCAGGTGATGATGAGCCCTTTAACCAATCAAGATCTATGTCGCTATCTGAAGATGGGATGCAAATCAAATCAAATCAAATAATTTATTAAAATTATGACTGTCAGGGGCCAAGGCTCTAAAGAAGAAAGAAGATAAAAAGTATTTTTCAATCTTGCTTGTTTGAAATTGGCAATCAAATGCTAAGTGGGCGTCGAGCATTTTTCATGTCCGGGCAGTAGGCAATCACTTTCAAGGTCTACTACTGGGATACTTAAAAAAAAAACCGTTTTATTAAGGTTTTTATATACAGAAATAAAAAAATGTATAGTAAAGTAATTTTAATTGCATAAAACTTAACAAATCAACTAAAACTACTGTTTTGATTAATAAAAGTAAGTTGATCAACAGCATTATCCAACAATCTTCGACCATAAATACTACTTACTCATATTCTGTTCGGAGTTCGGATACACGGAGAGGCTAGAAATGTGTTTGCAAAATACCAGTTTTAGAAAAAAATAACCGGTGTGTATCGGTTTTATGAAAAACCGGTTTTTAAAGGTTTTTTGAGTACCGGTTTACATCACTAGTTCACATCTATTTGGGCAACTACTAATGGTACCTTTACTTGTTTTTGTTCACACAGGGGAGAAACCGTACTCTTTTGTGTATGGTCACACTCAAAATCTCTGTCTTTGCAGTGTGTTGTTCTCGTCTATTTGGGCAACTACTAATGTTACTTGTTTTTGTTCACACAGGGGAGAAACCGTACTCTTGTGTCTGGTCACACTCAAAATCTCTGTCTTTGCAGTGTATTGTTCTCGTCTATTTGGGCAACTACTAATGTTACTTGTTTTTGTTCACAAAGGGGAGAAACCGTACTCTTGTGTCTGGTCACACTCAAAATCTCTGTCTTTGCAGTGTATTGTTCTCGTCTATTTGGGCAACTACTAATGTTACTTGTTTTTGTTCACACAGGTGAGAAACCGTACTCTTGTGTCTGGTCACACTCAAAACTCTCGGTCTTTGCAGTGGATTGTTCTCATCTATTTGGGTAACTACTAATGTTACTTGTTTTTGTTCACACAGGGGAGAAACCGTACTCTTGTGTCTGGTCACACTCAAAATCTGTCTTTGCAGTGGATTGTTCTCGTCTATTTGGGCAACTACTAATGTTACTTGTTTTTGTTCAGTCTGGTGAGAAATCGTACTCTTGTGTCTGGTCACACTCAAAATCTCGGTCTTTGCAGTGGATTGTTGTCATCTATTTGGGCAACTACTAATGTTACTTGTTTTTGTTCACACAGGGGAGAAACCGTACTCTTGTGTCTGGTCACACTCAAAATCTCTGTCTTTGCAGTGGATTGTTCTCGTCTATTTGGGCAACTACTAATGTTACTTGTTTTTGTTCACACAGGCGAGAAACCGTACTCTTGTGTCTGGTCACACTCAAAATCTCTGTCTTTGAAGTGGATTGTTCTCGTCTATTTGGGCAACTACTAATGTTACTTTTGTTTGTTCACACAGGTGAGAAACCGTACTCTTGTACGGTCACACTCAAAATCTGTCTTTTCAGTGGAATGTCTTTTCCCCTTGCAGGCTTGCTATTCAAAGCTGCTGCGAATTTATATGAAATTAGATTTTAGAGACCACTTTAGTTTTTTTTTTTACGGCATATCGCGAACAAGGCCTATTATTCGGCTTTTACGAATTCCTAGGACGGGGAGTGGAGCAATTCTAGACCCGACTTCCACACGGGGAAGTAGTAGTGATGAAGTTACTGTGAGATACACGCGGCAAAACAACGATTTTATGAATTTTAGCACATGCACCACAATTTTGAAGCGACAAGCGTAGAAATCCGAATCTGACTTCAAGAGAAAGCCACGGGCGCCACTTGTCTTGTTGTGGTTTTTGTTGACGGGAAACAATGTCTATTTCAATACAATTATTTATTAAAAAAACTATAACCGTAGGCTACGCGACAATATTATTATTTAATTGGGTGAGAAAGAGATATCTCAGGGATGAGTAGATTCCCTTGTGTCTAGATTTGGATTTTAACTAGGATTTCTACGCCCATTCAACGCCTCCACTTTCCTCGGGAATCCGTCGGTCTGGTGACTGGGGTGGCAGCGTCACGCTCGGTGTAGCGGCAAAGGAGTTGGTAGACCGCGCCTTGACTTCGGGCGGTGCAGTGCGACGTTTAACTTGATGGAAGCTTCAGGAGTTGGGAACAACAGCTTTGTTAGCGAAGGCTTTGCTGAGTTCAGCGGTAGTGGCCCGTCTGAATTAGGGATGTTCTACGGCAGTAGCAGTACCGCTGATTCGGTATAATTTTCAGCGGGGTGCAGTGCCGCCCTGTGAAAATTGTCGGTATGAGAACAATGTTCAGGTTGTAGCGTTCTGCCAGGCCTTGCGTCGCGTATGAGACGTATCCCTAAGGAAGCTAAATGCAGTGCATGGCAGAAGCTAGTATACGGAATTACAGCAGGCAAAAGCTATAGAATCTAAGTTCTATAAAAACTAGGTAAAAGGCAAGGGAACTGAGATTAATCTGAATCATTAGGTTTTGTAATCCAACGGTCGACACGGCCGTTAGGATTCAAATTCAAGTGCGAGATTAGCAGCGGTAGAGCTTACAATCTTTCAATTAACAGCTAAAAGGAACAGAGATTATATTTAATAACTACGGAAACAATTCCAGCGGTGAGGAGGATTGCGAGTATCTCTGCTGCAGAGTAACAGAGTTATTCATTTTTAAGTTAGTTTGTTTCTATGATCATTTTTGAACACAACAAATATCGAGTATAATGTTGTCGCATTCCACACGTCGACTGCACAATTGGGAATAGATGATTATTTTTAACTGCTTGGTGATTTTTCTATTGATAGGAATAACCATCCTTAGATACGGAAAAAAGATAGGTACAGATACAACATTACCTGATTTGAGATTTAATTTTTAGGTGTGCAACAGATCTTGTAACTGCATTCCAGCTACAAGTTTTTGATAAAATAAAACATCATAATTTAATCAAAAGTCTTTTATTATAGGACACTGCAAATTCTTCTTGATGACATCATCTTTTTATTTGTGCTTATAATAATAATAATAATCATTTATTGCTTTTTCTATCCTCCCGCGAAATTGTGTAACATCAAAATCAATAATGTTATAAACAATAAGTCATAAAAAAGAGTCTTTATCTTCAGCTTCAGGCTCGTCTTCCCCGTCAGGTCAATATTCGGGGATATCGCATTTGTGCATCTATGACAAAACAAACAACATTAGCACTTGTGATACTCGTACACGTCCATTAATTAACTTATACCAAATAACTTCAAGCTTAGAGTTTTAATGGAGTATTAACATTAAATATATTACTAAATAATTACATCAAGTATTTTCTGTCCTAATTGTCTTATTTGGTAATTGAAATTGTATCCTCAAAAAAACACATTCACGCTCTACTCAAAAACAAATTGTACGCGAGAAGATAACGGGGTCTAATTATGAGTAGTGTAGGTACTTACTTGATACATGTGAAAGAAAGATATTGCTCTTCCGGCAAACCCGATCCTGTTCACGTACACGTCTATTTCCATTGGGATATCGTAGTTAATAACTAAATTAACGTTTTTGATACTCATCTGAAATTAAAGTGATTAATGTCAGAATACTTTCATATACTTTTAGAAAAAAATATGAAAAAAGAAAAATAATACTGAAAAAGTTGCAGATGCGTTGCCGACCTAGATTTTAGTATTTTGTTGCAGCTAATACATTTTGCTGTGAGATTATTTGTTGCTTTCAAAAAATAGTGCCATGCCAAACTGATGTCTTCGTGTTCGCTAGCTTCTTGTGTTTTTCATAAACATTTTTTCTGGGTCACTCCTTTTGTTTCGAATGGGCAGGGCCAATCTGACATAGAAAGAAAGGTAAAATAATAAGTGTCCGTGCTATGTTATGATACCGGTACTCTATCTATAGCCAACCTAATCCAGTATTTTATATTATACAATCAATATCAATTACCTACCGAGGAAATTTTGTTCTCTTAAATTATTTTATGCAATATGCATGCAATCTGTAATTCTATATATTTCACACCTTGCCTGACTTAGGTCACTAAGTAAGTAGGTAGTAGCCATGTTTTTTTAAATCCCGAATACCGGGATTATTTTAAAGTTTTGAATATACTCATGCTTTTTAGAGTACTTATTCCCAAATTAGTTTCATTTTTAAAGTGGTATTGTAATCTAAAAAACGGATTCAAACGACACATTTGAATAAAGCATCTACTTTTACTCGTATTATATTCGCTTCGCATTTTTAAAGAAATTAATTATTAATCGATATCAGAATTTCGGGATTATTTAAATTAAAATTTATTCAGAAATTCTAGCTAGTCCATGTTAATCTCACCTGCTAAAAAAGGTTCACCTCGACTCTATTCCTATACATAAATCTACCCAAACTTCCTAACGTAAACCAATTCGAAGGCACAAGCTGTGGCAGCTTTAATACTTAAAGCAATATGGCACTTACCGTTCCTGCAAAGAGCTGCTGCGATGGCCACCAGGATGCAGTGACGTGACGGCCGCTCTTAAAGTTCCTCAGGGCCAGTTCTTTGTCGCGCTGCGGGCTGTCATCGTGGATGAACGATGTTAATCTTTTGCTTGGATAGAATGACCGCAGCAAAATCCGCTCGGCGGTTCGTATTTACGAAAACCAGGATTCGTTTGCCAGCTGAAAGCAATGCATGAAAATAAGAATTAAGTCTTCTAGGGCAGCAAAACTTATCATAGACACGAGAAACATGAAAAGGATAGATAGAACCCGAAGCAGACGTTGGCAAAAAGACTGCTGAAATGGGACTGGGCCGGACACGTCTGCAGCATGCACACACATAAGTGGGCTCACTCAGCCACTTGGTGGGTGCTGGAGAATGGCCAGCGGCGACGAGGCAGACCAAGGAAAAGATGGTGGGACGATTTGAACGGCTATATGGAGAACTGGCATTGCGCCGGACCGGGAGTTGTGGAGGTTGAGAGGCCTTTGCTCAGCAGTGGGACAACAGAATAGTTTAAAAAAAACACGAACAAATCGGACTAAAAACATTGTTTGGAGATATTTGAGTAAATTATTATTATGATCTTACCGTTTTCTCCGACGACTTTCTCGAGCATCGTAATTTTTTCGTATTGTATGCCTTGATGAAATATTTGTTATATATTTTCGTTTTTTTTTGCCACGGAACCAGTTGCGGCCCCCACACAACGTGCTGCTTTCTTATAATGATACATTGTTGAAGATTTGATGAAAATTTTAATGGTTTCAATAGCGTTTCGTAGGAACCTGAGGGAAGGAAGTAGTAAAAGTTCAATTTAACTTGGAAATTGATGCAATCGGAACATTCGGTACGCGGTGAAGAGTTCCGAGCAGTCTGTAAAGATATCTCTGTTAGTCGAACTTATATAAGTCAAATCTTTACGATGATTACGCTTAAAACTATTAGTTTCTCATTAATAAATAAGTGTAAAGCAATGGAAATTAACAAATGTCATAGATTATTTTTTAGACACGTTTTCAACGTCTGTTTAACTTTTTTGCAGTAACTGTAAATGTTTACCTAAAAGTAAACAGGAAATCAACAACATGAAATATTTTTTTTATTAGAAACCAGTACCCAGTTTAATTATAATTTATTATTACAGTTTAGGGGTGTCTGTGTGTGTACGGCAATGGATAACGTGATTTCTAAAGATATTCTGAAGAAAATATAGGTAAAAAAATGACCTAAGAATTTAATAAAAGAATTTAAGGCACTATTTTATCACCTTTACTACCTGTTACCTGCCCAAGTAACCACAATCGAAACTCCATCGTCGCGGGTCGTTCTCACGTGTGTTGGAGACGTACACAGGGAAACTTTCAGCTTTTATAATATAACGAAGGTCTGGCCGTCGTGGGCTCTTGGGCTATTAACTAACTATGTTTGGTAAAAATCGGCTTAGCGTTTAAGGAGAATCAGCTCTTTATTAAAATAATTTAAAGCATTTTTGGCGTAAAATTGTATTATTTTATTACACACCTACGTATTTAAAAATTTATTCAGAAATACTAGTCCATATTAAGCCCACCTGCTAAAAAAGGTTCACCTCGACTCTATTCCTATACATAAATCTACCCAAACTTCGTAACGTAAACCAATTTCAAGCCACAAGCTGTGGCAGCTTTAATACTTAAAGCAATATGGCACTTACCGTTTCTGCAAAGAGCTGCTGCGATGGCCACCAGGATGCAGGAGGCTGCTCTTAAAGTTCCTCAGGGCCAGTTCCTTATCGCGCTGCGGGCTGTCTTCGTGGATGAGCGATGTTAATCTCTTTTGCTTGGATAGAATGACCGCAGCAAAATCCGCTCGGCGATTCGTATTTACGAAAACCAGGATTCGTTTTCCAGCTGAAAGCAGTGCATGAAAATAAGAATAAAGTCTTCTAGGGCAGCAAAACTTATCATAGACACACGAGAAACATGAAAAAGATAGATAGAACCCGAAGCAGACGTTGGCAAAAAGACTGCTGAAATGGGACTGGGCCGGACATGTCTGCCGCATGCACACATTATACGTAGGCTCACTCAGCCATTTGGAGCATGCTGGAGAATGGTCAGCGGCGACGAGGCAGACCAAGGAAAAGATTGTGGGACGATTTGAATGGCTATGAAAACTAGGCATTTCCAAGATGCCGGTACTCCAATATTCATCAACCCTAGCCCTTAGACACATACCCATTAAAATTATGACACCTATCAATTTATAAATTTCTTCGACGTGGTGTCCACCCATTCATTACACCGCGAGTTAGCGCTGATGGCGCCGGGGTCTTCGGTAAGTGGAGCGATGGTCTCCCACGCGTACCTGTTTGTCTCTATCGATACTGTTTCGATTAGAGTCTGGTCCCAAATTTGAGTAAATATATCAAGTGGAATGGTCCCTTCAATTTTAGGACCAGACTCTTCCCTAAATTCCTCCCTCTGCCCTGTAAAAGTTGAATAATCGTCAGTTCAGTCTAGCGGCGGTATAGCGCCGGAATTTTCTTCTTCCACGGACGCAATATCCTCTTCCTTCGGCAAATCATTTTGTAAGAGCTCATGGAGCTCTTCAAGAGTCAGTTCTGCGTCCTCCTCTGCTTCACTGCCGGAGTCGACAGCAAGGGCTTCGGCAAGCGGTGCATCGAATGGAATTTCCTCTTCCTACAATAACATGCAATTTCCCGTAACATGCAAAACACTTAGTACCCAAGCCTTTAAAACAGTGAACCACAGCCCAGAAGATAATCTTAACCAGTTAAAAAGTCAGTACGTATTTGTATTCCAGCAATTTTTTTTTAGTAAGATTAGTAGTAACTAATGTTATTACGAATGCGGTATTCATGTTAGTTTAAAATCATATATTAAGATTAGTAGTAGTTATATCGCACAAACGTTGTCCCTTCCCTAGTAACATACACACCACACAGGAAAAAAATATCCACCAAAAAATCAACACTGCACCCCAAACGAAGCAACATTCTGTTATATGAGAATTTAACAAGTTAGTTTAATTTGTTATTTTGTCACACTAAGATTCAGAGCAGGCACAATCCAACGAAAAAAAATGAGCACTATAAAGTCAGAATTTCGTAGTTACCTAGTCGTTTGGTAGTTCGGAGTAGTGATTTCTGCAAACGAATCCTTAACTTTTTTTGTAAAATAAAAATAAGGTATACATACATAATCCTCTCCGAATAGCCGTCGTTTCCTTCTCCACAACTTCGATTCCCTCACCTACTGTGAGGTTGACGGGACGCCAAGGCTATATAAATAAACAATATTTGAATGTTAGCATACAAGAAAAAAATCAACAATCTTTTGATATTTGATTTATACATACTTTCACTCTCCCCGAACCAGATCTTTCCAGCACAACCTGCTGGTCCCCCACTCTAAGCGTGCCT
Source organism: Pandemis heparana (assembly GCA_963854515.1). Taxonomy (NCBI): domain Eukaryota; kingdom Metazoa; phylum Arthropoda; class Insecta; order Lepidoptera; family Tortricidae; genus Pandemis; species Pandemis heparana. The sequence goes on along the minus strand of OY978027.1, from coordinate 9,182,048 downwards.
TGCGGAGTCCTCTGGACTTCAAACGCACGAATCAAAGCCCTACCAGACCCAGACGGTGAGGTCGGTGCACTCATTTTTTGACCTTTAGGAACAAAATAATTATAATTCCGTAATCTACTCATTGAGACGCGTACTCGTAAATACTCGTGGAGCTAGTCTTTGGATCTGGTCTTTTTGAGGACGCGTACTCGAAAGACTTGGTACGCATTTTGCCTAGTACGTCTCACTCACCTCTACACTGTATTACCATGTATTTGGTTCTAAATTCCAATAATTCTCGAACAACACCCATTGGTGCAGATCTGCTCCCTAGCAGTTGGCGTATATAGAGCAGATCTGCTACTAAGCATACGAAAGGTTAAACATTCACTAAGCCTTGCGACCCAAAAGACCTGGGTTGGAAGGTCAGATGGTAGTCGCTTCTGTTCTGTAAAACTAGTGCCTACGCCAAATCTTGGGATTAGGTTGTCACAGCGGACCCCAAGCTCACTGAGCAGTGGCAAATGCCGGGGAAAACAGTAGGAAGATGATGATTATATCAAAGCAGTTGGAATTTGAATTAAATGTTGTATTGCAAACAGCTAATGAACCGATCAATGCCCGAAAAAGGGTTAAAGAAAATTCTAGAAATTGATGCCCACATTTATATATTGCGACATTTGCGAGTAAATAAAAGGAATACTTTATGAGTGATTTGCACGTCAGAAATATCAACAGCACTTTATCATCTATATATAACATTCATCAGATTCATTTCTATTTTTAATGGTTGTCTTGAAAAATTCTTGAGTGTGGCATTTATTTTCAATCTTGGTTTACCACCAGAAATCATCAGAAATGGATGAGTAGATTCTAAATAAAATTTTAAAATAGGATAATAGATATTACCAGGAACTGCTTCATAATATCGGCCACAGCGCGTAGATCAGCAGCCTGCTCCGATTGAACGGCAGCAATGGCCTCCATGGCAGAGACATACGCCCGCGAAGCTGCCGCCTGCTCAGCCATGGCGCTGGCCACTTGCTGCAGAGCAACCGCGGTGGTAGCATCATTTTGGGCAGCTAGCTGCTCTGCCTCGCAGCCTGCCCCGCTCAATTTCAGTCACAGCATTGCGTGCTGCGTCCAGCGCGGTTAGCAGTAGTATCTTTTGCTGCATAAGCTCTTGAGGGAGAACACTTGTCAACATATATCTCACGCGTTGCGTGAGAAATAACGTACGATTTTGAATGGTAACACCGTTTATTCCAAATACAATGGTAATATGATTTAAAATGTTAAAACAGTAGATAAATTATGTCGCGACATTAAAAAATGTGGTATAAAAAAGGAATCTAAGGCCAAAGGTAAAAGTTGGGGGCGAAAAAGGGAATGCCTACGAGGGCTTTTAGAATTTGGAAAAAGTGAAAATTTAGAAGAAGTGTGCATAGAAAAATCATTGTTTTTAAGCTGAAAGAAAGACACGAGTATATATAGGATAAGTGGCCACTAATCTACTTATAATATACCCGCAACGATTCGCACCATCAAGGCTATACGTAAAATGTTAAAAGAAATTTCAATACACACGTTTACAGTTATATAGTGTATAGTTAAAAGAAAGATAAACAGGAACATAAAATTAAAACATAAAAATTGTCAATAATAACTAATTCATTAAATACATGACGACACACGTACGTCCATCGCCTCACAGAAACGCAGACATTCAACGCACACACTTCTCCAGTTATCAGCAAACAAGTCACACTGGTGCTGATGCGAGAAGCGCTTTGATATCGTGCAGAAAGTACAAAGTTAAAGTTATTTAGTCATCAGGCATTGATTCCACGAGCCAGACTCAGATCCGCCCGGAGACCTTTTTGGTGTTTTAAAGGCGGTATAGAACCTCGAACACGGCAGAGAGTTATCACCTTATCACGCCTACTTAAAAATGCGCTGGGGGCTTCGCCTAATATTTGACGTTTTACACGTAAAAATACATTATTCTCAATTTGTAGTTCGCATTTTTAAACAGTGGTGATGATGAAAAAAGAAGTTATGAACTCAAAAGTCGCTTAATGCTTTGTAATGTTGCTGTTTTTATTCAAATTGTGCTATTTTACTGGTACTCGCATATAGGTAGTTATTTTGTTTCTACATAACGCCAAATATTAGGCGAAGCCCCCAGCGCATTTTTTAAGTAGGCGTGATAACTCTCTGCCGTGTTCGAGGTTCTATACGGCTTCTAAACACCGAAAAGGTCTCCGGGCGGATCTGAAATTTATTAACAATAAGAAAATAACCAAAAACCCTGGGGATTCTGTCTGTGGGAAGTTTGAAGACATATCTATTTCTGTTTGTTCTGTCATAACACTTACTCTGGACATCCAATAATCGGAGAAGTATCGATTAAATGCCGCATGTAGCGGCAATTCCATGGTTGCCGTTGCATGCAGCAGTTCTTCCAGCGCTGTCTCGGCGAGCGCCGGCGGCAGCAGCGCCAGCGCCGCGTACAGGCGCACCAGGCGCCCGCCCGCGGTGTTGCCCCCCACTGCCAGGTGCTCCTGTCTGGCTCGTGGAATCAATGCCTGATGACTAAATAAGTTTAACTTTGTACTTTCTGCACGATATCAACGCGCTTCTCGCATCAGCACCAGTGTGACTTGTTTGCTGATAACTGGAGAAGTGTGTGCGTTGAATGTCTGCGTTTCTGTGAGGCGATGGACGTACGTGTGTCGTCATGTATTGAATGAATTAGTTATTATTGTCAATTTTTATGTTTTAATTTTATTTTCCTGTTTATCTTTCTTTTATTGTCTGTCTTACTGAATGCATTAGTGTCACACTGTATTGTGTAAGATATTTTATAAATAAATAAATCAATTGTGATAGTGATTCCACTTCCTGGGACACTGTAACTACTGTAAGTAACTATTGCTAAGTTTAGTATTGTTGATCATTTGACCAATGTGATGCAGTTGGAAGTGTCTAAGAGAAGCGTGTCATTTTTAAATAAATATTACGTACCTGGATGAAATGAAAATAACACCCGGAAGCGGAGATTCCGGTGACGGACTCGACCGCCGCCTGAAAAGCGGTTTCGTAGTCCGTAATTATATGTTCGGGCCGCGGCATCCGCGCGAAGTGCCACACTCTTTGAAGGACCGTCTCATACAGGGCCTGTCGTCTGTTCTCCATAAGTACCACTATGGGGTGGTGCTGCTCCTGCGTTATGGCGTGTACATGGATCATTATACACCCCCGTGCAAAAAAATCGGGCACCTATGCCTCAACGAAATGGGCAGCAGTAGGGTGTCTATTTGTCGGACTTTGCTGACGTATAATTACGAAAAGGTTTTCCAAGAGCATCCTGGTTTAGCTATCTTAAATTTAAATTCATTCAGAAATACTAGTCTATATTAATATCACCTGCTAACAAAGGTTCACCTCGACTTATTCCTATACATAAATAAATCTACCCAAACTTCGTAACGTAAACCAATTTCAAGGCACAAGCTGTGACAGCTTTAATACTTAAAGCAATATGGCACTTACCGTTCCTGCAAAGAGCTGCTGCGGTGGCCACCAGGATGCAGTGACGTGACGGCCGCTCTTAAAGTTCCTCAGGGCCAGTTCCTTATCGCGCTGCAATCTGTCTTCGTGGATGAACGATGTTAATCTCTTTTGCTTGGATAGAATGACCGCAGCAAAATCCGCTCGGCGGTTCGTATTTACGAAAACCAGGATTCGTTTGCCAGCTGAAAGCAGTGCATGAAAATAAGAATAAAGTCTTCTAGGGCAGCAAAACTTACACGAGAAACACATGAAAAGGATAGATAGAACCCGAAGCAGACGTTGGCAAAAAGACTGCTGAAATGGGACTGGGCTGGAAATGTCTGCCGCATGCACACATATACGTAGGCTCACTCTGCCATTTGGAGGATGCTGGAGAATGGCCAGCGGCGACGAGGAAGTCCAAGGAAAAGATGGTGGAACGATTTGAACGGCTATATGGAGAACTGGCATTGCGCCGGACCGGGAGTTGTTGTGGAGGTTGAGAGGCCTTTGCTCAGCACTGAGACAACAGAATAGGTTAATAATAAACACGAACAAATCGTACTGAAAACATTGTTTGGAGATATTTGAGTAAATTATTATTATGATCTCTCTCGTTTTCTCCGACGACTTTCTCGAGCATCGTAATTTTTTCGTATTGTATGCCTTGATGGAATATTTTTTGTATATTTTCGTATTTTTTGCCACGAAACCAGTTGCGGCCCCCACACAACATGCTGCTTTCTTATTAAATTTTAATGGTTTCAATGGCGTTTCGTAGGAACCTGAGGCCTGGATGAAATGAAAATAACACCCGGAAGCGGAGATTCCGGTGACGGACTCGACCGCCGCCTGAAGAGCGGTTTCGTAGTCCGTAATTATATGTTCGGGCCGCGGCATCCCCGCCAAGTGCCACACCCTTTGCAGGACCGTCTCATACAGGGCCTGTCGTCTGTTCTCCATAAGTGCCACTATGGGGTGGTAATGCTGCTCCTGCGTTATGGCGTGTACATGTGTCATTATACACCCCCGTGCAAAAAAATCGGGCACCTATGCCTCAACGAAATGGGCAGCAGTAGGGTGTCTATTTGTCGGACTTTGCTGACGTATAATTACGAAAAGGTTTTCCAGAGCATCCTGGTTCAGCTGTCTTAAATTTTAATTTATTCAGAAATACTAGTCTATATTAATATCACCTGCTAACAAAGGTTCACCTCGACTCTATTCCTATACATAAATAAATCTACCCAAACTTCGTAACGTAAACCAATTTCAAGGCACAAGCTGTGACAGCTTTAATACTTAAAGCAAGATGGAACTTACCGTTACCGCAAAGAGCTGCTGCGGTGGCCACCAGGATGCAGTGACGTGACGGCCGCTCTTAAAGTTCCTCAGGGCCAGTTCCTTATCGCGCTGCAATCTGTCTTCGTGGATGAACGATGTTAATCTCTTTTGCTTGGATAGAATGACCGCAGCAAAATCCGCTCGGCGATTCGTATTTACGAAAACCAGGATTCGTTTGCCAGCTGAAAGCAGTGCATGAAAATAAGAATAAAGTCTTCTAGGGCAGCAAAACTTACACGAGAAACACATGAAAAGGATAGATAGAACCCGAAGCAGACGTTGGCAAAAAGACTGCTGAAATGGGACTGGGCTGGAAATGTCTGCCGCATGCACACATATACGTAGGCTCACTCTGCCATTTGGAGGAATGCTGGAGAATGGCCAGCGGCGACGAGGAAGTCCAAGGAAAAGATGGTGGAACGATTTGAACGGCTATATGGAGAACTGGCATTGCGCCGGACCGGGAGTTGTTGTGGAGGTTGAGAGGCCTTTGCTCAGCACTGAGACAACAGAATAGTTTAATAATAAACACGAACAAATCGTACTGAAAACATTGTTTGGAGATATTTGAGTAAATTATTATTATGATCTCTCTCGTTTTCTCCGACGACTTACTCGAGCATCGTAATTTTTTCGTATTGTATGCCTTGATGGAATATTTATTGTATATTTTCGTATTTTTTTGCCACGAAACCAGTTGCGGCCCCCACACAACATGCTGCTTTCTTATTAAATTTTAATGGTTTCAATGGCGTTTCGTAGGAACCTGAGGCCTGGATGAAATGAAAATAACACCCGGAAGCGGAGATTCCGGTGACGGACTCGACCGCCGCCTGAAGAGCGGTTTCGTAGTCCGTAATTATATGTTCGGGCCGCGGCATCCCCGCCAAGTGCCACACCCTTTGCAGGACCGTCTCATACAGGGCCTGTCGTCTGTTCTCCATAAGTGCCACTATGGGGTGGTAATGCTGCTCCTGCGTTATGGCGTGTACATGTGTCATTATACACCCCCGTGCAAAAAAATCGGGCACCTATGCCTCAACGAAATGGGCAGCAGTAGGGTGTCTATTTGTCGGACTTTGCTGACGTATAATTACGAAAAGGTTTTCCAGAGCATCCTGGTTCAGCTGTCTTAAATTTTTATTTATTCAGAAATACTAGTCTATATTAATATCACCTGCTAACAAAGGTTCACCTCGACTCTATTCCTATACATAAATAAATCTACCCAAACTTCGTAACGTAAACCAATTTCTAGGCACAAGCTGTGACAGCTTTAATACTTAAAGCAAGATGGAACTTACCGTTACCGCAAAGAGCTGCTGCGGTGGCCACCAGGATGCAGTGACGTGACGGCCGCTCTTAAAGTTCCTCAGGGCCAGTTCCTTATCGCGCTGCAATCTGTCTTCGTGGATGAACGATGTTAATCTCTTTTGCTTGGATAGAATGACCGCAGCAAAATCCGCTCGGCGATTCGTATTTACGAAAACCAGGATTCGTTTGCCAGCTGAAAGCAGTGCATGAAAATAAGAATTAAGTCTTCTAGGGCAGCAAAACTTATCATAGACACACGAGACACATGAAAAGGAAAGATAGAACCCGAAGCAGACGTTAGCAAAAAGACTGCTGAAATGGGACTGGGCCGGACACGTTGGCTCACTCAGCCATTTGGAGGATGCTGGAAAATGGTTAGCGGCGACGAGGCAGACCAAGGAAAAGATGGTGGGACGATTTGAACGGCTATATGGAGAACTGGCATTGCGCCGGACTGGGAGTTGTTGTGGAGGTTGAGAGGCCTTTGCTCAGCAGTGGGACAACAGAGTAGTTTAATAAAAAACACGAACAAATCGGACTGAAAACATTGTTTGGAGATATTTGAGTAAATTATTATTGTGATGTTACCGTTTTCTCCGACGACTTTCTCGAGCATCGTAATTTTTTCGTATTGTATGCCTTGATGGAATATTTGTTGTATATTTTAGTCTTTTTTTGCGGCCCCCACACAACGTGCTTCTTTCGTATAATGATACATTGTTGAAGATTTGATGAAAATTTTAATGGTTTCAATAGCGTTTCGTAGGAACCTGGGAGAAGGAAGAGTATAAAAGTTCAATTTAACTTGGAAATTGATGCAATCGGAACACACTTCGGTACGCGGTGAAGAGTTCCGAGCAGTCTGTAAAGATGTCTCTGTTAGTCGAATTTATATAAGTCAAATCTTTACGATGATTACGCATTAAACTATTAGTTTCTCATTAATAAATAAGTGTAAAACAATGGAAGTTAAATGTTAATGCATACAACTATTATTGTTTTATTAATAAATAAGTGCAAAACAATAGAAGTTAACAAATGTCATTGTGCTCCCTAGTGTGTCAAATGATTGAAATTGGAAAAATAGAAAAGCATAGACGCGTATAATAGGGAAAATATACATACATACAAATAGACAGAGCTTACGGCAACAAGGGTTCACTAATTTTTGACCTAAAAATTATTGACAAATGGTCATTTGACAGACAACGTTTCACCAAAAGGGTACCTGTGACCTTCTGTTTAAACATTCACTAAGCCTTGCGACCCAAAAGACCTGGGTTGATAGGTCAGATGGCAGTCGCTTCTGTTCTGTAAAACTAGTGCCTACGCCAAATCTTGGGATTAGGTTGTCAAAGCGGACCCAAGGCTCACTGAGCCGTGGCAAATGCCGGGAAAAACACTAGGAAGATGATGATTATATCAAAGCAGTCAGAATTTGAATTAAATGTTGTATTGCAAATAGCTAATGAAGTGATCAATGCCCGAAAAAGGGTTGAATAAAATTGTAGAAATTGATGCCCACATTTATATATTGCGAGTAAATAAAATGAATACTTTATGAGTGATTTGCACGTCAGAAACATCAACAGCACTTGATGTTGTTGGCCGACCAACATCAATAACATTCTTCAAATTCATTCCTGTTGTCAATGGTTGTCTTGAAAAATTCTTGAGTGTGGCATTTATTTTCAACCTTGGTTTGCCACCAGAAATCATCAGATAGATAGATTCTAAATAAAATCTTAAAATAGGATAATAGATATTACCAGGAACTGCTTCATGGTATCGGCCTCAGCGCGTAGATCAGCAGCCTGCTCCGACTGAGCGGCAGCAATGGCCTCCATGGCAGAGACATACGCCCGCGAAGCTGCCGCCTGCTCAGCCATGGCGCTGGCCACTTGCTGCAGAGCAGCCACGTTAGTAGCGCCATCTTGGGCAGCCAGCTGCTCTGCTCGCAGCCTGCCCCGCTCAATTTCAGTCACAGCATTGCGTGCTGCGTCCAGCGCGGTTAGCAGTGCTATACCTAAGAACAATAATTTTAATTTACATAAAGTACATGTATCTTTATATATTTATTTTTATGTTAACTGCCGGGGCGACATTGGCCAGTATGGACTGTGACAATGACGCCGACGGCTCGCCAAACATGTCATTCCATTTACTGGAAGATAAAAATGCCTTTTCATTCTGAGAGGAGGCCAGTGCCCAGCAGTGGTGATGATGAAAAAAGAAGTTATGGTCTCAAAAGTCGCTTAATGCTTTTTAATGTTGCTGTTTTTATTCAAGTTATGCTATTTTACTGGTACTCACATATAGGTAGTTATTTTGTTTCTACTTTCTAATATATCTAAATAATAGACTACCTATGTTTAAAAATGCGAACTACAAATTGAGAATAATGTATTTTTACGTGTAAAACATCAAATATTAGGCGAAGCCCCCAGCGCATTTTTTAAGTAGGCGTGATAACTCTCTGCCGTGTTCGAGGTTCTGTATGGCCTTCCAAACACCGAAAAGGTCTCCGGGCGGATCTGAAATTTATTTACAATGAGAAAATAACCAAAAACCCTGGGGATTCTGTCTGTGGGAAGTTTGAAGCCATATCTATTTCTGTTTGTTCTGTCATAACACTTACTCTGGACATCCAATAATCGGAGAAGTATCGATTAAATGCCGCATGCAGCGGCAATCCCATGGTTGCCGTTGCATGCAGCAGTTCTTCCAGCGCTGTCTCGGCGCGCGCCGGCGGCAGCAGCGCCAGCGCCGCGTACAGGCGTACCAGGCGCCCGCCCGCGGTGTTGCCCCCCACTGCCAGGTGCTCCTGTCTGGCTCGTCGAATCAATGCCTGATGACTAAATAAGTTTAACTTTGTACTTTCTGCACGATATCAACGCGCTCCTCGCATCAGCACCAGTGTGACTTGTTTGCTGATAACTGGAGAAGTGTGTGCGTTGAATGTCTGCGTTTCTGTGAGGCGATGGACGTACGTGTGTCGTCATGTATTTAATGAATTAGTTATTATTGTTATTATTGACAATTTTTATGTTTTAATTTTATGTTCCTGTTTATCTTTCTTTTACTGTCGTGTCTTACTGAATGCCTTAGTGTCACATTGTATTGTGTAAGATATTTTATAAATAAATAAATCAATTGTGATAGTGATTCCACTTCCAGGGACACTGTAACTACTGTAAGTAACTATTGCTAAGTATTGTTGATCATTTGACCAATGTGATGCAGTTGAAAGTGTCTAAGAGAAGCGTGTCATTTTTAAATAAGTATTTACGTACCTGTATGTGATGAAAATAACACCCGGAAGCGGAGATTCCGGTGACAGATTCGACCGCCGTCTGAAGAGCGGTTTCGTAGTCCGTTATTATTGTTTCGGGCCGTGGCATCCCCGCCAAGTGCCACACCCCTTTTCAGGACCGTCTCATGCAGGGCCTGTCGCCTGTTCTCCATAAGTGCCACTATGGGGTGGTAATGCTGCTCCTGCGTTATGACGTGTACATGTATCATTATACACCCCCGTGCAAAAAAATCGGGCACCTATGGTTTTTCTGATTTTTAGGCATTAAAACTTAGAAAGTAAAGCTTTTATGCACATAAAATTCAAAAACCATGGGTGCCCGTTTTTTTTTTGCAAGGGGTATATATATATTTATTTTTGTACAAAGTGGACAGGCTGTACTCTCGTATAACAATTAAAGGATCCGTATATCGCAACATGAGACTAATGTCGTAGTTCAGTTTTCATTTATTTCTTTCATCAAGTTGGCTCTCCAGATTAAAACGTTAGCTCATTGTCTAAAGCACTGTTGGCTGTATTTTGTCTTTAAAATAAAAACTACTTACAACGCCGGCGTCTCTTGACTCTTAGCTGAGGTGGAGGTGGGGTGCCACAAACATTCGCGCCAGGCGACATAATGCCGACGGAAATTGTCCTTTCAGTCACTTTTCTCTAAAATCATAGAATTCGTTCCTGTAGCTGTCGAAATCAAAATTATTATTAACCATTGACGTTTTATTTACAAGACACGCAAAAAAAATGACAATTGGCCCACAGTTTGTATCTTTGTATCCTTTGGTATGGTGCGTTGCACTACGTCTATTTTATACATGCTGAATTCGAAATCTTTCTCTTTCAAATACTTGTCGCTTATTGCCTTTTCACGCCCTAATGGTATAATGGATGTTAATGTTTATTTTTTTTATCGACAACACAACCATTGTAAAATGTTGGTATAAGTAGTATCGTTTTCGGTAGAGGTATGTTGGGTAAGACTCTTCAGGACACCGCCTCCAAAAATAAATGCGATATTATATTTGTCATTGTTGTAGGTATAAATTATTAAATTTAGTAATTGTTTGTCTTGCTAAGAAAGGGATCTAACAGAGATACGAAATAAAATAGAGTTCGAGAATGCACTAGGTATAATGTTCAAGTTCTAGTCACATACAAAAATTACACACAATGAGATATACAGTGATAAGGACCAGGCGGGGTGCGCACCAAGTTAACGCGAGGAAACTGTTTGGAAGGTGCTAAGCGACTGAGTGGTGCGCGCCGTGCCCGGGCATGGTATGGCAAGAATGCTGACGCGACTAATAGCGTTATCGCGAAGTCGCCACAACATTCCCCCCCTTTTTGAAAAAGAAAAGAGCATAAAAATAAAAGGTGGTCTTTTACACAAAAAAATTGAATAAAACAAATGCTATATGAAAACAATACAATATCACCTGTGTACCACCGGCTTTATTGCCGTGGTGATTGAATTTGCTAACAATGTCATTCTGTGAACGTGAAACAATATATCTTGTTATTAAAGGCTGCTTACAATTACATAGAGGTGTTTTATTTGCTGAGTTGCAATGACTACTTACATTTACACTGTGTCACAATGTTTAAACTATGTTCATGTTACAAAATTAACTCAACTTTAAATTTTAAATTAACACAACGTTACACTTTACTAATGGTATGTTTGCTGAGGTATATTCACTGGTATAGCTTGGACTTTAACCTCTGAGGGCGGCAAATTGTTAACGGCTTTGCGAAGCCACGAGTTTGCGCACTGCTTACACTTTGAATAAATCAGATAGCAACACAGTATCATGATTATGATCCCGACTATGATTAGTCCAACTCCAACATAGTTCAGTTTTGACTCGACTTGATTAGACATGGTCTCGACTCTCGCAATCGCTATGGTATTGTGTGAGTCAGTGTCTTTCTCTTTACTCTGATTCCAGCCCATGTTTACTGACAAAAAGTTTAACAGAATAAAATTCCGACAGTTGACTACAAGGCTTGTTGGTAGTGAATAAGTGAGCTGTACCAAATACACATATTTTTATCATAAATTTTTGCTTAACTATGCTTACTCTAATGCTTCTAACAGAATCACTTCGTTCTAGTTACAAGTTACAACATATAATAATGTCACAGTAGACCTTTTTCGGTCAGTACTGTAATGCCTAACTAATTGCGGAACTCGTGTCTCAGAGCCCGACTTGATGCTGAAAATACTGGTTATTTACAATGATGGTTCACATGTAGTGGTAGTTTACATGTGAACGTAATGCTAATTTTAGGTACTGACGTACCAAGGTCCTAGGAAATGACGGTGTCTAAACCTCATTGTGAAATAAATTAGCGGAACCTTCATGTAGTATATTCTGTGAAACATTCGATAATGGAAAAATCCTTAAGTACTAATGCTCACCTGTGGGCATTCGTATCCGTGCAGGTGGATGTGTTACTGTTAAATATAATGCGTAATGTGTACTGTGCCTGTGAAGTGTTAACTTATGCTATTACTCATCGATTAAAAACCTTACGGGTCTGTTTACAACTCTGCCACTTCGCGTGGTACGTAACATAGGCGTTTGCGGAGAAGAAACTGATGGCGTTTTCTGCTCATCGTTTTTTTCGTCTATATTGATAACAACATCTTTGACCTTACAACTATTTGAATCGTCATGTAACAAGAAAGCTGGCTTTAACCTATCAATGGATACATCTACGTTTCTGTTTGGCAACTGAATCTTATAAACCTTATTCCGCCTACTTAAAACGCGGTATGGGCCATTGTATGTAGGGGTCAGCGGTTTCTTAACCATGTCGTTTCTAATGAAGACGTGCGAGCAGGTTTCCAACTCTTTATGAACAAACATTTTTCTTGAATCGCTTATCGCTCGTGACGTGGGTCGCAAATTATCGATGACTGTCCTTAATTTATCTACGAATGTAAATGAATCGTTACAATTTACTGCGGATTTCACATAAAAATCGCCAGGCAACCTTAAGGATTGACCGTAGACCATTTCTGCTGAGCTGACGTCGTTATCGGTTCTACATGCAGCTCGAAGTCCTAACATGACTGTGGAAAGTTCATCGATCCAGGAAGCGTTATCTGCCAACCTAGCTGTCAATGCTACTTTCAATGATCTATGCCAACGTTCAATCTTTCCGTTACTGATTGGGTGATATGCGGTAGTCCGGATTCTCTGAATGCCTAAAAATTTCATGAGATTGTTAAAGAGTTCGCTTTCAAATTGTCTGCCTTGGTCCGTAGTTATTTTATTCGGACATCCAAATCGACAAATCCAATTATCATAAATTATTTTAGCTACGGTTTCTGCTGTAATGTCACTGATTGGGATAGCTTCCGGCCAATGTGTACGACGGTCAATTAAAGTTACTAAATACCTATAACCTTGCTGTGTAGTAGGCAAAGGTCCTACTAAATCTACATGAAGATGATCGAATCTCTCTGAGTCTTGGAAGCTTTCTAGCTCTGAAACTGTATGCCTATTTACTTTACATTTCTGACAGTCTAAACAAGCTTTAGTCCAAATACCTATATCCTTATTCATCTGCGGCCAATAATATCTTTGCGTAACCAATTTACGTGTAGTTCTAATGCCAGGATGGCTAATGTTGTGAACTGCCTGAAAAACTATCTTACGAAATCGTTCTGGTACATAAGGTCGTGCGTTATCTAGTGCCATTTCACAGTAAATTATTCTACCTGTTGTAGGCAAACAAAGCTGTTTTATTTGTACGCCTTTCGCAATCAGTTCGGTAATCTGAGAATCGCCTTCCTGCGCCTGAGCTAGTTCGTCGAAATCAACCGTGTTGGGGCATGTTATTGTTGCAACATTTTCTACCCGTGATAACGCGTCAGCAACATTGTTCTGTGAACCGTCTATGTGTTGTATTTCATTAGTGAACTCACTTATAAACATTAACTGCCTAGTCCGCCTCGGCGTTTCCTTGGTTGTACCTACTTTACTTAATGCGTATGTCAAAGGTTTATGGTCGGTATAAATGATCAATCTCCTGCCCTCAATATGCGGTCTGAAATGTACGATAGACATGTAAATTGCTAGAAGTTCTCTGTCGTAAGTGCTATATTTTTTTTGTGCATCGGAAAATGCCTTTGAAAAATATCCTAGGGGTTTCCATTCGTTGCCTACTCTCTGCTGTAGAACGCCGCCAGCGGCGACGCCCGATGCGTCGGTCATGAGTGCTAATGGGACGTCCGGCAACGGATGCGACAATGTTACAGCGCTTTTTAGGCTTTCTTTACATTGCGCAAACGCTGCGTTCGCTTCGGTGTCCCATTCGATTTTCGTGGTATCTTTTTTCTTTGCATTGTGTAAAAATTTGTTCAAATGTAATTGTACATCCGCGGCTTTATCTAAATGTAGTCTATAAAAGTTAACCATTCCAAGGAAACGTCGAAGCTGCTCTATGGTTTCCGGACGTGGAAAGTCTGAAATTGCCTTAACTTTATCCTCTAACGGTTTCAATCCTAACGGTGACACTGAATATCCTAGGAACTCGACTTCCGAGGTTCCGAACTTACACTTGCTCAGGTTGATTGTTAGACCGAATTTGGTGAATTTTTCAAAAATTGCCGTTAGGTGCTTCCTGTGAACCTGTTCTGTTTCTGAAGCTATGATCACATCGTCTATATAGCAAAATAGATACGATTTAGAACCTTGTTGATCTGTGAAGGTCTCTACATCCTGTAATACCGAATTCATAAAGCGTTGGAAAGTCTGCGCGGCGTTTCGTAAGCCGAATGTCATGCGCGGAAATTCGAACAGACCGAACGGCGTGATAATAGCCGTCTTCTCTATGTCCTCCGGTGCTACCTCTATAGCGTGGTATGCGCGGTTTATATCTAATTTTGTAAAAATACTCTTACCTGTTAGCCCGTAGGTAAAATCCTGCAACCTGGGGATCGGGTACCGGTCCGGCTTCGTGACTGCATTCAGCCTTCTGTAGTCTCCGCATGGTCTGATCTGGCCATCTTTCTTCGGAACTACGTGCAGCGGGCTCGCCCAGGGACTCTTGCTTGGCCTGCAAATACCTAACTCCTGCATTAGGCGAAACTCTTCCTTAACCTTATTATACCGGTCCGGCGGCAACGGCCGCGACCGCGCGTACACTGGTGGGCCTGTGGTTTCAATATAGTGCTTTACACTGTGCTTTGTAGGTTCCTTAAACGAAATGGGTTTGGTTACCTCCGCGTATTGCTCCAAGATGTCACGGTAAGGGTTATCATCTTGAATGCTTTTAACGGACGGCTGATTGCTACATACAATTGACCCATATGAACACAATTCAGTTACGTTATCTACTAATTTCTTATTGTATAAATCTACAACTAATTTGTGCGTTTTTAAAAAGTCTGCCCCTAAAATCGGCTGCTGCACATCACAAATGATAAACGTCCACCTGAACGCTCTACGGAGTCCTAAATTCAGTTCCAATGACGTAACACCATAAGTCTTAATCTCGGAGTTGTTGGCTGCATATAGTTTGTAGCTACACTCTTGTCTGTTACTAGCACTGATGCGATTCACTGGCACTACTGAAACGTTGGCTCCTGTATCAACTAAAAAGGTCATACCGTTTTTATAGTCCATGACACACAAGCGGTGGTTGTCCGACGGTAGCATGCACCCCCCAGCCGCGACAGGGTGTACCGCACTTAGTTTCCCTGCATCGCTGGCCGGGAGTAGGATGTTCCCTGCACATGTTGACCTGCATACGGCGCTGCTGCGGTGTAAGGCGCCCCTTGCGCTTGCTGTCCTGCGTACGGTGTCCCTGCTGCGCCCGGCTGCATTCGGCCCCACGCGCACGGTTGGTAGCAGTTCTTGGCCTGTTCCCTAAACCTGTAGTGGTATCTGCAGAGCCAGTTGGGATTGGTGCCTGCTCCTCTTGAGTTGGAGCGTGACCGATTTCGCTGCCACTTGTTGCTTTGTCTTTCACTCGGTCTGCCTCGTATTTCGTTGATCTCTCCTCTCATGTGCTGCAATTCCAGTGCCATATTCTTAAAACCTTCTATGAGCGCTGCGCTTCCTTCTCCGAAGTTCATTGGCGCAGGCGTAGCTGAAGCTGTTACCTCCGCGACCACTCCGTGGCTTAACGACTCCATGATTTTATCTGCCATGGCCGCCAGGTTCTCTAGTTTTGCGTCCTCGCTGACGACTAAAATCGTTCGGACCGCCGGAGGGAGCCTCTGCAGCCAGAGTTTCTTTACTGTGTCTTCAGCGACACCTGAGTTCCGTCCTGCGTCTGCCATCCTTCTGCACAGTTGCGATGGCTTTTGGTCTCCTAGCTCAAGTTCCTTGACCAAGCGGTTGAAATGGCTGTCAGCACTTTCCTGGTAGGTCTTTATCAGCTTCTCTTTCAGAGTTACATAGTTCTTTTCCTTGCTTGCGTTTTCTAATAGCTCACTAACGCTATTCAGTTCTTCCTTACCTAAATTCGCTATAACTAGGTCGAACTTGGCGTCTTGGCCTAGTCTTTGCGGCGTTATGACGGCCTCAAATTGAGAGAACCACAATTTCGGCATTTCCCGCCAGAAATCAAAGTCAACCAATGTGGAAGATGTGATGTGGTGGTTGATTGATACATATTCTTCAGCTTGACTCCATTTATTACTTGTTGGCACACGTTAGTTTACAGTGGCGGGCGAGAGACTACTGACGCTACAGGCGGCTTAGCTAGCGCGTGTTAGTGAGAACGCAAGCTAAGCAATCTTGTGTCGCCACAGTAGCCCCCCCCTAACAAAAAAAATTAATCCAAAAATACCAAATAGACAATGAAAATTAACAAAACATAAGTATGTGGCGACATCAACAATCTTATTCTAAGTAGTAACAACGGTTGCAAACAATAGCGTTTCGCGGGCCGAGCGGATTCAGCATAATCGCTGACCGGCGCTCGCCTACATGTAATACGATGCTGCAATTTATGAACTCGGTCCAGTTCGCGGAATGGCACACGTTACTTGGACATTGACAATATCAAGTTACAAAAACCCTATTCTAAAGTTAAAATATACGCGTTAAAAATAATTAGGCTACATCACTTATGCTAACACTAAGCACAACACTGCACTGAACTGTAACACGTGACCCGGACTTGACCTTATTCCCCTGTTTCGGGTACGAAGATCGCCGAAAGTAGTCACGGTGGATGCTGCATCGGCTCTGCCTGGGGTCTCCGATGTTTGCAGCGGCTCCGTTACAGCTGCGTCCGGTGTTGGCCTCCAAACAGGTTCCCTGGAGCCTGCCGTGTCACGACTCTGCCAGGAACGCTGCTGGGCAATCTTCGCCGACCTCTTAGCGAAACACGTGGCATGTTCCTTCACGTGGCCTTGCTAGGAGGGAGTAGCCTCTCGCCAAAAACTTCCATTAGGTACTCACTGGAGGCTGCGTCCGTTCAATGTCAGGGGTCACCAATGTGGAAGACACATTGATTTCTGGTTACTTACAATCTAGAACCAGTTTTTTAATCAAATAAAGCAAATATCACCGAACCCAAGCTAGTTGAAAAGTACTATATTATTTATTTAACTAGAAACGGGACATATTTTGACTGGAACTCGTTTTATTGGCGCATAACAGCTGAAACAGCGCTAATAGCAATTAGTTATGTTGTTAGTCAGATAGACTCCCCTACCTATGACCTAGCGAAACATGTTGCTGGTGTACTGCAGAAGCTTGTCGGGCATACAGACTCCTATGTGAAGGACTCACGCCATTTGATTGAGATTATCCAGCATATTTCAGTTGAACCAGACGAAGTTATGGTCAGTTTTGACGTTGAGTCGTTGTTTACGAATGTGCCTGTTGCGGATAGTATTGAAGTGGTAAAGAACCTGATCCAGCAAAATAACATCCCTGCTGAGTATGTAAAGCTCCTTGAACACTGTCTCACCACTGGGTATTTTCTATTTCGAGGGCAATACTACCTACAAATTGAGGGCGTAGCAATGGGTAGTCCAGTAGCTCCGGTTGTGGCTAATATTTGGATGGAGCACTTTGAGCGGTTGGCTATTACTCAACCACCGTTTCCCATAAAGATCTGGAAGAGGTATGTGGACGATGTCTTTTGTGTGATTAAGGGTGGAAAACGTGAAACTGAACTGATTTTGGGCCATCTTAATAATACTCATCGGTCGATGACTTTCACGCTAGAAATGGAACAGGAAAGGGGTCTAGCATTTCTTGATGTAAGCCTGAAAGTCAGAGATGACGGAAGGTTGAGCCATTCAGTGTACAGGAAACCCACCCATACTGACCGGTATTTACATGCAAGCTCGCACCATCATCCTAGGCATTTAAGCTCAGTTGTGACATCTTTGACTAATCGGGCACATGCACTCTGTGACGAGCAGCATCTTGAACAGGAGTTGAACCATGTGCAAAGGGTCTTGAGAATGAACGGTTATAATACAAGCACCTATAATCGAAGAAGGAATACAAAGCGCCTTACTCACTGTGTTTCAAGACAGCCAGCGTTTATGCCGTTTGTAAAAGGGGTGACAGATAAGATCTCTAAAATACTAGATAAGTACTCTGTGAGAACTATCTTCACCCCTCATAGGAAAATTTCACAACTTCTGAGGTCTCCCAAAGACAATTTTCCCCTGGAAAAACCTGGTGTGTATAAGGTTGATTGCAGTTGTGGTAGTTCGTACATAGGGCAGACCAAACGTACGATCGCCTGTAGAATTAAAGAGCACATCACTGCAGTCAAAAATAATGACACGCGCAAATCCGCTATTGCTGAACATCTTATTGAGTCGGGAACAAATCACTGGATTGAGCTGCACAGCCCTAAGATCATTTCGACAGAACGCCACTATATACCGAGACTGGTGAGGGAAGCGGTTGAAATCCATAAACATAAAAATTTTAATCGTGAGGATGGGTTTAAATTGTCGAATATCTGGAATCCGGTGATTTCCTTATATAATTCCTTATAAAATTATGATTTAAAATAAATTAAAATCTATACTAACTAGAAGAAGTTCTTGTTTAACTGTAGTGCAGACAAACTTGTTAGCAAAATATGTTATTGATTTAGTCTTAAAAAAGAGCATTAATTATTTAAATTTATATTGCCGAGATATAGTTATGCCATTTTTTTCTAGCAATTAACTCTAAACTTATTTTCTAAGGAATTTAAGTAGACTGTGACTCTTTTTAATCTGTTATTATCCAAATGTTGTAGTGACCTTGTCTTCTTTTTCAGCTGCGGAAGTGAAAAACATGCGAGTAAGAATGACTTTTGTATAAAGTTATGTATTTTTCTTTTCATTTCTAATTTTAACAGCAATTACTGAAAAACTCTCCGAAGTGGTCGTAATCGCACCGGGGGAAAGGGGGGTGGCAGGAGGTGAGGAGTACTCTCCACTGCTCTGCAATTTTCTGTAAATTGATAAATTAAGACTGTTTATTTTAGACGCCTGTCATGCACATATTGTGTGAACACTGATAAGCGTCGTTGTTATTTTCAGGCGCTTGTTGTCCAATCTTGCGGTGAAATGGATTGTTCTTTCCACGAAACAATATCCTGTACAGAGAAATGTGGTTGCGATAAAAGCATGTATGTCCTTTAAGTTATTTCAAATTATGGTCTCCTTGTCATTTAATAATTCATATAATTGGACAGTCGAGAATGAAAATATATAGTTTTTAAACGATATAGGTATATTTGCATTTGACTAAAAGTAACTTTACTTTTAATGAGAATTAAATAATGAGCAGTTATTTAATTTATTAAATTTTAACATTCGGAACAGAAGTCAGTAACATATTTCTTTCAATTATTTTCATCTCACCACTTTTATATTTCTGAAAAAAAAAACATAGCGCTAGTTTTATTTCCCCGTAAAGTGGATTTATATTTTTCAGCCCTTACCGTTACAATGTAACTACTGGAGAATGTATGTTGAATTTAAAAACATTGATGCTCTCCTTGGCTGAAAAATATAAAACGCAAGGTGAGTTTTTTAATGTATTTACTTTATGATAAAATGTAACATAACTAACTTGACAATGTGCAATTTATGATATAATTTTTATTGAATGAATAAATAATCTAATCTAATTGAGAATTTATTTCCAGAGAGGAATCGCAAACGCACAGAAAGAATTTTCCAAGGAGTTATGGTATCTGGCATAATAGTTGTTACTTGGGCAAGCATGTGTGTATTTTTGTCATGCTTTTACTGCTGTCGGATAAGATACACGTGAGTCGATTAAAATCATTTGTAAAGTTAATGTTCTATAGAAATTATATAGATATTTTGTAATCCACGATGTAATTTGGTAATAAATTTGAGTGGTGATTTAGTCGACCGGCCTCGTGCAGTACGAAGCAAGATCGATATATTTTCATACAGAGGGCGAGAGAGGGAATGCGTAGTGTAGCCGTGCATTACGAGCACGGGCGCAGGCCTCCGGCAAGTGAAATGCACAAAATCCATTCGGGTTTATCTCGTTAGCGAACGCAACAGAACAGAATAACAACCGTATCTTGCACCGCTAGAGTCCACAGTCCCGTCACCCACTCTTCTGGAGATGACGTGTGCGTCGAAAAGAGCGCGCGCGCCATTTTGATATTTACCGTAGCACGGTTAAGCTGGAAGTCGAATGGATGGGCTCTAAATAAGGGTCGCGATCGCTGCGACGGCGAAACGTGACGCTTAAGGTTGGAGTTTTACAGTTGGTTTTGCGGCGGGTGTTGTTTTATATCACTTTTTATGGTGGTCTGTCGGCAATCAGCTGTTTCGGCACGGCATTCGGCCCCCGGGGAGCGAGCTCCGTTCCCCGCGTATAAACGTCATGCAAGAAATTTCTATTTCATCCTGAAATTGAAATTTGATACTGGCCGTTTACGGCTACTTTGCCGAGTACTTAATACAGTGAACAATGACCAATGAAAGATTGGTTTCCATTTGAACTTCGAAATTGTTTTGCTGATGCCTTCGTTTTTGCTTAGTAACTATAAAAGCATGAATGAAGAAATTTAAGCATTGTCAGCGGCACCTCCGTTGATCCCTTATGGCAGGCTTATTACGTAACTCGCTCGCAATCGCCATCGTGTTCATTTTGACAGTTCTTGTATGAATGTGACAGCTAGTTGATTCCGATGCCAATTGTCAGCCCATACATGAACTGTCAAAATGAAGACGATGGTGATCGCGAGCGAGTTACGTAATAAGCCTGCAGGATAGACAAATCCTCGGGTAACAAGACTAAGGTCATGTTTAGCGTGATTGCGGGCGTATAGCACAGGAGAATCAATATAGTAATGGCGTTTCCTTATGGCATCAGTATGGGCATTCCTTAATAGGCTTTTGCCTTCTGCGTGGGAAGAGAAGCTTCTGGTACGTTCTGTATTCTTTCTTTTCTCCAAGACCAGCATGGAAGAAATATAGGGTGGCAGAACTGGCAAAATGCCTCGGGCTTAGCTCTATGGAGACCCGAACAGGTTTGGCCTAGAGACGGGACAATGATGCACTTCTTTATATTGATGAGGAACCCGATGAATTTGCCACGGGCCTCGGATGTTATAGTTACGCCACTGCGCTACTGGACCGGTTAGTCCCGTGTAGTAGTAAGTGTGAGACCAACGGCTTAAGGATAAGGACATAAGGCACGGAATAGAAGAAAGAAGTTGGAAGAACCAGATTAGTAACATTGTTTCGTTGCGCGTTGACATTACCTTTACGTTAGGTTTAGTTACGGTAAACAATGCATACAGCGTTAAAACGAAGGGCTGTTGGTTGGTTGGCATGTGCATGCATATGTTAAACACGCATACTTTGTAAGTAAGAGTACGAATCATTCTTTTAGGTTAAGTACACGTACATAATACACACACCTTTCAAATATTTCTTCTGTTCCGTGGTATAGGTTAATTATAATTAGTAATACATAATGCGCTAAATAGGCCAAGCGACTACACGTACCTAGTGTACCAAGTAATATAAACAAACGGATCGTAGCCATACATATATGTATGTACAAAGGATAGGTTTTTTAATGCCAATTCAACCCTTCAAGAGAAGATGTCATGACGGTGCTAAGTACACCAGTCATTTGAGATTTGGCTTCGCATTTCAACCGCCAAGCGCACAAATAGATATTAGTCTAGCTTTAGCTTAATATTTAAGGTATTTTATATCCCAGAAAATCGTGAAGTTCCCGCGGGATAGCGATGATATTACACGCAGTTGCGGAAAAAAGTTGCGGGCAAAAGCTAGTATACTATGGATAATGTGGCGAGGGCCCTTCGCTCGCATTGCACGGTCCTGCACGTCTGGGGGGGGAGTCGAAGCGTTGCAACTTCTCCCTCCTTGGCGCTGGTGGCCCTGGCGAAAGCCGGGGCAGCCGGGGGGCGTCGTCGGCTCGAATCTTCGGGATCCCACGGCGCCTTCCTAAACCCGGCGGGCGGACAATGCCGTAATGTTTTTAGTGGGTATGCTCCCCCCTCCCGAAAGAGGACGGGGGAGAGAGTCCCATATAACCCCCCCCCCCCCCCCCCCCCCGGGACCTGGGGTACTCGTAAGGAGTTTTCATTACGTTAAATAAAAAAAGTTTTGGATAATGTAAGTCTGTAGGGCAGTCTAAAAATACGGGGTTAAAACGTTAATACCTCTGTATTAACCCTTAAATGCATCGTTCATAACCAAAATATGGTTAGTGTTTGAAAACTAGACACATTTATTATGTTTTTCAGAGTGATTTTACAAGGAAAACTAACGTATTTTCACATATATTACTGATTTGTTAGCAAAATTGTGTTAAAAAAGTTATAAGCAAGATGGCGGCAATTTCGAAAAGTTAAATATTGAAGGTTTTCGTTGAGTGTGTTTGGCGACTTTTAACGAAGTACCTAAGTAATTATATTTTATTATAATCTTGTAACTCATACTATAACGATGTTATGTTTACTAAATTTAATAAAGTTCTCAGTAAAAGTAAACAATATTTGCATATTTGATCATGTACCATCTAGCTTACATTATGCACTCCCAGCACTTGTACAATACTTAAGGTATTGAAATTTATATTGGTAAATAATTCAACTCGTACATGATGATTTTATTAGTTGTCATTTCATTTCATATTTCTTATTAATTAGATAAAGAAATAATAATGTTATAATAAAAGAAAAAACTGATTTGTGCTGATGATAATCTTCATCTCTAAATATATAAAAGAAGAAACTGACTGACTGACACTGACATATCAGCGCACGGCCCAAACCGCTGGTTCAGGTTTTTTGAAAATTCAACCCCTAAAAGGGGTATATGTGGTGACAGTCTCAAAATGAACATAGGTATTATTTGTACGGTTTATCGGGTCGCCGTAGAAAGCTGAAATTTGGTAAGTGGATTCCTTGGGGAGTGTAGGGGAGCATTAAGACAGCATTTCCCGAATTTCTTACGGGAACTGGAAAAAAATGTGATGGTGAACCAGGTTTCCCAGACCAGTATGGAAGAAACACACACACACACACACACACACGTTTAACTGCACAAAGACGATAAAGGAAGAGGGTATATACATACATACCGTGTTTTCCCATGGGGTTAGGCAGTGACTTTTGTTCCACTAGCTACGATCCTAACTTACCTCTTTCGCTGCATCCACATTTATCGATCTCCTCATAGTTAGATGCTCATCAGTATCGGGTACTCTTGACCTGACCGGTTTTCAAAACACCCCCAATTTCACATAAAAAAATAATAAAAAAAATTGGTCCCGGAACGTCCATCTACATTTCTACACCCTCCCCTCCCAACGCACCTAAAATTAAGCTCATATCTCAAAATCAGCAAGATACTTAGGTGGACTTAGACAGACAGGCAGACGGGTGTGTAATGATCGGTATAAAAACAATTGATATATTTTCATTCAATATAAAAACATTTGATATAATTTAAAATGATATAATCACTCATTTCATATAATAAACGTTTGGTATAATATCAAAATATCTATTATTATTTCATATAACGATCATTTGGTATAACATTGATTTCATATAATAATGTTTTGGTATTATCGTGATTTCATATAAAACTCATATTGTATAACTATCATGTGGTATATTTTTTAAAACTTAGCACTTAATATTCTAACCTAACCTACATATCTGCACTTAGCACTTAGTTTTATGTACGTGCAAGAGGTTCAAGAGCTAGTCAACGAAGCCCCGCTGACGCGGGGCTTCTATTTCTGCTCTGAGCGTCGCAAGGTAACTAACGAACCTACCCAAGTGGTTGTACGAGTCGGTGTGGGCAGATACATTATATGAAAAATTGTTATGCTAACTGTACTTTATATGAAATCAACTTTATATCATAAGTTTATTATAGAAAATATGCATTATACTAAGCGTATGTTATATGAAATATTTTTAGATTAAATGATCATTATAGAAAATCATAATTATATTATATTTAAATATATTAAACGTTGTTATATGATTCAATAACTATATCAAATGCGCGTTATAGCGACTAAGATTATAGCAAATGTTGTTATACCCATCGTTACGCACCCCAGGCAGACAGAGTTACTCAACAAATTGTTGTTCATTGAGAACTAAGGACTAAACTAACCGAGCGAGCACAAGAAACACAAATTTTTGTTTACTATTTAAGTTTATTTTACCTATTTCAGTTTAGTTTTACTGTTTTAGGTTAGTTTAGTAGGCCTAGGTGGACATGCCGTGATCAAATTGGGGACGTTTTGGAAAAGACAAGGTCAAGAGTACCCGAAACCGACGAGCATGTATGAAGAGATTGATGAATGTGGATGAAGCGAAAGAGGTATGTCAGGATCGTAGCAAGTGGAACAAAGTAGTCTCTGCCTACCCCTGTGGGAAAGAGGCGGGACGGTATGTATGTATTTAAGTTTCATCCCGTAGATACATGATGAATAAACATAACTTTGCATACATCCCTTACAATGCCATATAGGTATGCCATATACGTTTCCCATTAAACTCACCGGTCTCTGTTAATTGAAATGTTATTTAGCGTAATTTAGTGCCGGGCACAATAATATGAACATTAAACATCAAACACCTGCGCTTGCCACAAACCGCGGCCTTTATGTAGATAACCGACCGTTCATGATATCTGCCTGAATGTACTCATTGCTCATCACACCGAATGAGGTCATTCAAAAAATATGTAATAAACCAAACAAAATGTGTCAGATTTCACCCTCTGATGCGAAATGCGGGCTGTTGGACTTTGTCTTCTTCAGCCATATAATTATACCGTATAATTATATGGCACGCATGTTCCACAACAAAACCGGACAAATATTGGTGCGGCTGCAGAGTCAAGTAAGTAGTCATTAGTCATCGTCTGGTAAGTAATGTAAGGAAAACTTCCATAAATCCATTTTGCTAACAGTGTATCCCGTGGCGATGCGTGTGTATGTAAATTAATATCCGCACACCGAAGACTTCTGGGCCGAACCGGACCGGGTCCGAGGCTCGGCAACTCCGCCCGAGCCACCCCAAGTCCCCCGCCGCTCCCGCCAACCGGGCCCACCCAACAGGTTGTGGTGGACGTTTTTTAGAACATTTTGTAGGAACGGTAATAGATGTTGATTGATATTCAGATGAGTCACAATATGATCCTGGTGACGGCGATATATAACTCATTATAGTTATGCTGTCGGCAACGATAGGGTCAGATGAAGAATAGGAGTTGGGCTCGAGCAATGTTGAGCCTGCGGCATTACGTACGTATACATCGAAATGGCCGCGTGATAGGTCAAGTGAAAAACAGAGTCACCCTGCCGCTTCGAGCTCACATAAAAATAAAAAAGCCTTTAATTTCTAGCAGTAATTCAGCGATCATTATCACAAACATAAATTTACTTTAAACAATTAATACTTAATAATACATTGAGTTTTATGTCATAACAATAGGTAGTATAATACTAAAAAATTCTATACCATAATTATTCAATTTAAATGTCAAAAGGATCACATAAGCCACCATAAGCATAAGGGCGTGACATGTCAATGTAGTATTCAACTGCGCTCGAGTAATTGTACCCATTAATGTCGTGGGGCATAATGGCGAACTCTTCCCAGTTGGCCACCACATGGCTAACGATTTCCTCGCGTATTTCTCTAGCCATCACCTGCGTGCGTATCATACAATAGATAAGAGATGGCCCTAAACAGACAGGCTCCATCTCCAACTATAGGAATCTCTCCACCATGACTACTTTCCTTAAAATGCCTGAATGTTACTATTAGTTCCAGTACTCGTAGTAGAACCTGCATAAATCCAATTTAAAGTGGTTGTTGACGAGGCATTTTCGATAAATCTTATAAGTTTTAGAGATTGTGAAATACTAAAATAATCATAAACAGTGCTGACAAAAAGGCACCCAAAATAAATATAAGATTGGGAGACAATGCGAACAGAAACGGAGCTTTTAAGAACAAAAGAGAATGGGAAGATTAACTATCCGGATACATACAAAGATTGGGAAATAATGAGAATGGGATTGTTACTACCGCGAAAAAAGGAAACCAGGGAATAAGCTACAGAAAAATAAAGATTGCTATCAGAAAAATAAAGATTTTGTCAAAAATATCGCCACACTCGTAGTAGTACTTACTTTGGACAGTATACTTAATGGAAAAATACTTTCAAGTCTTGCAAGTATATCGGGTCGGTACCTTGGTATACTTGCGAGGAAATACCTGGGCCGTATTTTATAAAACTACAAGTTACAATTTACAAGCGGAAGTCTCTATCTAACACAGGGTCAGAAAGAGACATTGTAAATGTTAGCTTTATAAAATTAGGGCCCTGGTATCAAAACCTGGTAACATAAATACGCACCATCTCTACCTGCAACCTGAACCTTTATAAATATGTCTATTTCGCCATGTATCATTATGTTGTTACCTCCAAAAACCTTTTTTGATGGCCGCATGTGTTTTTCCATAATCTCTTTACCCATCATGCTTTCTAAATGTTTTAAACCAACCAAACTTTCATCAGCTGCAGTGTCCATGAGGCATTTATCGGCTGGTTCATTTAATAGCTCCGTTTGACTCGGTAAGAGGTAAGGGCTAAGCATGTTCGATCTAGTTTATGAATTTCCCTTGATAAAATCCTTCAGAAACGTGCGGGCGAATGGCCCCGCGTCCGGAGTTACCAGTAAGCAATATGACTTAAACTTTTCAAAGGTTTTGTAACTTTCACTTTCAATCATACTCACTTGGTTTTTGTGATTATTATATGTCTCTATCAAAGAGTCCTCGATTCTATGTCGTTTTGACTCATTAAGGAAATCTTGCAGATTTGGAACATGTACATCATCACAACCAACCAGCTTTCGTTTCCCAATTGCTGATGCTGAAACTCCATGATGTCTTTAGTGACCGCTATGCTTAGGTTTGACATATTCCAATAGCACAAGATGGAAATAGTTCTTGGTTCTAGTTTTTTTTGGACAACCCACGCTAAAAAAACACAAGGCATGTTTACAACCATCTTCGGATGCTTAGTTCTGACTCGTTCCTCTGGAGTCACGACATAGCACAAAGCATTTGCCAGCCTGACACGCTATACCTCAACGTACCCAACTGCGTTATTCACGTAAACGTAATCAGATTCAATGTTCGGGGGAAAGTCAAGTCGTAAAAAGGATGATAAATAACTACAAACAGGATAGAAATGTACGAGCGTGAAAATTTCGTCTGAACTGTCAAATTCAAACTGACATGAGTAACAACCGGTTTTTTTTAATTACTTACATTTAATGGCACACGTTTTCCACTAACTCAGCCAGATAAATGACGTCATTTTCCGGTTTGAAAATTACAGGCGATTTTTACGAAAGTAGGTAGGCTAATAATAGAGAAAAATCCCAATTTTTTGTTTGTTTCTGTAGGCATATTTCTCGAAATGGTTTTCGATTGCGTGTCTGGTAATTTCCGTACACGTTGGATATTGAGTGGCATCAATGCACTACAAATTTATTTATCGTGTTAGCGCAATGACGTAGCTATGGAAATTTAATATAGACATTCGGCGTTCACTGACGTTTTGGGGAATATATTTTTTCTAAGTTGAACGTCTAAGCACATTGTACTGTATCGTATTCGTATATAGAAACTTTTAGCGTCATACTACTAGTGCCTCCTCCCACTCAGGCATAGCCAATATGACGGCACTGCCGCCCGCAACGGGCGCTGACCTTGCCGGATGGAGTGCAAGGTCAGTAGCTGGCACGCATCCAGCCCTGTTGGCACAGTTAGAAATGTGCCGTCTGGTCTGCTATGATGGTGTCGGCCTCGCGGAGTGCCTCCCACCCAAGCATAGCCAATATGACGGCCTGCCGTCCGCACCGGCCGCAACGCTGACCGTGACCACGTAGGTGGTCTGGTACAAGGGGTGAGCCGCGAGGGCCAACCCGTACGATACCACGTCGCGGTTGCTTGCTTCTGCGCCACTTCCGCATTGATGGCAATATACGTTCGTATCTCAATTAAAAACAGTAAATTAATGGGGAACCAATGTTACTCCTCTTAATTATCGGCGAAAGCAAATTTGAAAATAATACCTAAAAGCCTCATCCTCGTAAATAGAAATGAGCGATGCACTCGGGTCAGCGACGCACCTCTCCTTTAGCGCCTGGTATAGTCTATTCCTGGTAATTAAAAATATTACATAGTTAGATTTTATGTTTTACCCCACCCGATAGAACAGTCGCCATCAGATATATCGTAGCGGGCGAGGTCCTCAAATAATTCGGAACAGCCTTAAATTTCAATAAATTCGTTACACTGTAGGTTAATAACATCAGAACACGCAATTAGTCATAAATAAAGTAGCAGCGACTTTTCAATAAAATCGGGACGTCACAGATCGTCAAAGGTATCGACGCAAACAGGCTAACCATACAGATCGGAACATTTTTGGAAAATATACCTTAACTTTGTGACAAACAGTTTAAATTACAGTGTGTTTATAATAAAATTAGTTTAAGAAATAGAACTACATGATTTGACTTATAACAGTAGAAGAACAAATATTTTATTCGTAAAAAAAGTGTATGGCAATTTAGTGGCCAGTAACAATTTACACTTTATACAACAAAAAAGGTTTTATAACACAGTGAATTATGCATGCAGACGCGTACACTAAGTATATAGGTGACATATTATCTTTTACTGTTACCTTTGACTGTACTTTTATTGTTAATAGCCAAAAACATCTTAATTTTTACAACGTTCACACGAACATAACGTAAGTATTTTTGGGCTAGGTACACTGTACGATTATATAAGATTATTTGCAATACTTACTTGTAAAAAGTGAAAGTAACAGCCTGTTTACTGGCACTCCGCTCACCCTTCCCAATGCTGCCTGCAGGGCTGGTTCGTAATCCGTGGTGATGTTTGATGGGTGTGGTTCGGCCATTTGCCACACTCTTTGGAGAACCGCCTCGTAGAGTGGTTGTCGGCGGTTCTCCATCACGACCACCACTGGGTGCGTGTGATGACCTTGCCGGATGGAGTGCAAGGTCAAAAGTTGCACCGCATTCAGCCCTGCTGGCACAGTTTGGAAGGTCCCGTCTGCGACTATTGTGTCGGCCTCGCGGAGTGCCTCCTCCCACCCGGTCATCGCCAGTAACACGGCAGTGCCGCCCGCCCCGGCCGCGACGCTGACCGTGCCCGCGTAGATGTCTTGGTACAAGGGGTGGGCCGCGAGGGCCAACCCGTAGACACCACGTCGCGGGGCACGGCGGGTTGCGCGCTCCTGCGCCACTTTCGCATCGATGGCAAAACGCTCTCGTAGTTGAGATGCGGAGCGGCATCCAGGTACCTAATAAAACATTTTTTTTTGTCAAAAAATTAAATTTTTAGGGTTCCGTAAAAAGAAACCCATGTGGGATCACTTCGTTTGTCTATCTGTCATCTGTCAAGACCCTTTTTACCCGACTGCGGCGAAGCCCACAATGAGGTTATTGTGTTTGACTTGTATGTATGTAGGTAAGTATGTCGATGTCCGTTCCTATGTCCACTACTCGTAACTACTCAGCAGCTTAACCGATTTTGATAAATGATACGTTATTAAATTCGTCTTGATATGCGCGAGTGTAATAAAAAAGTATCACTGAATAAGTTATAAAAAAAATCTTAAAAAAGTGAAAAATCATCATCATCTTTCGGCCAGTACAAAAGACACATAAGCACAATTTAGTAAGTGAGTAAACCAGTCAGCCGATCCCTCTCAATTAAAAACAGTAAATTAATGGGGAACCAATGTTACTCCTCTTAATTATCGGCGAAAACAAATTTGAAAATAATACCTGAAGGCCTCATCCTCGTAAATGGAAATAAGCGATGAATTTGCGTCAGCGACGCACCTCTCCTTTAACGCCTGGTATTGTCTATTCCTGGTAATTAAAAATATTTCATAGTTAGATATTATGTTTTACCCCACCCGATAGTATATAACAATAAGAAATTTCGATCAGCAACGTGGCACCAGCGTCCAAGATGGTAAGGTACCTATATACACGGTTTGTTGTAATGAACCACAGATATTTCAGCCAGGGGTTGAACAAAGTCTAAGTGAACGCCCCTGTAAAGTTTTTTTGAAAACAAAAATTAAAAATTCATTATTCTCCCATACACATTGTCAACCAGTAGAGGCAATTAACGTATGGGAGAATGTTTTTTTTTTTTCAAAAAAAAAGTTACAGAGGTGTTTAAAGTAACCACTGAAGAGGGCCTCTCCTGTGGAGTGGGTTCTGGCTGAACCACAGGAATTACACTATTAGATAAATAAATAAATATCAGGCACGCCAATTGGGATTGTCTAAAAAAAAATACCTGTCCTTTTTATATTTTTTTTGGATAGAGAAGTCAATTATAAGAAACTAATTTCAATATTTTATCATATAACTCATTTTTTTTTAATATTAATTATTATAAGTATTTTGGTTGATGACGTCATAGTTTCCTATGCGCCTGCCACACATACGCTTATTTGATAAATTGATCATAATACGTATGTGTAGCAGCGGGATTAATGTATTTTCTATCTGTGGCGAAGTTGAGAAACTGTCATTAGTGCCAATGTCACGTCATGTCACAACGTTCCCAGTTTTTCAAGTCGCGTCGAGTGTATTCATTCTTTCTTATTATCATATTTTTGAACTGCCTTTCCTCTGGATTCTGATTACCTGGATTCCGATTACCCCAACGTACTTGACGACCTGTGCTAGTCACCTGAACTGAACCCTTAGAAATTGAACTTTGCTTGCCTCCCGGATTCCGAAATGACAAAAAAATGTATGGTTGCAAGTTGCAAGTTGGTTGGTTGCAAGTTATACTGATCGCAATAACAAACAAAAAGTGTTTGTACATGTTAACAACCGTTTGAAGAGGTCATGGTGTCTTAAATAGACTATTGAAGTTATATGGACCATTATCATTCTAATAGTGTGTGGGTTAAGAAATAATATCTATCTGTCTATGTCTATGTAATAAAAAGCGAATAAAGAATAAAATTTGTTTTATTTAATAGACTAATAGTTTATACGATTTATAGTGACTGACCACTCATATGACAATACAATCCAACAGGTTTCACTTAACCTTAGATAGAGCACTTGTCAATAGTTTAGGAAATATGTATTTTTTTCCAAAACTAAGGACTTTTTGACGAGCTTATCAGTAACGTCATCCATGATTCCATTTTGGGAAGATTTGTTGAATCAGCTCTAACAAACTGGGTGTTGGCAGCCATTCTACTGGAGCGTATGTCGTCGTTTGTGCAGGCTGAGCGGTATCCCGGGTCAAACCGAGTCGATTTTCCAGGAGAGAAGCGTAGGTCCTCGTTCGTTCAGGCTGATCGGTGTCCGGGGTCAAACCAAGTCGATTGTCCAGGCGAGAAGCGTATGTCGTCGTTCGTGCAGGTTGATCGGTGTACGGGTTAAGCAAAAGTAATATTTATTCAGAAAGGGTTATCGGAATCCAGTATAAACTCAGCTAGAGTATTTCAATCTTCAATACGATAAATTCACATTCGTTGTAAAACAAGAATGACATCATAATAAGATTGTAATTTGTTTGTCATCTGTCATGTCATACATAAGATGAATGAAATGTCAGATTGCGGGTCCAAGTTGAACTCCGTAGTATAATCGACGCGTAAATAGTGAAGAATTTGTAAACTTAGCAAATAAAGTACATTTTGGACCGTCTACGTAATTTGTGGGAATGT
Organism: Pandemis heparana; assembly: GCA_963854515.1. Classification (NCBI taxonomy): domain Eukaryota; kingdom Metazoa; phylum Arthropoda; class Insecta; order Lepidoptera; family Tortricidae; genus Pandemis; species Pandemis heparana. The sequence goes on along the minus strand of OY978027.1, from coordinate 9,150,240 downwards.
CAAATGAAGGTTATTGCTTATTTTTCATGTAATAAATTCATTATTGTAAAATAAAATAAAGTAAATACAGAAAACGATATAAAAAGCCTTTATCTCGAAATGGTTTTCGATTTACCATGCATTGTAAAAAAATAGACTATCCCAATTGATCTAAGAGTCTTAGTTGTGGGACGTAATCAGTTTAGCTGTAGCTGCTATTGAGTTCAATACATTCGTGCCAGCTCTGGTGAATCAAATTTGTGACAACTGAAGATGTAGACGCCTGGTCAGAATCGAACATTTTTCTTCTTTTAAGCAGAGTTTCCTATTAAAAAACACAATAGCATTTTATAATGAAATCGCTACAAAATATTTAAGTACATATTGTTGCCCTTGACTGTACTTTTATTGTTACTAGCCAAAAACATCTTGATTTTTACAACGTTAACACAAACATAACGTAAATATTTTTGGGCTAGGTACACTGTACGACTATATAAGATTATTTGCAATACTTACTTGTAAAAAGTGAAGTAACAGCCTGTTACTGGCACTCCGCTCACCCTTCCCAATGCTGCCTGCAGGGCTGGTTCGTAATCCGTGGTGATGTTTGATGGGTGTGGTTCGGCCATTTGCCACACTCTTTGGAGAACCGCCTCGTAGAGTGGTTGTCGGCGGTTCTCCATCACGACCACCACTGGATGCGTGTGTGGTGACCTTGCCGGATGGAGTGCAAGGTCAAAAGTTGCACCGCATTCAGCCCTGCTGGCACAGTTTGGAAGGTCCCGTCTGCGACTATTGTGTCGGCCTCGCGGAGTGCCTCCTCCCACCCGGTCATCCCCAGTAACACGGCGCTGCCGCCCGCCCCGGCCGCGACGCTGACCGTGCCCGCGTAGATGTCTCGGTACAAGGGGTGGGCCGCGAGGGCCAACCCGTATGACACCACGTCGCGGGGCACGGCGGGTTGCGCGCTTCTGCGCCACTTTCGCATCGATGGCAAAACGCTCTCGTAGTTGAGATGCGGAGCGGCATCCAGGTACCTAATATACCATTTTTTTTTGTCAAAAAATTAAATTTTTAGGGTTCCGTAAAAAGAAACCCATGTGGGATCACTTGTTTGTCTGTCTGTCATCTATCAAGACCCTTTTTACCCGACTGCAGCGAAGCCCACAATGAGGTTATTGTGTTTGACTTTTATGTATGTAAGTATGTCGATGTCCGTTCCTATGTCCACTACTCGTAACTACTCAGCAGCTCAACCGATTTTGATAAATGATACGTTATTAAATTCGTCTTGATTGGCGCGAGTGTAATAAAAAAGTGTCACTGAGTAAGTAGTAAAAAAATCTTAAATAAGTAAAAAATCATCATCATCTTTCGGCCAGTACAAAAGACACATAGGCACAATTTAGTAAGTGAGTAAACCAGTCAGCCGATCCCTCTCAATTAAAAACAGTAAATTAATGGGGAACCAATGTTTCTCTTAATTATCGGCGAAAGCAAATTTGAAAATAATACCTAAAAGCCTCATCCTCGTAAATAGAAATGAGCGATGCACTCGGGTCAGCGACGCACCTCTCCTTTAGCGCCTGGTATAGTCTATTCCTGGTAATTAAAAATATTACATAGTTAGATTTTATGTTTTACCCCACCCGATAGAACAGTCGCCATCAGATATATCGTAGCAAGCGAGGTCCTCAAATAATTCGGAACAGCCTTAAATTTCAATAAATTCGTTACACTGTAGGTTAATAACATCAGAACACGCAATTAGTCATACATAAAGTAGCAGCGACTTTTCAATAAAATCGGGACGTCACAGATCGTCATAGGTATCGACGCAAACAGGCTAACCATACAGATCGGAACATTTTTGGAAAATATACCTTAACTTTGTGACAAACAGTTTAAATTACAGTGTGTTTATAATAAAATTAGTTTAAGAAATAGAACTACATGATTTGACTTATAACAGTAGAAGAACAAATATTTTATTCGTAAAAAAAGTGTATGGCAATTTAGTGGCCAGTAACAATTTACACTTTATACAACAAAAAAGGTTTTATAACACAGTGAATTATGCATGCAGACGCGTACACTAAGTATATAGGTGACATATTATCTTTTACTGTTACCTTTGACTGTACTTTTATTGTTAATAGCCAAAAACATCTTAATTTTTACAACGTTCACACGAACATAACGTAAGTATTTTTGGGCTAGGTACACTGTACGATTATATAAGATTATTTGCAATACTTACTTGTAAAAAGTGAAAGTAACAGCCTGTTTACTGGCACTCCGCTCACCCTTCCCAATGCTGCCCAGTGTTGCCGTTAGCGTACATTTTACACATTTGACGTACTTTTTTAGCCTCCAATGTGTTATGTGTAATGGGGTCCAGTTTACGTACCTTTTGTTCAAATCCAAAACCATGTGTAACATTTTATAAACCGCCGCCAAACAGTTGTGGCAAAACTGAGAGCGATATAAGCTGTATTAAGAGTTGAGTAAAAAAATGCTTATGTACCTTTTTATCCCAAAATGTACCTTTTCAGCGCTGCATGTGTACCTTTTGGGAACTCAGTTGTGGCAACACTGATGCTGCCTGCAGGGCTGGTTCGTAATCCGTGGTGATGTTTGATGGGTGTGGTTCGGCCATTTGCCACACTCTTTGGAGAACCGCCTCGTAGAGTGGTTGTCGGCGGTTCTCCATCACGACCACCACTGGGTGCGTGTGATGACCTTGCCGGATGGAGTGCAAGGTCAAAAGTTGCACCGCATTCAGCCCTGCTGGCACAGTTTGGAAGGTCCCGTCTGCGACTATTGTGTCGGCCTCGCGGAGTGCCTCCTCCCACCCGGTCATCGCCAGTAACACGGCAGTGCCGCCCGCCCCGGCCGCGACGCTGACCGTGCCCGCGTAGATGTCTTGGTACAAGGGGTGGGCCGCGAGGGCCAACCCGTATGACACCACGTCGCGGGGCACGGCGGGTTGCGCGCTTCTGCGCCACTTTCGCATCGATGGCAAAACGCTCTCGTAGTTGAGATGCGGAGCGGCATCCAGGTACCTAATAAAACATTTTTTTTTGTCAAAAAATTAAATTTTTAGGGTTCCGTAAAAAGAAACCCATGTGGGATCACTTCGTTTGTCTATCTGTCATCTGTCAAGACCCTTTTTACCCGACTGCGGCGAAGCCCACAATGAGGTTATTGTGTTTGACTTGTATGTATGTAGGTAAGTATGTCGATGTCCGTTCCTATGTCCACTACTCGTAACTACTCAGCAGCTTAACCGATTTTGATAAATGATACGTTATTAAATTCGTCTTGATTGGCGCGAGTGTAATAAAAAAGTATCACTGAATAAGTTATAAAAAAAATCTTAAAAAAGTGAAAAATCATCATCATCTTCGGCCAGTACAAAAGACACATAAGCACAATTTAGTAAGTGAGTAAACCAGTCAGCCGATCCCTCTCAATTAAAAACAGTAAATTAATGGGGAACCAATGTTACTCCTCTTAATTATCGGCGAAAACAAATTTGAAAATAATACCTGAAGGCCTCATCCTCGTAAATGGAAATAAGCGATGAATTTGCGTCAGCGACGCACCTCTCATTTAACGCCTGGTATTGTCTATTCCTGGTAATTAAAAATATTTCATAGTTAGATATTATGTTTTACCCCACCCGATAGTATATAACAATAAGAAATTTCGATCAGCAACGTGGCACCAGCGTCCAAGATGGTAAGGTACCTATATACACGGTTTGTTGTAATGAACCACAGATATTTCAGCCAGGGGTTGAACAAAGTCTAAGTGAACGCCCCTGTAAAGTTTTTTTGAAAACAAAAATTAAAAATTCATCATTCTCCCATACACATTGTCAACCAGTAGAGGCAATTAACGTATGGGAGAATGTTTTTTTTTCCAAAAAAAAGTTACAGAGGTGTTTACAGTAACCACTGAAGAGGGCCTCTCCTGTGGTGGGTTCTGGCTGAACCACAGGAATTACACTATTAGATAAATAAATAAATATCAGGCACGCCAATTGATCTAAGAGTCTTAGTTGTGGGACGTAATCAGTTTAGCTGTAGCTGCTAATTGAGTTCAATACATTCGTGCCAGCTCTGGTGAATCAAATTTGTGACAACTGAAGATGTAGACGCCTGGTCAGAATCGAACATTTTTCTTCTTTTAAGCAGAGTTTCCTATTAAAAAACACAATAGCATTTTATAATGAAATCGCTAGAAAATATTTAAGTACATATTGTTGCCCTTGACTGTACTTTTATTGTTACTAGCCAAAAACATCTTGATTTTTACAACGTTAACACAAACATAACGTAAATATTTTTGGGCTAGGTACACTGTACGATTATATAAGATTATTTGCAATACTTACTTGTAAAAAGTGAAGTAACAGCCTGTTACTGGCACTCCGCTCACCCTTCCCAATGCTGCCTGCAGGGCTGGTTCGTAATCCGTGGTGATGTTTGATGGGTGTGGTTCGGCCATTTGCCACACTCTTTGGAGAACCGCCTCGTAGAGTGGTTGTCGGCGGTTCTCCATCACGACCACCACTGGATGCGTGTGTGGTGACCTTGCCGGATGGAGTGCAAGGTCAAAAGTTGCACCGCATTCAGCCCTGCTGGCACAGTTTGGAAGGTCCCGTCTGCGACTATTGTGTCGGCCTCGCGGAGTGCCTCCTCCCACCCGGTCATCGCCAGTAACACGGCACTGCCGCCCACCCCGGCCGCGACGCTGACCGTGCCCGCGTAGATGTCTCGGTACAAGGGGTGGGCCGCGAGGGCCAACCCGTATGACACCACGTCGCGGGGCACGGCGGGTTGCGCGCTTCTGCGCCACTTTCGCATCGATGGCAAAACGCTCTCGTAGTTGAGATGCGGAGCGGCATCCAGGTACCTAATAAAACAATTTTTTTTTGTCAAAAAATTAAATTTGTAGAATTGTAGGGTTCCGTAAAAAGAAACCATGTGGGATCACTTCGTTTGTCTGTCTGTCATCTGTCAAGACCCTTTTTACCCGACTGCGGCGAAGCCCACAATGAGGTTATTGTGTTTGACTTTTATGTATGTAAGTATGTCGATGTCCGTTCCTATGTCCACTACTCGTAACTACTCAGCAGCTCAACCGATTTTGATAAATGATACGTTATTAAATTCGTCTTGATTGGCGCGAGTGTAATAAAAAAGTGTCACTGAGTAAGTAATAAAAAAATCTTAAATAAGTAAAAAATCATCATCATCTTTCGGCCAGTACAAAAGACACATAGGCACAATTTAGTAAGTGAGTAAAACAGTCAGCCGATCCCTCTCAATTAAAAACAGTAAATTAATGGGGAACCAATGTTTCTCCTCTTTACTATCGGCGAAAGCAAATTTGAAATTAATACCTAAAAGCCTCATCCTCGTAAATAGAAATGAGCGATGAACTCGGGTCAGCGACGCACCTCTCCTTTAGCGCCTGGTATAGTCTATTCCTGGTAATTAAAAATATTACATAGTTAGATTTTATGTTTTACCCCACCCGATATACCCCACCCGAGTCGCTGTTCTAATATTTATGACGTATTGCGTGTTCCGATGTTACTAACCATATCTAGAGTAACGAATTTATTGAAATTTAATGCTGCTCCAAAATATTTGAGGACCTCGCCCGCTACGATATATCTGATGGCGACTGTACATCACAATAAGAGATTTCGATCAGCAACGTGGCACCAGCGTTCAAGATGGGTAGGTAAGGTCTATACACGCTTCGTTGTAATGAGCCGCAGATATTTCAGCCAGGGGTTGAACAAGTCTAAGTGAACGCCCCTGTAGTCTTTTTGAAAACAAAAATTAAAAATTCATCATTGTCCCATACAGCATTTTAGAATGAAATCGCTACAAAGTATTTAAGTACATTTTTAGCCAAAAACATCTTAATTTTTACAACGTTCACACGAACATAACGTAAATATTTTTGGGCTAGGTACACTGTACGATTATATAAGATTATTTGCAATACTTACTTGAAAAAAGTGAAAGTAACAGCCTGTTACTGGCACTCCGCTCACCCTTCCCAATGCTGCCTGCAGGGCTGGTTCGTAGTCCGTGGTGATGTTTGAAGGGTGTGGTTCGGCCATTTGCCACACCCTTTGGAGAACCGCCTCGTAGAGTGGTTGTCGGCGGTTCTCCATCACGACCACCACTGGGTGCGTGTGATGACCTTGCCGGATGGAGTGCAAGGTCAAAAGTTGCACCGCATTCAGCCCTGCTGGCACAGTTTGGAAGGTCCCGTCTGCGACTATTGTGTCGGCCTTGCGGAGTGCCTCCTCCCACCCGGTCATCGCCAGTAACACGGCACTGCCGCCCGCCCCGGCCGCGACGCTGACCGTGCCCGCGTAGATGTCTCGGTACAAGGGATGGGCCGCGAGGGCCAACCCGTATGACACCACGTCGCGGGGCACGGCGGGTTGCGCGCTTCTGCGCCACTTTCGCATCGATGGCAAAACGCTCTCGTAGTTGAGATGCGGAGCGGCATCCAGGTACCTAATAAAACAATTTTTTTTTGTCAAAAAATTAAATTTAATTTCTAAACGACACTGAAAATTAGAACACATAGAAAAATCCGAAAAGTAAAGCTATGGCCGGGAATCGAACCCGGGTCCTCGTCATTCCGTGACGCGTGCTATACCCCTACACCACCCATAGCAGGTGAGTAAGCCTCCGAATTTTTCTATCTGTTGCCAACTGTCACGTGACCATGTTACTATGCGAATATTTGTCGCTAAGCGTCATCTGTTTGAATGATGTGTCTGTACGACACAATTACAAACTCCCGTGGAACATGTACTGCTCACCAGGGACGAGAGAAGGCGCTGTTTTTCAAATGATAGGAAATATCAAATTAATCAAGAAATTTACTTCTTGATTTTTAATGTTTACTTTTTACGTTTTACCGTTAGAAATTTAATTTCTAAACGACACTGAAAATTAGAACACATAGAAAAATCCGAAAAGTAAAGCTATGGCCGGGAATCGAACCCGGGTCCTCGTCATTCCGTGACGCGTGCTATACCCCTACACCACCCATAGCAGGTGAGTAAGCCTCCGAATTTTTCTATCTGTTGCCAACTGTCACGTGACCATGTTACTATGCGAATATTTGTCGCTAAGCGTCATCTGTTTGAATGATGTGTCTGTACGACACAATTACAAACTCCCGTGGAACATGTACTGCTCACCAGGGACGAGAGAAGGCGCTGTTTTTCAAATGATAGGAAATATGTTTTTCTTCTTCATTTTTAAATTTTTAGGGTTCCGTAAAAAGAAACCCATGTGGGATCACTTCGTTTGTCTGTCTGTCATCTGTTAAGACCCTTTTTACCCGACTGCGGCGAAGACCACAATGAGGATATTGTGTTTGACTTGTATGTATGTATGTCGATGTCCGTTCCTATGTCCACTACTCGTAACTACTCAGCAGCCTAACCGATTTTGATAAATGGTACGTTATTAAATTCGTCTTGATTGGCGCGAGTGTAATAAAAATGTATCACTGAATAAGTTATAAAAAAAATCTTAAAAAAGTGAAAAATCATCATCATTTTTCGGCCAGTACAAAAGACACATAGGCACAATTTAGTAAGTGAGTAAACCAGTCAGCCGATCCCACTCAATTAAAAACAGTAAATTAATGGGGAACCAATGTTACTGCTCTTAATTATCGGCGAAAGCAAATTTGAAAATAATACCTAAAAGCCTCATCCTCGTAAATAGAAATGAGCGATGAACTCGGGTCAGCGACGCACCTCTCCTTTAGCGCCTGGTATAGTCTATTCCTGGTAATTAAAAATATTACATAGTTAGATTTTATGTTTTACCCCACCCGATAGTACAGTCGCCATCAGATATATCGTAGCGGGCGAGGTCCTCAAATTATTCGGAACAGCCTTAAATTTCAATAAATTCTTTACACTGTAAGGTTAATAACATCAGAACACGCAATTAGTCATAAATAAAGTAGCAGCGACTTTTCAATAAAATCGGGACGTCACAGATCGTCAAAGGTATCGACGCAAACAGGCTAACCATACAGATCGGAACATTTTTGGAAAATATACCTTAACTTTGTGACAAACAGTTTAAATTACAGTGTGTTTATAATAAAATTAGTTTAAGAAATAGAACTACATGCTTTGACTCACAGACTTCATTATAAATTAGCAGACTTGACATTACTGCTCAGAATGCGTGGCAGCTTTGCACACATAAAAGATTAACTCACACTAATACAAAAACAGGGACGTATTAAGGTAACTGAAACCTAAAAATATTAACAGTATAAATACTTTTAATAAGTGAGGTCAAGTGCAAGCCAGTTGATATTAGAGGTAGTGGGAATCAGGGATGTAACGGAAGTAGTTTTATCGGAACCGAAGCCGGAATCGGAGTTTTTAAATTTGCTTTATCGGAATCGGAACCGGAGTCGGAATCGGAATCGGAAGCAGGGTGACATGAGAGAGAATTATTATTTAAGGACAAATAAAACATTATATAGTATTTTTTTTTATTTCAAGTTTCAGTTGTAACATAAAACATAAAAAATGAACTTAGATTTAGGATTAGAAGTGCACCATTTTGTATTCTTCGCCAAAGTTTCTTTCAATGTTATTTGTTTTTTAGCATCCTGAAGGGGCGTCGAAGTCGAAGGCTGTACAGTATTTTTTTTTTCAGTTTCTAACTTTATTAATTCTTCATATTCAGTGGCATGGACAGACTTCAAATGGCTTTTTAAAGACGTTGTCGTACCTCCCTTTCTTGAATACGTCTTCATACACAGTTTACACTTTGCCGAATCCGAATTAACTTCAATGAAGTAGTTCCAAATAAAACTTGATTTAGGTTTCATTGTCCAACACAAAAACAAATCGCTTTTATTGATAATAAGCCGCAAAAATAAAAACAAATATCTATTTAACCAATGAACGTGTCGTGTGCGTGCGTTAACAAGTGAAAAAATAATTGGCAATAGAGTGCGCGGGTCGGGGGAGGGGCGATTCCCCGCGTGACGCGTATGAACTTGTCGAATCATAACAGTCGGTCGGCACGGCACACGCCGCCGCACTCGCCCGCTATCTATGCTTCGACCTCCGATTCAAACCTCCGATTAAAAAATGTCGGAGCCGGAGTCGGAACCGAAAGTATAATAGTAATCGGAAGTTCCGACTTAACGGAACCGGAACCGAAGCTCCGTAACATCCCTAGTGGGAATACCTCTGTCTTGGAATCAGTCGATATGCCCAAAGTAAACAGGTCGAAACTTATACAGAGATCAATGATATATTAGACAGAGATTCATCTTTTCGTACAAAATAAAACCACCATGAATTATTTATTTTCAAATAAGTAATATATTTTTTTAAAACTTTTGATTGCATTTCTTAAATTAGCTATTATGTAGCTTATTATCACTTTGACAATTAAATACAAGCGTTCAGCATCGTGTTCATCGTCGCTCAGAGCAAATCACACTTGATGAGCTAGGCTGCCAGTCTTTCCTATTAATATTCCTGATCCAGGCGTTTCTTAAATATTCATCCTTCGCAAACCTGAAATCCAAACGCGGTGGTCATAATAAAAATGCTGCTGGACACGGGTACTTAGTAGGGTCGGTCGGTAGTTACGTTGGCATAACACTTGTCTATAGAATATTTCGTTGAATGGCGAGGCGAGTAGTGATCACAATTTTGTTAAATCCAGTATTGCTTAGAAGCATTATCAGGCGTAGGCCTGTACGCCTAGTTCGGCCCTGTATAAATTGCACAGTACATTAACTGTCAACTGAGGTTACTTTATTCAGTAAAACTAAAATATTACTCGTATTTCTTTAGAAAACCTTAAATTGAAAGTTTTGTCAGATACATGAATACTGCCTTTGTAATTATTTCTAAATATTTGAAGATAAATGTTAGTTAGGACGTGGTAAACAAAAATAAATCTATGACGAATGATAGCAAAAGATTAACTTACCGATGGAACGTAATTTCAGGGGTTTTCCTGTATGATGCGTTGTAACACATGGGAACACAGCATTTTACCATGATTTTACTTTATAGAACTTATAACTTTATTATTATTTCACTCGTATTTTCTCTCAAGATATCCGTCGTTCACCACAACAAAAATTTTACGCCATCGGCCGCTTAGATGTCGCTTAGCAACTGACACGCCTGCCAAATTGTCTATGTGTGACTTGGTGTTGCAACACATGCAAAAAAGAAATAGGTTTATACGATTTAGTATTAGAGGAAAAGAGGTAGTGGCATTTTTTACACTAGTCAATGTAGGCGTGAAATAATGTCAAGTCTGCTAATTTACAATGAAGTCTGTGGTATAACCCATCCCTACTTGCCACAGGTTTCAATTTATGGCATGTGCCGCGTATGTGGCACGTATGTAAAATGGTGACCATTGGCGACGCATATTCGGGCTCTAACAATGATATTGTATATATAAAAGAGGTAGATACGTCATTGGCGCACCAAAAATGAAGCGCACAAAAGGCAACAATTGTCTTCTCTGGCTCCAGTCGCTCTCGAACAAGCCAACGGAACGGAAGTGCTTGACAGTTACCGCCAGCCGTGTTTAGAGCAGTGTTTTTCCGGTTAGGGTTAATAACAGAAATATATCTGTTATTAACCCAATCAAAAATGTGTTAACAGTACAGGGTATATACAGAATAATTTCGGTTTTCTTTATCAATCGGTTAACACAAACATTGATAACAGAATTAAATATGTTAACAGGAAAAACATGTTACAGTTTTATATTCGGTTAACCCAAACCGAATGATAAAGGTTATTTTGCATGTTGCCATTCCGTCGCGCGGAGAGCGGAACGCAAGCGCTCGGCGGCGGCGGCGCGCGCCTCAAAGACAAGTGACAACCTGCCGCCCGAGTCGGCGTCGTGTGATCCTCGCACGCGCCGGGCATCTTTCTCTTTCGTTTCTAAGAGCACGCGTGAATAGCAAAAAACAAATATATTGTTTATGATGCACTCGTTTACTTTTTTGCGGCCATTTGTTTGTTTACGTACGTCACTCATAAATCTCATCATTTAGCTCGTCGAAGTCGCATGGATTATTGGTACTGGTGTGAATTATGCCGCGTAAAGCAACAAATGCTGTCCACAGACATTTTGAATGGGGTGAAGATTCATACAGCTCATGCAAAATATGTGGGAATAAATTAAAGGTAAGTTCTTTCCTTGTGATTTATCTACTTGCAATGTACAATTCGGAAAGTTCTTTATCGTGTTCTATTAGATAATATAGTTAATAGCTGTAATGAACAGTTGCGCTTTCATAATTTGAACATTTTGATTGGTGTTGAGTTGAGTAAGAACCTAGTGTCGTGTAAGTCGTGTTCATTTAAATTTTTTTAGCTTGTGGCGAATTATCGATAAAATAGTAGGGGCCATCCATTTATTACGTAAGATGATTTAGGGGGAAGGGGGGTCGACCATGTCTTATTTTTTCTTACAAGAGGGGGGGGGGGAGGGATTCTTTATCGTTCTTACGTAAGATCACAAAAATGCGCTAAGTTAAGATTATACTTTGAAAAAGCGCGCGCATCCACGATTTCCATGACAAGGGACTAAAGAAAAACTTTAAAATAAAATCAAAGTTGATTATTAATTAGTACCTACAAAACAAACGTTACAGTAATTGATTCTTTCAAAAATAAACATTAAAACAAACCAAAAGTGTATTCATTTTTTCCTTTAGATTCTTACGTAATAAATATTAAACAGGGGGGGGGATGGGGTCGCCAGATTCTTATTTTTTCTTACATAGAGGAGGGAGGGGGTCAAAAACTATTTTATAGTGCGAGAGCCTACTGCATAAAACCTTAGTATACTTAGTAATAAGTACTTACGTATTATAGTTTAGGTATCTACATAGTATAGTACTATACATATAATATACTATTAAAAATGCTAAAGTTTGTATAGGTGTGTAGAAGGATGTATGTATGTGTTAGTCAATCACGATTGATTTTGATTCCTTTAGTCTTATCAATATAATTAATAGATTCAGGCGTTACTTTGCGGAGGTCCATATTTACAAACAAATTACCTTGCTACTCCGCGAAAACTAAACTAGTTTTCGCGGAGTAGCAAGGTAAATTTGTTCCAATTTGTTTCTTATCAATATAATGTACAGTTGTATAGTAAGAACGATTTGAAATTTCCCGATCTCATTAACAGCCCGTCTTTCGAACAAAGCCTTTGTATTCTGTTGTGTGTTTTAAAATGGTTTAAAAAAATATTATCTCTCAACAAAATTTAAAATGAACTCTCTGTTGTAAGTAATAAAGTTGCTATTTCAAAGAGCTATTGTATCTTATATTTCCGTTCATTTTAAACTGACCATTATGCGGTTGAGGGTACAATAGAGCACAATGGCTTTGTTCGAAAGACGGGCTGTTAACGAGATCGGGACATATCAAATCGTTCTTACTATACACAACTAATAATACCGATCGGCAGTTTTCGTTTGCGCAGAAAAGCACACCGGTTCCGCAACAGCCGATCGTGTGAATAATCAACTTTATTTGCAAGCGCGAATGGCAGAGTATTGGTTGCTATGCATTCCCAGCTCTGTCCCGTTTACACACGATTCGTAACAAGATGGCGCACAGGCGGCCGGCTGGGTGCGAAAGCGATCGACTAATAATAGCGCAAGATTTTAGCACGCACTTTGCCATTGGTAGATCGAAGTTTCCCGCGCTACTAAAATTGGTCTAAGTACTGCGCAGGTGCATCGGGAGGAATTGTTTGTTGGGTACAACTGTATGTAGATTCCCATCGAGTGCTACAGTCTATGACTGGTTTTAACTAATTTGAAATGTATGGGCTTCTACTTCTATGTCTTCAATGGTGTCATTTGAAACCGAGGCGTAAAATGAATTAACGGCTGAATTTAAATGATTGTCATGTAAATTAACTACTGATTTTGTTTTCAGGGTAACCACGCTACAAATTTAATGAATCACCTGCGTTTAAAACACGAAAATGAATATAAGCAAGTTGTTGAAATAAATAAAGTATCTGTAGAAGTTACAGAAAAAAAGAAAGCAAAAGAAGCTGAAAAAGATGAAAAACGAAAAAGATTGTTACACTGCTGCATAAAATTGGTTGCTATTCATGGAAGGCCATTTGAACTACTTGATGACGAAGCCTTTCGCGACTTAAAGGCTTTGATATTACCTGATTTTAAAAAAGAAGGAAATAGTAAAAAAATTAAAGAAATGATTTTAGATAAAGCTTATGAAATAAAAGAAAAAATAGCCAGTGAATTAAAACAAAAGATGATCTCTATCAAGCTAGATTCTGCTACGTGTATGGACAGGCAATTTATTGGCATTAATGTACAGTATATAAAAAATTCTAAAATTGTAATACGTACATTGGCTCTCCAGGAGATTTTTGATAGACAGACAGCAGAAAATTTAAAATCAATAATCTTAGACATTCTTGGAGATTTCCAAATTAATTTAAGCAATCTTTACTCTGTCACGACAGATAATGGGTCGAATTACTTAAAGGTAACAAGTCTTTTCAATGAAGAATTGAGTTTGATAAATTCAATCGAAGAAAATACTGACAGTGAAGAAGAAACAGACGATGATAACCATAATTTTGAGTCAGGCGTAGATTCATTTAATGCGTCGGTTTTAAATGACACCAATGACGACCATACATTTCAAATAACATCATTAAGATGCGTGGCACATACTTTGCAGCTTTGTGTAAAAGATGCTATAAAAAAAAAACCGGAAACCGAGTCCGTGATTGAAAGTTGTCGCCGTGTCGTTAGTATTTTACGTCGACCTCTAATGAAAATTAGGATTCGATCACAAAAAATGAGAAAACCAGTCATAGACTGTAGCACTCGATGGGCATCTACGTACAACATGATGAAAAGACTAAAGGAGTTAAAATCAATTTGTGATGACTCTGAGGAAATAACTCGAATAGTTGATGAAAATTTCTGGTTAGAAATAAATAATATACTGGAATGTTTACAACCAGCGGCAGAAGCTACCATACGCCTTCAAGCAGAACAGCTAACATTGGGTGATTTTTATTCCATATGGATAATTTGTAAAACCAAAACAGAAAAGCTGAATTGTCCGCTGGCCAAGGATATTGTAACTTCTATGATAAATAGGGAAAATCTGTTACTACAAAATAAAGCATTTCTGGCGGCCATTTTTATTGATCCCAGATGGAAAATAGTTTTATCAGAACATGAAATGGAGATCGCAAAAAACTGGATTAAGGATGTCTATCGACAGATGTGTGTGATGAATCAGGAGCAAGAAGAAATCAGCCAAGAACTCCAAGAGACTTCCACTGTCTTACTTAGTACAACAAGTTCTTCTCGTGATCCCATAAGCGTACAAAATTTACTAGCCAGCGATAATTTTCACACTGATTTACAGTCTTTGGAGTCAATTTTAAATGAAACACAAAGAGTAAGAGCACAGACAGCAGATTCCGTAAGATTGACATTTGATTATTACGTGGCCGAATATGTTACAGCCCCAAGACTTGCCATTACGGAAGACGTAATAGTGTACTGGGCGCAAAAATTACCGAATAAATTGGCTGAAGTAGCCCTGGTAGTGCTTGCTGCTCCAGCAACGCAGGTCACCGTAGAGCGGTTATTTTCAACTTTGAAATTTATTTTGACACCGTCCAGAAATCGTCTGTTAGATCAGACCATAAAAAACATTATACTCATAAAGTGTAATAAAGATATGTTTGATTAGTGTTGTAAGAAACTCGAGTCTTGCAGTCTTATTTCATAAGATTTGAGCTATTTTTGAAGACTCGAGTCTTATAAATTAGACTCAGAGCTCAAGTCCTTCAGAATGTGGAGTCTTTTGTAAAAAGACTTGAGTCTTGCCAAAAAGAACTCAAAGACTGAGTCTTTTTAAAAGAACTCATGACTGAGTCCTTTAAATTCATAGCTGTAGTTTGAAGTAAATAAAATAGCATTTAACAAATTATTGATTTATTATTAACGTAACTATTATATATATATACAGGGTTATTTGTAATTCACTAGCATCCTTTTAACCCTAAACTCCTACCACTTAAACAAATGTTTTTTGTTATACGACTTTTTAAAATGTGGAGTACATTTTTTTTCCATACACGGCACAGAGTATCGCAAAAATACAGGTAATCTCAAATTTTCAAAACGTTATTACACCAAAATATAAAGTTATGACAAAAGTCGTAAAACAAAAAACATTTGTTTAAGTGGTAGGAGTTTAGGGTTAAAAGGATGCTAGTGAATTACAAATAACCCTGTATATATATATATATATAAATATAAAATAATGAGCCACGAAGACAGGCACATTGAAACCCTTATAGTTTTATTACCCCATCGGTTTCGTCGTTTGGTTATTAAATATCCTATAAATGACGCTGTTTTTTGTCTCTCGTAAAGGGATGATAACTCAGCAAGGAGCACAATTATTATAAGTGTTAGGTTTCCTCCTTATAAATAATTTAATTATAATCAAATTTGTATTATTTCTTGAAAACCTCCAAAATTTTTTGCATCTTCTCGTATCGTTCGTTACCTATACAGTTATCCAGTTCGTGTGAAACGAATTTACAAAACATAAGATTGTTTAGTCTAGTGTTTTCATCAATTTCAAATGAGTCCGTTTGGACATATGTATTTGTATATTGTTTTTGTATTTGAGAGGTTTCGTGTGACACATCATCGTCGAAGTCGGACCATGTTTGTGCATCCTGCATATATAATTCTGGTGGTTGATTATGGGAACTGCTGCAAGTAGCATTATCATCAGTCATTGATGTTTCGTATTTTGACTTAGAAATAGTAAAGTTGTCATTTTCAGAAAATAAATTTTCCGAGGCTTCAATTTTTTTAAATTTTGATTCGGACGTTTCAACTTTACTTTGAAGTATACCCTTGCCTGAAACAAAAAATATTTACTAATGTTATTTTAGTAGGTGCAATACAAAGTTAGGAAGGCATCTAATTCCATCTTCGAATTACAAAAAAAAAATATTAAAATTATCAAATAAATAGCAACAAATAGGTAAACATTTTATTTTTGGTATTTAATTAAATATGGTAAAAATGAAACGGTTGGCTCTCAGACTATATAGGTAAACTCGCAAGCAACGCGCGGCTGAGTTGTGCGATTCGGCTTGCCGCTCTTTCGCGAAACTTGTATAGACAGGCGAAGCTATCATTGCATTGTTTGTAACCGCTTATTTATGTACACACTATTCTATTCTACATTTCACCTGATTTAAACTTTGCGAAGCGCAAACTTGTCTAAGTGAATAGAATTGACTCGATGAACAAAAAAATTGCCAAAAATAATCGGCCGCTGCACCGGGTGATTTATTTCTATTCAAAAGTTTAGTTTGTGAATAGTTATAGGTACATTAATAATAGATTTACTTAAACTACCTGTAATAATAGCTAAATCCTTGTTTAAAATATATTAAAATATTCACCTTCACCGTCTAGGTTGTCCCGCAATTGCTGTTGAAAAAAACACTCTTCGGTATCATCTTCGGTTTCCGGAACGTATTTTCTTTTAACACTAACACTCATATATTCCAATTTTTTTGCCATTATTAATCGCCCATGCACGCTCACCAGAGTTCACCAGACACAGAAAGGATTGCAATTGAATCGATCAACGAGAAAATAGTCCGCATGTTTCCCGTTTCTATCTATCTCTCTCACTCATGCTGATTTTTTATCGCTTACTCTCCGTTAATCCGTATAATAATTAAAAACCCAGGTTAACCTCTTATATGTGTTAACAGTTTCAATAAGTTAACTGTTTAAAAGGGTTATCGAATACATCGTTTAAACTTTCAACCCTGTTGATAAGTTAACCTTTTCAAACTGTTAACAGTATCAACACGTAACCGTTTGAAAAGGTTACCGATTGAATCTGTAACCCTTTATATCGGTTGTCCTCATAAATGGGTTTTCCGATCCCTGGTTTAGAGCGTGTTTAAGTCATCAAAATGCCGTCATGTGTCATGCGGAACTGCTCAAATTATGGGAAAAAAAGCAAGAAAGTCCACGGAATCACATATCACAAGTGTATGCTGATATAACTGTATTTTATTTTATTTAATCATTTGTTATAACAATAATGACACCATGCTGACGTGATCTCGAAGAAAAGGACAGCCGTATGCCTTTTATAACGGGACTGATAAGGACATAAAGCGCGCGAACATAGATGAGTTTGTACAGAAGCGACGTACCTGGGCCCTGTTTTATAAAGCTACAAGTCATTACATTATAGGGTCAGAAATACATACATTAATACACATAGGGTCAGAAAGAGACTTCCGCTTGTAAATTGTAAGTTGTAGCTTTATAAAATAGGGCCCTGATATTTACTATAGTTTTACTATAGTTACCTAAGAAACGTAAGAGTAGTTGTAAGAGTCGTGAGGGTATTTGATACGATTTTTTTTTATCGACTACATAATGTGTTTTTATGTTTGTAAATAATACATTTGTTAATTATAAATAATAAAATTTGATTAAAAATGCATTTTATTGAAATCGAATTTCATAATATATAAATAGTATAGGAAATGATATTACGTTTCTATAAAACCAGCGCATTACCCTAAGGGTTCCAGCGTTGGCGAATTTCTGCATAGCAAATTTTTCAATCCACCCGAGACGAGTAGCATTGGCGCCATCGTGTGCAGCCGACGTAACCGAGATCTTTGTACCGTCTGTTTCTTTATTCTTTGCTTCAAGTGCTGTGATTGGTAGACTCATTGACTTTTGCGTAAGTGACAAACGATGGCTGTCTTTTTTGTTCTTATCGTCTCAATTACGCCATCTCTTTTCCACCATTTGGCAATGTAGTGGAATGAACATGTATGTGTGTGTGCTAATTCGTCGTTCGGATCATGTTTGGCGGTTGTTTTGTGAGCCTATAACGTATCTTTACTAATATATCATTGGGCTCTAAGCCATCCTACTCATCCTAGGACGGTACTCAGGGATCGGCTCCAGCGATCGGCAATGGCTTCTCCAATGTGTTTTATGAAGGAAATTAAAATAATAAAATATCTTCCTTCCCCGCACCCCGATACACCACATATATGTCTTCCAGTGCTAGAAAAAATCTTGGGTTTTTAATTTTTATAGTCTGTCCTTGAAATAGGTAGGTACGTTTTGTTGTGCATAAGTACTGAATTATTGTTACCTGATGAGTTTGAAAGGACTGTATTTGTTAGGCACTGGTTTTGTTGTTAATTACGAATTCGATAGCAGTTAGTCTCACTGATGCGGGAAAGGAAAGTGGATAGAAAAGGTACTTACCAACGCAAGCGGTACATCCGATCCTGGCGGGCTGATCTCCCACACCCGGCGATGGATGCCCAGTATGACACTAGGCAATCGTAAGAAGGTAAGTACGAAACGAAACACACACCAGACACACAAAGGGGCGGCCGCCACAGAAAGTTAGTCGTTAGTAGAAATGTAAGCGATTACAAACAACGTGCGTATTGTTAGTAGATAAAGGTTTAGTAGCGATACACCGGAAAAGAGGCGCTGATGGCCGTGCAATACGAAGAGTAGGTTCCGGAAGCAGAGCGGCGCGACAGGTCCATAGACTCTTGATCTCCAGGGCGAACTGAACGAGCGGCGGGCGGCGGGGCGGGCGCGAGGCGCTGCAGGCTGCGTTAGCGCATACGACGGTGGCGCCCTCTCAAACTAATCGAGCGCTTCGGATTGGTCCGCGCGCGGCCCAGTAGAGCGCTTGCGTTGGTTTAGGTACAGTTTTGGAGCGGGAAGAATGAAGGAACTTGAGGATATGGAAACATCAGTGAGACAGGTGTATTAATATATAAAGTGACTAAACGGCCAAACCATTAGCTCTTTACGTTTAGTCTTTGTGTAAACACAGGGCTCACATTTACTTTGAGAGTAACCATTGGTAATTAAGAATTTATTTACTTTAGAATTCCAAACTCTACTGGCGTGCTTAAGGCCATGTCGCTACGTATTATATTCTCAGATGAGTACAATAAACATAACGACAAGTTTAATCCTGCCACCTGTAACCTGTAACTAGGATGGATTGAGCAGTCGGAAATAATCTGTAGATTCGAATTCTGTATTCAAAGGAGATTCTTTCTCCACAAGCCTCCCAACACCCCTTATAGCTCGCCCATGCCTCGCGTTAACGACTCTACTCTTCGTTAACTTTCTTTCTCATTCTTATTCTGTTTTATTCCTATCAAACTCTCAAACCATCCTTTTGAATATTACTAGAGACTTACTCACCACTCGTCTGACTCCCGGCCTTTCCTCTTCTCCTCTCCTACCGTCTCGCCTTGTTCCCGGAGTGCCTTCTTCGCCCTCCTCCTTACTCCAACTGTCTACATTCCTCACGTTCAAATTATATCCCCCTTTCAATATTGCCAGTGAACATAATATATCGTTCAGAAACTTACCACTTTACTGACGATCGCGTTCCGGACAACGAGGCAAGATTCTATAGGATAGCAGCAAGCTGCCGCGTCCAAAGAGCAATATCCTCCTTGGCTCTAATAGCAGAGTCCCTAACGCGCCGCTGCTTTCTGTCGTTCTCACTTGTCTTCGTCCCTGCATCTTCAGTAAATGCCTCTTCTTCGTCCTTTCGCTCGTTGGATTGGGTTGGAGCTTCATCTGATTCTTCCGATACAGGAGCTGAAGTTTCACACTGGACTAACTCTTCGCTGTTTCTGTTCTCTATAGGGGGAGATCGTTAGAGAGGAATTTGTATGTCTGTTCTGACATCTCGACTGAAAGTACTTCAGGAGCCCTTCGAAGAGCATTTGTAATTGTAACAAAACTTCTTGCGTTCACATTGTTTGATCGTGTGTCTTTCTCTAAAGCAGTTAAAACATCTGTTCTTTAATTTAGATTTTCTCTCTTCTATGGTTTTAACCCTACTTCTATGGTCATTAAAATGGTTTTCTCCACAAAAAATGCATGACCACCTCTTTCTCTTCTGACAGTACAACTTTCCATTGGTTTCCTTCTTAGGCTCAACTTCTTTTCATTGGTGTATTATTTGGCCTTGAATTTCAATGGCTATTTTCACTCTATGCACAACTCGTCTCTACCTGGCTGGGGAATGACGAATCACCTGAAATTGGAGAAGTAAAATTTTCAAGACTCGAAACTCCAGACTCCAGGAGATAAATTTTTTTGGGATCCGTTTTAAATTTTTTTGGGATTCCTGGGATATTACATACATTACTATTACTATTAGAGTCATCAATTAGGTACAATATTTTCATCATTAGTAATTTGACCATTATTTAAATTATTATTATTACTATTATTAAATGTCACAGTTTGGTCATTACCATCATTAAAATTAATATCATTTTAAAACACTGGGTTGTCATAAGTTCATTTTCCAGGAATATCACGTTCCGAGACACAATAATATGTTTGGGGCCATTCTGCTCTGAATTTAAACATTCGTCAAAGAAAGGACTCAAATAAACACTCGCATTATTAGGTTTCGATTCACCATAATATAGCGCGACAATAAATGGCTGCCGATTAAGAGATTGATCTAATACACAAGGGCCAAAAAGAATTACTCGAACTAGAATATGTATTAACAAACCTGACAACATTGAGAGTTACAGAAAGACTCTATTATGATTATCACTTTTCTATTAACAGTTCTTAAACGTTAACATTATTGCTATCACAGTTCAAAGCACAAATATAGTATATTTAACTAGCTTTCATTTGATACCCCACATGTAAACGTGCGACATAAGTTGGGTGTAATTGATGAGATGATACGCCTAGTAACATATAAAAATTTATTGCTGGTTTCCGGAAGTGAAATATAGCGTCACAGATACACATAAAAAGTAGTTGATCGCCAAATTCTGGTGGGTTGGGCATTTAACAAAATCATGGAGGTTTTCATGATTTCGGCGTGAATATTATTCATGTGAGCTTTTGCTTCCAAATATCCGTTTGATTCGTTGACAGCATAAATAAAAGCCCTGACCGCATAAATCGAGGGGTATGTTAATTTTTGCTTCTTCATATAGTTGAATTCGCACTTGCGTGAATATTATTAATGTGAGCTTTTGCTTCCAAATATTCGTTTGATTCGTTGACAACATAACTAAAAGCCCTGACCGCATTCATCGAGGGGTATGTTAATTTTTGCTTCTTCATATTGTTGAATTCGCACTTGCGTGAATATTATTAATGTGAGTTTTTGCTTCCAAATATTCGTTTGATTCGTTGACAGCATAACTAAAAGCCCTGACCGCATACATCGAGGGGTATGTTAATTTTTGCTTCTTCATATTGTTGAATTCGCACTTGCGTGAATATTATTCTTGTGAGCTTTTGATTCCAAATATTTGTTTGATTCGTTGACAGCATAACTAAAAGCCCTGACCGTGACCGCATACATCGAGGGGTATGTTAATTTTTGCTTCTTCATATTGTTGAATTCGCACTTGCATGAATATTATTCATGTGAGCTTTTGCTTCCAAATATGCCTTTGATTCGTTGACAGCATAACTAAAAGCACCGACCGCATACATCGAGGGGTATGTTAATTTTTGCTTCTTCATATTGTTGAATTTGCACTTGCGTGAATATTATTCATGTGAGTTTTTGCTTCCAAATATTCGTTTGATTCGTTGACAGCATAACTAAAAGCCCTGACCGCATACATCGAGGGGTATGTTAATTTTTGCTTCTTCATATTGTTGAATTCGCACTTGCGTGAATATTATTCTTGTGAGCTTTTGATTCCAAATATTTGTTTGATTCGTTGACAGCATAACTAAAAGCCCTGACCGCATACATCGAGGGGTATGTTAATTTTTGCTTCTTCATATTGTTAAATTCGCACTTGCATGAATATTATTCATGTGAGCTTTTGCTTCCAAATATGCCTTTGATTCGTTGACAGCATAACTAAAAGCCCCGACTGCATACATCGAGGGATATGTTAATTTTTGCTTCTTCACATAGTTGAATTCGCACTTGCGTGAATATTATTCATGTGAGTTTTTGGTTCCAAATATTCGTTTGATTCGTTGACAGCATAACTAAAAGCCCTGACCGCATACATCGAGGGGTATGTTAATTTTTGCTTCTTCATATTGTTGAATTCGCACTTGCGTGAATATTATTCATGTAAGCTTTTGCTTCCAAATATGCCTTTGATTCGTTGACAGCATAACTAAAAGCCCCGACCGCATACATCGAGGGGTATGTTAATTTTTGCTTCTTCACATTGTTGAATTCGCACTTGCGTGAATATTATTCATGTGAGTTTTTGCTTCCAAATATTCGTTTGATTCGTTGACAGCATAACTAAAAGCCCTGACCGCATACATCGAGGGGTATGTTAATTTATGCTTCTTCATATTGTTGAATTCGCACTTGCGTGAATATTATTCTTGTGAGCTTTTGATTCCAAATATTTGTTTGATTCGTTGACAGCATAACTTAAAGCCCTGACCGTGACCGCATACATCGAGGGGTATGTTAATTTTTGCTTCTTCATATTGTTGAATTCGCACTTGCGTGAATATTATTCATGTGAGTTTTTGCTTCCAAATATTCGTTTGATTCGTTGACAGCATAACTAAAAGCTCTGACCGCATACATCGAGGGGTATGTTAATTTTTGCTTCTTCATATTGTTGAATTCGCACTTGCGTGAATATTATTCATGTAAGCTTTTGCTTCCAAATATTTGTTTGATTCGTTGACAACATAACTAAAAGCCCTGACCGCATACATCGAGGAGTATGTTAATTTTTGCTTCTTCATATTGTTGAATTCGCACTTGCGTGAATATTATTCATGTGAGCTTTTGCTTCCAAATATTCGTTTGATTCGTTGACAGCATAACTAAAAGCCCTGACCCCTGACCGCATACATCGAGGGGTATGTTAATTTTTGCTTCTTCATATTGTTGAATTCGCACTTGCGTGAATATTATTCTTGTGAGCTTTTGATTCCAAATATTTGTTTGATTCGTTGACAGCATAACTAAAAGCCCTGACCGCATTCATCGAGGGGTATGTTAATTTTTGCTTCTTCATATTGTTGAATTCGCACTTGCGTGAATATTATTCATGTGAGCTTTTGCTTCCAAATATTCGTTTGATTCGTTGACAGCATAACTAAAAGCCCTGACCGCATACATCGAGGGGTATATTAATTTTTGCTTCTTCATATTGTTGAATTCGCACTTGCGTGAATATTATTCTTGTGAGCTTTTGATTCCAAATATTTGTTTGATTCGTTGACAGCATAACTAAAAGCCCTGACCGCATTCATCGAGGGGTATGTTAATTTTTGCTTCTTCATATTGTTGAATTCGCACTTGCGTGAATATTATTCATGTGAGCTTTTGCTTCCAAATATTCGTTTGATTCGTTGACAGCATAACTAAAAGCCCTGACCGCATACATCGAGGGGTATATTAATTTTTGCTTCTTCATATTGTTGAATTCGCGCTGTTGTATCCATTTACGGACTGCCGCTGGATCATGAGTCGCAAAATCATTCCTGCATTCCAGACAATTTTTAATTTTTTTTAAAACTTTTCTGACGACCCATCCGGTATACGCTCGTGAATGCACAATATGCACATCGAGGCGCTCCCGGGCCGCCTGCAGTCGCGTGGCTCGTCGCTGCTGCCGGCTGCGCGGCTGGTAGTGGTCGAGTGGAGGACGAGGGCACGAGGTCGACATCTATCCTGACCAGTGAACTCCGTGACACTGGTGCAATCAAACAACGAGTTTATTCCTAAGCCGTTTCTTATATTTACGAAAAGCTTGCGCTTGCATATATGGCAAATTGGGTTCTACCAAACGTGCAACATCAGTGCCTCGCAGTATCTTATTTATTATGTTGCACCAGTTGAAAATGCACAACTTAATCGAAATAGCTAGAAAACATTCAAGTGCGGTATCACGGTGCCTTTCGCATTTAATAAAATCAAACGTGTACTTTTCCAAAACATTATTTTTTATTTGTTTCAGTATACTGTTTTTATGAGCATTTTGTTCTAGATATTCATTGGATGAATTTAAAATATTTCCAAAATGCCTCACGGCATGTTCAGATGGATATGATAGCTTTCTTAATTTTATCGTATCATATTCTCTCTGCGATATCCATCTATGAGCTGTCGAGTCTATTGTTTACAGTTTAATTTATTTAAAAAAATTCTGGTCACCCATCCAACGGTGTATGCACGTGAGTGCACATTGAGACGTTCACGTGCCGCCTGAACTTGAATGTTTTCATTCGCTATTTCGTTGCTTATAACAATATCAAGCGACTGAGTCGCATCATTCAGTTCCTTTTGGTTTTCAGTTAAGTCATCTTCAAATTGCTTAAACAATGACTGCATTTTTACTAAATGCGAACCCGAATAATCTTCACAGTTAAAACTTTTTTGGTGGAGCTTTATAAAACTTGTTACAAGTAACGATTTGAACGTGCTAAAAGCATGGCAGCTCGGATCATTGTTTCTAAAGTTGTAAGCGCGCACTCGCCCAAAAAGTTTTCTACAGAGTCTGAATTAAAGTATCTAGGCCTCATGACTTTAACATTTTTGTTTTTAAGACATTGCCACAATCTTTGATAACTATTTAACGTGGTTATCCAATTCTTCAAAGTTGGCACCGATGTAAGTTTACCATTTTGGTCAATAAATGTTATGCTGTTTATTTTATTAACTGCTTCTTGTGCCCGTAATTTTCCCGGCTGTCTTACTCTCCACGCCAGCCAGAACACATGATTGCAATTGTTGAACATATAAGTATATAAAAAATAGCTACAATATTTGTTTATACTATCTATGGTCAAATAAAAAAAAAACTATAGAGCTCTAAATTGGGTATATCCCAAAACGGTGTTACGTGAATTTACTGTTTAGGCACAAAGCAAAAAAAGAAAGATTTATGTAGTGTAACGTTACGTTTTTCGCACTTATAGTTTAAATTTCGATTTTCGCGGCACTATTTCAAGTGTCAAAAATTTAAATCTTCGCGCGTATCAATTTCATAATTTTGCAGCGTCATTGGTTGATTCCCGTGACGTGATTGGCCGAGTCCTTGGAGCCTCCTTATTCGTCCTTTGTATTTTGAATAGAAAATTGTTGCCAGTGAAATTGCATCTGTTTAGTTGTGGTAGTAGCGGTAGTAGCTTTCATGTAATAAAGACGAGATTTTATCAATCAAGTTTTGGATATTCGCTTAATTGGGATTTTTCATTTTTTTACAACATACCCTGATTTGAAAACCATTTCGAAGTATGGGGCTTGCGAACTGTTTTATCTTACTGGCGTTCAAAAGTACTCAAGGATTACGGATATTTTGCAAAAGAATTATTTGAACTTTATTCGACCTTACCGAGCGGCTGTTGGTAGTTCCAAAAAATATATCGGCAAATATCTAGTTTGTCTATTAAATCTATATGTCATGTCAACTAGTTATCAGTGTCACCCAATGTCAGTAAAGTAAATATTGTTTTGTTGAAAACTTAACATTTTCGGTTGATTTAAAACGAAATAATGGAAATTACAGAAAATGCTTCGTTCCAACCTGAAACAATGACTCTAAAAACAGCTCCCAAACAATAGTTCGCACGGATCCGAGAAGATTTAAGAGAAAAGTGGTGTCGCGAAGTAAATGTTGAATACTTCAAAGTTTATAAGTACACAATATTGTTGCGAGGATCATTTCGATGTAAGTAGGTACCAAAACACAATGCCACATACTTCCACATTCATAAATTTTCAACTCATTATAACCATGATCAGGATTTAACGCAACATACAATAAGCTTGTAGGTAAACCAAAGGTAAACAGTATATTTGACATTGAGATGACAGTCACAACAGTTATGACAACTATTTTTTTTTTTATTTCCAAAGGATTGTGGGAAAATTGCCTATTTCAGCCGGCCGTATATAATTTACGAAAAGTCGTATCTGATTTTTTTAAGCAATTATATTAATTAAATTAAGCCATGAAATGACAAAATATTCAAATTAGTTTCTTAAAGTGCTCCATATTTTCTAAAAAAAATATAAAAAGGGGGGGGGGGGGGGGGTTAAAAAAAATGAACAATCCCAATTCTTATTTAGTTTCAGGAAATAAATTAATAATCTGGGTTTTTCCATACATTTAATAACTCATTAACTTCCTTACATTTTTTACAAGACAGTCAATTTAGTAGTTTTGTCGATGGTTGACGTTTAGACGCGGAAGCGTCCTGGCCGGTCCTGGCAACTCTCTTTTTCTTTTTGGATTCTGCGAAGCGACGCACACGCACGCTTTAAACATTTTAAGAAGCTCCTGGCTTTATTTATGAAGTCTTTATCGATAATTGAAATTTAATGATGATAGAAAATCATCGGGTTGGCGGGTCCAGCTGAAATTTTCATTTACGAACAATTTTCTTCTTGTTCCGGTAAGTACTCTTGGCTTGGCCTTCCTTCACTCTTTTTTTCCAACCATGCTGGTGTGAGCACGCCTTTCCGCTCCACCTTTTGCTGGTCCGTTGTTAACTTTGGGTTCCTTCTCGCTTGCAGGCTGGAGGGAAAAAGAAAAAAAGAAAACCTTTTGTTGTCTGAAGCTTTCACTTTGGGAAGAGCATTTTTCCGCATGTTTTCACACGTAAAGATCTACATGTAGACGGGTCGTTCCACACCGTGGCGGCTAGCAGAGGGCAGATTCTGGTCTGCAACTACGCCGGAGAATAACCGCAGGGAGTAACCGGCGTGGTGCCACGCCCTGTCCCATGAGGTGGGCCCCCCTTTTCTTTAGTCCATGTTCCGTTTAAATTTATCTTAACGATTCCATACACAAGAATAGTAAAAATGGTGGTATAATGGTAGGGAAGCTACTGTAAATTTAATATACCTAAATAATTTTAAGACATTTCCTACAAAGCACCTCGAACCGACCCTGAGGCTTTAAATTTAACTTGAAAACTATAAGTTGTATCATTTTTGTGTCATGCTCAGTTGATATATAAAATAAACCGTGTATTTACCCATGTACTCATTTTATTAACAGTTTCCCTAAATTTTCATTTTCACCGATTTCACATCAATTTTCTTTTACAATATTTATTTTTGCAGCCTAGCCATTTAGACATTTAAAAAGCCAGGTTGCAGTAGTACTCACAAAAAGAAGCAGGTGTATGCCAGAGCCGCTCCCATAGTTTTACTAAAAACACGTACGCAGTTTTTCACCTGAATTATTGTAGAGTTATTATCCGGATATTTCGGATACATCAAATCTCAGTATCCAGATATCCGGTTTTTTCGGATAATTTGAATAATTTTCCAAATATTAAAATAAACCGCTAATTATAATTTAAAAATTATTTACTCAACATAATGATGAGTCTTTTTAATCAACTTAACCAAAATTGTTTGGTAAGGACTTAAAAATAATTATTATGTCACTTTAATGAGTGAGTAATTAAAAAAACATATATGTTTGTGTACAGCTGCCGCCGCTGCGTCCATTTTCACATTTTTATTGTCTTGTAATAAGCGATTATCTTATCGAGTTTCCTGCATGATATATGATATTGTATGTTAAAAGAAAAATATGAATAAATGTGGCACCGTTTTTTTGGCTTGTATAACGAATACCCTAGGGTTCTGGCAGAATACCAGCACTGTAGGTTTCCTGCAGTATATGCTGAGTCAGCGCCTATTCTCGACACCATCGCATGGCTCTTGCTTTGGGAAACAAAATTATACAATATGTAAACGCATGTTTTAAGTTAATTTTTTCGTTGTGATTTTTCTTTCCTTGTAATTTGAGCTTTGCATGTGTCTGTTGTGAATAAAGTTTGCATCTATCTATCTATCTATCTATCTATCTACAGTTTAAAATATTAACCAGAATGAGATCCTTATTAGTTTACATACAAAACAAATAATCGACAACAATAAATGTATGAATCAAAAACAATAAAAATACGTTAATAGGTACGAGGGGCATGCCAAAAGAAATTGGGTACTCCATACAGTAATATCTTAAGAAGAAATTATATTATAATGGGTACACGATACTCCGTTAGGGCATTGAAATTTTGAAAAGTAAAAAAAAAAAACATGCCAATATTAAGGTCATAATGTGAACTCGGTCGCTTTCACTGTTTCGGGGCTATCCTAGGTTTGTGGATGCTGAGAGAAACTCCTGAACTTCAATTAAGAGTTTAATACGATATTTTACAATATTTAGAAAAAGGAATACGTCTACCGCACACGGTATAACAAGCTGTCAATGTCCAACGATCTAGCCGCCGCTCCCCCCGCTGCTTCTTCACCCCGCGTTCGCCCTGCTGGAGTGGTACGCGACATGCCGCCGGACCTTGAAGGTTTCGTCTTCAAAGCAATTAGATTTCTACCGGAAGGGGACAGATATTGCTGAAGTCTCGACGTAATAAACCTGTAGCAGTCTTGATTTCAGCGACTCTCTTGATGCCGTCTCTTCCTGGAAATACCCGTTCCACTCTTCCTAATAGCCATTTGATTGGCGGTAGTTGTTTGTCCTTTATCACGACTAGGGTTCCAACAGCTAGCTCTCTTTGTGAAGATTGTTTCCACTTCGTACGGGTCTGCAGCTCACTGATGTATTCCAGCTGCCACCTTGCCCAGAAATGCTGCCGCATCTGCTGGATCTTGTGGTATCTATCGGCTAAGTTGACTCGTGACGTGAGGTCTTGCTCCGGGATTGCTGTCATATTTCTTCCAATTAGGAAATGCCCAGGCGTCAGAGGTAAAAGGTCATTCTTGTCCGTGCTAAGTGGTGTCAAGGGTCGGGAATTGAGTAGTGCCTCTATTTGTGTAAGTGTGGTGTTTAGGTCTTCGTATGGTAGGTGCGCCATCCCTAGTACGCGACGCAAATGGTGCTTAACTGACTTAACTCCAGCCTCGTGCAAACCACCGAAATGAGGCGCATATGGAGGCAAGAAATGGAAGTTGATTGACTCTGACGTCATGGAATTTGTGATATCTACCGAATTGTCGTCTATGAAGGATTTGAGCTCGCGGCTTGCGCCTACAAAGTTAGAGCCGTTATCGCAGTAGATATCCGTAGGCCTTCCCCTGCGCGCAATGAACCGCTTTAGCGCTGAAATAAAATTAGCCGTACTCAAGTCCCCTACCAGCTCGATGTGAATGGCCTTGGTTTTACAGCAGACAAATATGCAAATGTAGACCTTAATGGACCGACAGCCTCGTCCTCTGCGATTAGCCATCATTATAGGTCCGGCGTAGTCTACGCTAGTAACCAAAAACGGAAAACCTGGTTGAACTCGTTGTTTCGGTAAATTGCCCATGATTGGAGTTATGATACGACCGCCGAAGCGACGGCAAGTTACGCATTGGCGAGTGACTGTTCGAGCCAAGTCACGACCACCCAATGGCCAGTAGGATTCTCTTAAAGAGTATAGCAAGTGCTGAGGACCAGCGTGCATGAGAGCTTTGTGACTGCTTTCAAAAATTAACTTTGTGAGTTGGTGTTTTTTACCTAAAAGTATCGGGTGTATTTTATTATACTCATATTCGGAGTTCACCAAACGGCCGCCTACCTTAAGTAGATTAAAATCGTTAGTGTCAATGTAAGGATTTAGCGCTAACAGTTGTGATTTAGTTATACGATTTCCGGCTTGAATTTTTGCGTACTCCTCAGGAAAGGATTCCTTTTGTGAAATGAGTATCATTTGCTTTAGCGCGTTGTCTTGTTCGTTCGCAGTAAGGGGCCCTATATGTTTGTTCGATTTGAAACGTATGTTATGAATAAATCGAGTGACGTAGGCAAAGGTACGCTGCAGACGTTTCAAATCGGAAAACTTGTTAAATAGGCCGAACTCGTGACTGGTAGCACTGACGGTGAGGCAAGTGTTGTGTGATTTGACTTCGGGTAAGTCTATACCTGTAAGTTTTGTTTGAAGTAAGGGCCATGAGTCTTCTGGCATGGATAGAAAATGTGGACCGTTCCACCACAATTTATTGTCTTCTATAGCGCTGGCCGTCAGTCCACGTGATATGTGGTCTGCGGGATTTTCGTTGGTTGAGACATGTCTCCAGGCAAAATTAGCACAAGTGGACTGTATTTCCGCAATTCTGTTACGAACAAAGGTTTGAAGTTTGCCAGGATGCATGCCCAACCAACCCAACACGATTGTTGAGTCTGACCAGAGGAAGCAATTGTCGAATTTTAATCTCATGGAGTTTATTATTTTGTCTAGCAATTGAGCGCCAAGTAATGCGCCGCACAATTCCAGGCGTGGGGTGGTTAAGGGTTTCAGTGGAGCCACCTTACCCTTGGCGCAAAGTAATTTTGTACTAGTATTGCCGTCGGAGTGAATTGAACGAATGTAAGCGCAGGCACCATAAGCCAGTTCTGACGCATCAACGAAAATATGCAATTGCAAGCCTGCGGGGGAGCGGCAACTCACGTGTCTAGGAACGTTTACCTTGTTTAGATGAGGCAACGTTCCCACAAACGCCAGCCATACGTCCCTCACATCGTCCGGAACAGGGTCATCCCATGATAGCTTGTGCAGCCACAGTCTCTGCATCATAATCTTAGCTTCTAAAATTGTAGGCGCAACGAAGCCTAAAGGGTCGAATATCTTCGATATAGTCGATAAAATATTTCGCTTAGTCACGAGACCCTTACAATCGATGCTGGTTGTGATGCACAAGTCATCCGAAACACTGTCCCAACTAATACCTAAAACCTTGGAACTATGCTCGGGGCATAGGTCCAGGTTTCCTGCGCTACTCGCAGTTTTATCGTGACTTATGTTTTGCAGAACTGCGCTGTCGTTAGATCTCCATTTTCGTAGTGGAAAACAAGCGCTATTTAGTGTCTCTGATAGTTTGGTGTAAATGTTAGTGGCGTCCTCTATCGACGACGCTCCTGTAATGAGGTCATCTACGTAAAAATCGCTAGCAATTATTTCTTTTATAGTAGGATCGCTGCAGTCCATGGATAATTGGCGTAGACAGCGAATGGCAAGGAAAGCAGCGGATGACGTACCATACGTCACTGTATTTAAACAGAACGTTTTGATCGGCAGCGCGGGGTCATCCCTCCACAAAGCTAGTTCTCTTCTGGGTTTTAGGACTCAACTTCTTATAATACGAAGGTAGTTAAAGTGCTAGCTATTAGATAAAAAACAAGCCCCATAATTGGGTGAATTTATACCACCTATGGTTACTTTGCTGTTTGACATGTAAGAATGTCAATAGTCACATAGAGTTATCAGAGATACTAACTACATCCATAATGCCAAAATTCAAAAATAAACCAGTATGTCCTATCTTTGAGAGTCAAAGACAAGTGACATTACAATCACCAGAGTCTCTTGTCACAGAACGAAAGTTTGACACTGCCATTAGACGATCACAAGTCGACAACTTCTTCATACGACGACAGGAGAATAGATCTACACTAGACGACCAAATACTTTGTCAAGCTCTCCAGAATAACGGAATTAATGCAGCTGATCTTAAAGTTGACAATGCAGTACACAGCCGGTTCTTATCAAGACTATTAGCCACCAGAACATCAGCGAGGAAAATATCATCAAAAGATGTAGGACTATTGTCCACCATTTGGGAAGCCACAAGACTAAATATCACATGTCAGACTGGTTACATGGCTCATAACAATACAACCGAAAATGCACTCATGCTGAGTAAAAACTTAGAGG
Source organism: Pandemis heparana (assembly GCA_963854515.1). Classification (NCBI taxonomy): domain Eukaryota; kingdom Metazoa; phylum Arthropoda; class Insecta; order Lepidoptera; family Tortricidae; genus Pandemis; species Pandemis heparana. Next base: position 9,118,383 of record OY978027.1, on the reverse strand, counting down.
AATATTTCAATGCTAAGAGACCTGACAATGTGCTGTCTATGTTGATGGTTGTATGTGTCAAATTATCCACTATGATAGAAAAGCTTGGTCTGATACAAAGTGTCAAACAAAGAGGAAAAACCAAAGAGCAGTATGCGTCTGAATGTTGCAAGGTGAATAAATGGTCTGATGAAGGATTAAACTTGTCAGTCTTTTGGTCTAACAGATTGTGCGTAGTTAAACTGAGCGAGAAGGAAGTTTATCTCATGCCGAGACCATACTTGTTGTTGATGCACAACAAGATATGTGACCTCATCTCTGTCATGGTTTGTGGAAAATGTATGGATGGAACTTCTGCCAGCACGGGATTTTATGACACTATAGTGAGACTTGTCCGAGAAATGTGTCATTTGAACATCAAATACCAGGAAGACTATTTTACTATTGTGAAGTCATTAGAATCAATTATTGTTGGTGAGGCACTGAGGAAAGTTGATACTTGGGACAATAAAGAATTTTACCATTCTCTGATTGATGAGATTGAAATGTCTACCAAGTTTCAGTATGAGGGTTCAAGGTTACAGACCATCCTTAATGAAGTGGATATCGCATCACAACATGAGTTAGCTTGTTTGAGCAAAGTAACAGGACATCCTCTAGTAAACATAAAATCCGGTTCGAAGGACCAATGTTTCGGGGCTATCCTAGGTTTGTGGATGCTGAGAGAAACTCCTGAACTTCAATTAAGAGTTTAATACGATATTTTACAATATTTAGAAAAAGGAATACGTCTACCGCACACGGTATAACAAGCTGTCAATGTCCAACGATCTAGCCGCCGCTCCCCCCGCTGCTTCTTCACCCCGCGTTCGCCCTGCTGGAGTGGTACGCGACATTCACATGCCCGTCATGCGACCGGATATGCCGCATAGGCTTGTTTAGCCATCAACGGAGGTGCCGCTGACAATGCTTAAATCATCTGTCACAGATGTTGAGACCTAGTTGTTGTTGTTGTTGTTAATGTGAGAAAAATAATAGGAACAAAATGTGTTTTAAAAAAAATATATTTTTTTGTAACGTCCGGCACACCTGAAAAACTTCTAACAAACTTTTGAGGCTGCATGGAAACTAAACTATAAAAAAAAACCGGCTCTCTTCCCGTAGAAAGTTGTATTTAATGTGGGATTTTTGCTTCCTTTCAGACGTGATCCAATGGAAAAGTGAAATCATAGTTTATATTCAGCCAAGTTATAGCAGCGGCTCCAGTTGCCTCCCACGCGGCAGACAGCCTCAATTCCCCGTTATCGTTGTCTGACTCAGTCAATATTTTATACTTTAAGCACAAGTCCTTCCTCCTCTCTTCAGTCAACACCCTTCTTTGGAAATACTTGACCACCATACCAAAAATGTCGTTTGGTTTCGCCCTCCGGTAGTCCATAAAAATGCCATATTGTTCATACGTTAGTAACACGGGCACGCAAAATACAGCCAGTGCCGCATGAATTTCTTCCACCTTCAGACTCTTTGCTAGAACGCTCGCAATTCCTGGTGTTCTAGCTTCATTAGGGTACGCAGGGTGAATCTTTTTTAGTTCCGTATAAGGAACGTTTCTTAACGTTTCTGGTTTTTCTTCATGTAAATAACCAAGCGCGTATTCTGGAAAGCAAGCCACGACTCTGTTAAGAGGCTGACAACACCAAATTTTGTTGAAATTGATGTTATTTAAGCACTTTTTACAGAAAAACTACACACAAAAAAAATACAAAAAAAATATAATGATAATTTTCATCATATTTCAAACACGCTAGACGGACTCGATACATAATTGAACAAAATCGGCTCGATAGAAAATAATTGCAAAGATTGGTCTTAAAATCATCATTAAACGGTTCTATGTCTATATTTTTTCGACGTATGGGTCTGCAATTAAAAACATGAAGTCAACATATTCATACCTACACGGCTAACGAGTCATATTTCACAAATAATCCATACTTTTTTTTATTTCTTCTTATTTGTGTCTTATTTGCAAGATTTTAGACGCGCGCCAAGCTCCCGGAATAGTTTCTTCTCTTTCACTCACAGGCACGCGAACCGTATGTGTGAAGAGTGGCGCTGCTTAAGGTCATTTGCTGTTGACAGCGCCTTAAGAGTAACGGTTTTGAGATTACCATCAGTTCTGTCTTTCACTCCACATTTCTTGCAAGCAATAAAATTGCAAGTCTTCTCATTAGTCTGTGATTTTCATAGTACCTTGGTGGTAGCGACAATATTCCCATTATATTACTACTGCATCTAACTCCAGACACAACCAGCATTATAATCTCTTCTGTGGTTAGTTTTTTAAGCAAAGCGCTTCTGATTGCAACGTGATCGAATCTTTGCACTGGTAATGCCTGGCGTCGTAACATCATCGACTGAAACGATCCTGTTAATTCATTTATATCTGAAAACTGTCGATTCGTCACTTCAAGGCTTCCTTGCGACATTTTTGACAACAAAATCAGCTTAGTATTTTGATGCGTTTTAGGGAAGGACGGATCGCCCTATCAGCTGATATTAAGGAAATGTTTCCACAAGTGAAAATAATACACAGAGATAGGGACGCTCAACGATTCTTGTGGCGTGACGATCCTTCCGGCCCTATTAAGACCTTTCGCATGAGCTCACTGTCCTAGGGATGGGTTATACTTGCTATATCGCGTACCAGGGCTTAAAAGTACGTCCACCTTCTCATACCAGGTGCAGAAACCAGGTATCAAAATACTTTCAAGGTATGTTCTTCCCAACGTAACGACGACTTGCTTCTTTGCAAGTTGCAAGGGAGCAAATATTCGACTTGCAAGTTTAAACCTTGTTGTTATACAGATAAGATTCAAAATATTCCAATCAAGACGTAAAATACTTTGAAAGTATTTTATTTCACGTATAAGCATAATCTGAACCTTATGTGTATGAATACAAGATATAATTTTGCATTTTGAAATTTTGAGGTTTAAGTACTTGCTTTAAAGTTCGCATAGGCTTCTGTTCCTTATCGCCAAATTAACGGCCACCCGCCCGGGCTACTAAATTAACGGTGAGATGTTTTCGCTGTATAAATATGTTTTGTCAGATTGGACACTCCCGATTTAAATGTCAATTTTGCCTTACACATTTTGCACTCCCCAATATTATTCCCTTTATCTATAAAATGGTCCCACGCCACACTTTTTTTCGGTGCCATATTTAAACACAATAAATTTATTACAACACAATATACTTAAAACACACACACACACACACACACACACAGTTTAAGAACAACTAATTGCGATTATTTGCGATGATAATCGAGCGCAAGCACAACGTAAACAAACAAATTCAGAAATACAAGAACTTTTACTTCAAAACTGTGCAAGATTAAAAATGCCGAACGTACACGCAAATATGTACCTTGTAATCCTTCCAGTAAAGCTGTACGAATTTTAATGCAATTACAACTTGAATGATTCAAGGTCAAGCAACATGAACGAAATGCATTATTGTACCCTATTTTTCATACAATTAAGGTTTACTTTCCAAACTAATCAAGTTGAAAACACCGAGCGAGGCGAGACCGATATACATTGCTTCGCCATCGCACGGCGCACGCCCCGAGCCCAGCCGAATAGCACCGAACGACGAGCGAGAAGTTCCAAGAATTCGATTCGTTTGACGTACGAGTTCGACGTAGTAGTACTTACTTTGAAGGGACAGTATACTTTAATGGGAATATACTTTCAAGTCTTGCAAGTATTTCGGGTCGTACCTGGTTGGTATACTTGCAAGGAAATACCTGGTATCAAAACCTGGTAACGTAAATACGCACCATCTCTACACTGTCCCTCGACTGCTATCTATATTACAAACCTAAACGCATCAGAGTTTCGAGAAGAGTTCCCTGAGACCGTGGAGGTTATTAAAAGCGACACCTACATGGACGATTTTATCAGCAGTGTTGACAACGTGGAGAAAGCAAATCGTCTAGCCACTGAAGTAGTAACCATTCATAAACGTGGCGGGTTTGAAATGCGCGGCTGGACTTGTCTAGATTTGTCACTATAATAATAGGTAGGTAGGTGAATATGTGCGTGTAAACACTTTGTAAATATATACGTTTTAGTTTTATCTTTCCCTACTTATTTTACTAAGGTCGGAGGGTTTTTTAAGAAATTATTTAGTACTTTTTAAATGTTTGTATCCGTCGTGGGTTTGTACAAAATTTTTAATTTTGCTTTTTGCTTAAACCTCCGACGGAATCTGAGAAGACCCAAGTAGAGATCCAGGAAAGAGATTCAAACTACTATGAAGCGAAAAGAAAAACAAAATTTCAACGTAAGAAAAGTGATATGGTAAGGCTCTTGCTTTGCTCCTGCCTGTGGGGAAACCGAGGGGAAATTAACCACACGCGGAATAAATGTTGATGCCCGTGGGGTCAACGAGTGAAGTCATAAGTTCGGAGCTGGGCCACTAACGGGAAACGTGGTTATCCAGGACCAAACCTACTACAGCTTAAAACTAAGGTAACAAAAGTACACCTGACATACTACTGAAAAACCAGAGGGCTAGGGTAGATAGCCTCTAGAGCAGAGGTTCCCAAACTCTTTTGTTCCATAGACCACTTTCAAAATTTTGCTGGATCCGGTGGACCCCCTGCAGCTACATTACCACTAATTTCTAAACTAAATCTCGAAAAAAAAATTAAGATTAGCTCTATCTAAGGAAACTTGCGTTGTTGCTGAGTTTCAACGAAAAATTAACAGTTTTCGAAAAAAATTGGTTAGAATTTATTGCTTGATAGGGTTAATTATTTGAAAATAAAGTTGACTAAACAAATTTTCAATTAAATTTAATTTTTGTGCTGCGAGTGACTCCATCTTACTTTACTTTCTTGAAATCTACAATGACTCACAGCACAAGAACCAATCAACTCTCACAAATTTTATTCAGAAAACGTCCCATTCGGAGTGGTAAAAATAAATATGGTATATTTCCTTGTGTTGTATTCAAGTATACAAATTATTACACTATTAATTAGTATTGTTATATTAGAATATAGAATAGAATAGAATATTTATTTATTTTACACAATAATTGTCACATATAACAAACTTACAGGCTAAACAGCAAAAGAGAAAAATAATGTAAATACCTGAACTAGGATACTTAATGTTCCTGTGTCTCAGGTGTATCAGGACTTAAAAACTAATTTAAATAATCACATGCAAAATATATTTAATTCGAATTGGTATATAAAAAGTTAACAATTAGGGATAAAAAACTTAAAAATAAACTTAAATAATTATTAAAGTACCAACAGATCCACTTAGCATTGAACAGTCATACAATCGTACTCAGCGTTTTTACCTACCTAACGACTAACTAGGTATTCGCGTCATCACAATACAAAACTGGGTCAACACTGCGTAATCTACTTTATAGTCCACAAAAATACTTACTATCGAGGTCAGAAAATCAATTAGTAAATCATAATAATATAAAAGAAGAAAAAAATCTAAAAATACACATAAAAATTATCCTAGGTGGCTTCATAATCTACAGAGTTTATGTATCTTTTTTCGGCAATTTTCTTGGCGGGACAATCACGATCGCCGGTAGTATGATTGTGCGGTTTCTTAAATTTGCGACATGTAGCACACTTCGCTGGCTCGGATTTTTTTGTGCACTCTTTTATATCGTGGCCTAGGTCTCCGCAGTGGCCACAGGTGATGGTCTCCTCCCGGCACGATTTGGCTGCATGGCCATATTGTTGGCACTTAAAACACCGTGTCACCAATGTAAAATCCCTCACAGGGCACGAGGACCAGTTGATGATCCTTTCCTTCGTTATCAAGGCCTTTCGGATGTTCCCAGGAACCTCGATAACATAATTGCAGGTCTCAGCTTCCCTCTTTCCCGACTTATGGCTCAATTTAACGGAGGCCAAAAAAAGATCCATGGACACACCTTGCACAATATCCGCCACGTTTTGATGGTATATACAGTTGAATACTTCTTTCTCCTGCATAGACGCGGGCACTCCGATAACTACAATTCTGGGCTTCCTCTTTTGTGGGTCATCTACAGTGAGGCCGAAGTTCGTCAGCTGATTCGACTGCTTCAGCTTTTCGATGTCGCCTTTGCTGTCCGTGCTGATGACGACGCCGCCGTTTCTAGTCTTGTGTAGTCCTCTCACTTGCAGCTTCATTTCGTCAGGCCGAATTATTTTCTGTACAAGGGCTTTGGTATCTTCGCTCGACTTCGTTTTGTCAGAAGGGTAGATGGCTACTGAGTTTACGTTACTGGCCTGTATATATTTATTTGGACCTTTTTTTATCACATCGGCGAAAGAGATAGATGCTGGGGCTGGCTTCGGGGACTCTTGAATGCTTTTTTTAAGGTCTAAAAGTTGCTGAGACAGGTTTTGCGTTTCTTTTTGGGCTTGAAGGGCGGAATGAAGCTGTAGGGCATTATGAGATAGGGATTGATATTCTATCGCAACTTGAGAACTTGCATGGTACACTTTTCGGCAAAGAGATTGAATCTTCAATTTCTGCTCAGAGTTTAGCTTCCCTTCATTGGTAATAGTGCATACATCGTTTAGGGTCTTCTCTATTAAGACCAAAAAGCTTTTGATTTCCGATGTTGGTGCTACTGCAGGTCGAGTATCTTCCCGTACGTCAGGCGCGCGGGTAGCCGGCTCAGGAGTACCCGGCGGGCTACGCTGCGTCCTGTCACTTCGACTGAAAGGGCTTTCAGACATTTTTATATCCTTATTACTAGCAAAACTAGTTACACACTCAACAATCCATCACGGAAGTTCACTACACAAATCGACCCAGATAAGTCGCATCCGCGTAAAAGTAAAGCTAGGTCACGATTTTGCTGTAATTAATTAATCAATTGTATAATCTAAAAGACACGTCCGATCACTACGACGATCAATCACCATATTATAACAGTCGTAATATAATCAAAATTAAACACTTCTAATATAATGTTTACTACAGCCTGTTCTAATATAACGACACTTCTTCTTAGATTCGGCCATGTTTCGTACTTTACTTTTCTTTTCGAAAGTTTGGAAACAAATTCCGTCACTGGCCAACACTGAAATCGATAAGTACACTTTTTTCTAATGAAATTCCGGAAACAAATGAGTAAGTAACGTTTATCCTTGACATTCGTCTCGTCTCGACGCGTTGTACTGAATATGGAAAATGCAAGTTTTACAAGTAACAGTCGCTGAGCTTCTTAAAATATTATCTGCCTATGGCCTATAAGGCATATTGATAGGAGAAGTCAAGCCAACATGTTAGTTCTTCACTATCGACCAAATTAATTTTCATGCACCCCCGCTTGCGATTGTGGACCCCCATTTTTGGTCACGCCCAACGTAGACCCCCGTCGAGTCTTCTGTGGACCCCCAGGGGTCCACCTGGACCACTTTGGGAACTACTGTTCTAGGGGGAGAAAAAAAAACGTGCCCGCAAATTTCGCGAGTACCAAACTCGTACAATCCACCCATTCAGAAATCATTCCATGTTTAAGCCAACTACCAGGACAGTTCTTATCGATCCATTAAAATTCCTTACGGTCCGGGGTTTTTAAAGATATATGGTATTTAATGTGAAGTAAAATGTAAAAAAAAAAAAGTGGCATTATAATATTTTTTCGTACAAAAATTGAATTATAAAATGGTAGGTAGTATAGTGACAACGAATGGCGTGCTTTTACTGTTTATGATTGTAAATGGTTATGAGATATATAGTAATGATAATCAATTGAATGTGGATGGAAAGAAAATAAAATTTCAAAAAAATTAAAAAAAAAAGTCGGGTAAAAAAAAACCCGAGAGGACCAGGTGTTCGGCCTCGTATGCAAGCACAAACCGGTATATCTCGCCCTCCACACCGAAATACAACAATGAAAGCACTGCTGCTTGGCGGTGGGATTAAAAAGTCAAAAGTTTATTTTGCAAATAGGCCGCCGAGGGCTCTTTTACATGTCTTTTTTTTTAATCTACCAGCGCATTCGGAAAGACCATCATTGCCAAGAAGAATGCGCCGCAAGAAACTTGGCAGAAAGTCATTTTTTCAAAATAAAATAGATTTACAATAGTACTTAAATTCTACTTAACTTACCTAATACAATTAATACATTTTATAAAAGGGATGTAAAAGGTCCCTAAATTAAGTCCGTACCTTAAATTACATTGGTCTATAGTAGAGATGTATAGATGTATGTGTAATTAGCAGGCGAGACGGTGGTAGCGATTCAGACGGACCGTGCATAAAGGTCCTACCACCCGCTCTAGGCACGTATTTAAACGTTTATGCCAAATGAGGAACAAATAAATTATGGGAACATAAAGAAACCCGTTTTAGAATTTAGGGATTTGCAAAAATAACGCATAACTTTGGTTCACAAACGGCAAATATAGTAGATTATCTAACTTCAGATATAGTAGGCTATCTCTGCAGAGTCGCTACATATGTCTACTTTGTACATAGAGGGGAAAATAGCGATCGTTATGTGTTACGGACTAAGCTAGTGAAAATTCGTTGGCGTAAGAAAACACAGCATAAGAATACAGTAGAAAAACTTAAAATTAAGGGCTAACTACAGTTCGCATGGCTGCATGACGGACAGATAGGATATAAAAATAATAGGTAAAAGATTATGTCACGATTGGGTCGTCTTCGTGGTTGTGAGAAAACAACGTTGTTTGTTTGAATCAGTTTTTAATCTCACATTTTGGTGTCAGAAGTAAAAAAAAGTGCTTAAAACGCTTAAAATGCTTACAAGAAGCAAGGCCAAAAAGCAGTGCAGTGAAAAAAGTGTGCAACATGGATCTGTGTCTACAAATTCGTCATCAGCTACAATTCAGGCCCGGGTACTAGCCGCAGAGGCGGAGCACCTGCGACGCATCGCAGACATGGAGAACGCCGGACGTGAGCGCGCGCTTGCCGCGGAACGCGAGGAACGTGAGCGCGCGCTGTCTTCAGAGCGAGCCGTAGCGGAGGCCGAGCACCGCGCCAAAATCGCCGCAATAGAGGCAGAAACAGGCGGTAGCCGGCGATCTAGTTTCAGGTCAGTTGTCGGTGAATGGTTCGAACGCAGTGATCCTACCACTAATCCTATTGCGTTACATACAACCACGCCGCAAGCGTATACGACGTCGCACGCACCCGTCACCTTACCCGTGCTCTCAGAGCCACTATCGGGCGTGATGGTTGCGGCGCCTTCAGACGTCGCATTACCCGCGGTACAGCAACGGGAACCTTACAGCACTGCACTGCCGTACGTAAGTGCCGACTTGCGTCACTCGTTACCTGCTGCAGTTATTAACAGTTTGCCTTATGTGTACAGTGCGCCCATAATGACAACGGCGCCCCGAGGTGGCACACTCTCTGTCACCGCGTCAGCTCTAACCGCCGAGGGCGCGCGCGTGCAGTCACACGCTGACGGTGGTGGCACATTCCTTGCCACCGCGCCAACTTCAACCTTCGGAGGGGTGCGCACGGAGGTGCATGACTGCGGGTGGATGCCCGTCGACCCAGCTGTTCAAGACCATACACTTACCAATCCATATAGATTAGGAACACAACCACACATGTTTGATTGTTGTAACATTAATAAAAATAGCTCTAAATCCGACACTCTACGCCTAGCTGAAGCGATCGCCGAGGTTGCTGCCTCCGGAGCATCGCGGAGCCCCAGGGTGAGTGTCCCTTTACCTGTCTTCGACGGTCAGGCGACGGATTGGCTTATTTTCAAAGGAATGTATCAAAATACCAGTTCGTCGTACTCGCCAACGGAGAATTTAATTAGAATTGGTTCTGCTTTAAGAGGAGCCGCACGCAGCGCTGTCGCGGTTCTATTAGCAGCCGCGTGCGATCCCCTTGAAGTAATGCGAGCCCTAGAGGTTGAGTTTGCTAGGCCGGAACGCATTATTTTAGCAGAACTATCGTTCGTGCTTTGCCTAAGATATCCAGCCTCGTGAGCTCGACTGAGATTAATGCTTTTGCGTGTAGAGTTCGTCATTGCGTTGAGGTAGTTCGGTTGCTCAATGTACCGGAATACATGGCCTCACCCGAACTAACGAACGAGATCGTAGGGAAATTGACGATCTCGCTACGATCTCGATGGACGGACTTTGCATACGCTAGAGAGCCATTAAAAGTATTCAGGTTAGAGTTGTTGTCTGAATTTCTCTCGCATGAGGCCAATTTGAAATCAAAGTATGATTTCGTGCACGGGCCTATTAAACGTGACACTAATGTCAAACCTGTCAGGTGTCATGTCACTACAGAATCGAAACCTGTCAACTATCGCGCAACCATAGAGTCGTCGTTGCCCTTAAAAAAAGTTTGCTTGTTCTGTAATAAAATAGGTCATTTAATAATCGATTGCAAAGACTTCCAAACAATTTCGGTAGATGATAGATGGGAGTGGGTAACTTCAAAAAAAGTATGCCATAAATGTTTTACTAAAGGGACTCACTTTTACCGTAAATGTAAGAAGTTTGCCTGCGAAACCGAGAATTGCCGTAACAAGACAAGTCATCATTCGTTACTTCATAAAGAACCAACACAGACTGTCCACGCACTTCACCACGCGGCCGTAGCTGGTGCTGCGGTCGCCGGGGACGACCTTACTGCCATTGTAACCCACAGCGTTACTCCAGCCTTATCACGGCGTCCTCTTCTAAAGGTGCTGCCAGTTAAAGTGTCTGGTCCTAAAGGGACGGTAACAACCTACGCATTACTTGACGATGGTTCCACAGCTACCCTAATTGACTCCTCTGTGGCAAATGCTGTTGGTGCCACCGGAAAGCGAACTGTACTTCGTGTTAACGGGGTAGGAGGTATGTCTCAAGAGTCCGAGGCGACCCTTGTATCCCTCGAGATTCAAGGTTGTCATAGCTCATCCATTTTCAAGTTGCAGAACGTTCGCTCGATTTCAAATCTTAATCTGTCTAGTCAGACCATTAAATCAGACGACTTGCGTTCTTACGATCATTTAGCCGACTTAGTCGAGGAGGTGAGCTACGATGATGCAAAGCCAATGCTGTTGATAGGTATTGACAACTGGCACCTAACAGTGCCCTGTTCCGTCAGACGAGGTAGTCAGTCTCAGCCCGTGGCAGCATTGACTTCGCTTGGGTGGGTCCTTTTTGGATTTTATAAGTCAAAATCCTCCCCAGTAGAGTTCGTTAACCACTATAGTACCATTGATGAAGCCGATTCGTTAGACCGTCAATTAAGAGAGTATTTTCGTGTAGACTCTATCGGCATCGCTAAAAAAGAATATTTATCGGAGAATGATAAACGAGCGATTGCTATTTTGGACGAGACGACCTGTCGATTACCTTCCGGTAGGTTTGAAACTGGGTTATTGTGGCGCGCTGATATTAATAATGTGCCTAACAGCCGCAATCTTGCTCACTCTCGCTTTATCAGTCTCGAAAACAAAATGAAAAAGGACAAGGTTTATGCTGACGCTTACCGCGACAACATCAATTCCATGATCCAAAAGGGATACGCAGAACCATGTGATGACCGATCAAAGTCCAGCATAACCTGGTACCTGCCTCATTTTGGGGTTTTTCACCCGCAAAAGCGCAAACTTAGAGTAGTGCACGACGCTGCGGCAATGTCATCAAACGTGAGTTTAAATTCACTGCTTCTTTCTGGGCCAGATCTGCTACAGCCACTTCTCTCGGTTTTAATGAGATTTAGAGAGGGAGCAGTGGGTCTTAATGGTGACATCCGCGAAATGTTCCCTCAGACAAAAATTAGGCTGGAAGATCGTGATGCTCAAAGGTTCTTGTGGCGTGACGACCCATCGCAACCGCTTAAAGAATTTAGAATGTCGTCAATGATTTTCGGTGCTACTTCCAGCCCGTTTACTGCGATCTACTTAAAAAATCGCAACGCTGAGGAACATAGAGCGGCTTTCCCTGCAGCGGCAGATGCCATTGTTAACGACCATTATATGGACGATTATTTGGGCAGCGTTGATTCGGTTGATGAGGCAGCTCAATTGGTCTACGACATTGTCGGTGTTCATGCTAAGGCGTGTCTGGAAATGAGGTCTTGGGTCTCGAACCGACCCGAAGCGCTTTCATCGATACCGACAGACTTGTGTGCGCCCAACGCTGCCTCTGTAGTTGTCCGTATATTGGGCGTCTCTTGGTCGCCCAATGATGACAAGCTTAGTTTTTTACGCTCATCATTTGGGGACCGACCGGCTAAACTAACCAAGCGCTCCATATTAGCATTTTTGATGCGCATATATGATCCCCTAGGTTTCCTCACGCCAATTGTACTTAAAGGCAGGGTGATTTTCCAAGAAACTTGGAAATTGAAAATGACCTGGGACCAAGAATTACCTTTGACCGTGACGCTTAAGTGGAACGCTTGGTTCCAAGAACTAACTAGCTTATCGTCGGGATCTATTCCACGCCACTACTTAGCTCAACAACAGGCCGAATCAGCACAGCTTCATGTTTTCGGAGACGCAAGTGAACTAGCATATTCTTGTGTCGCCTATTGGCGTTTCAACTGTGTTGGTGGAGGCGTGCTGCTGAGTTTAATAGGTGGAAAAGCTCGACTCGCACCAACAAAACTGGTCTCTATTCCGAGGCTAGAGTTACAAGCCGCACTATTGGCGGCACGTTACGCTTCATATATCGTAGAAGCGCATAAGCGGAAACCTTCTGAAGTTTACCTTTGGTCAGATAGCTTGACAGTTTTAAAATGGTTACGTAGCGACGTCCGATCATTTAAGGCTTTTGTGGGGCATAGAGTAGGTGAAATTTTAGAATTAACCAACGCAAAAGACTGGCACTATGTACCAACAGCCTTAAACGTGGCCGATGACGCTACGCGTGTTAACCGCCCATTTGACATGTCCTCAAGATGGTTCTCTGGCCCATCCTTTCTGACCGATTCTCCGTCACAATGGCCCAAAGAACCATCATCCAACACTCTGCTTGGTTCGGACGAAATTAAATCCGCAATATCTGAAACCAACGGAACAGATTTTCAACTGGTAACTCTTACTGATGTTCACAAATTGACTGTACCACTAGTTGCCAAGCCCGATCATTTTAGCGAATGGTTACGTTTGTTAAGAGCTACTGCTCGTGTCATACAATGCGCGAAACAATTTCGGGCACTTTTAAATCGTACTATTCCGGTTTTACAACATACTGGGCGATCTGTGTCTGTGTCCCTTCCAAAATTCCCTTTAATAGATGTAGGTGTACTAGAGCAAGCTGAACGAAATTTGTTTATTTATTCGCAATTAGAGTCCTTTGAAGAAGAGTGCACTGCTTTGATGGGAGGAAACCCACTGCAAAAAACGAGCAAGCTAAGAAAGCTATCGGTATATCTCGATAATGGCCTACTGCGGCTCAGAGGCAGGATAGCGGCCGCTCAAGATGTGAACCTTGAAATGGATCCTATCATCCTACATGGCAAGAACTACATCGTGAAGCTTCTAATATTCTTCCATCACAAGAAAACAGCACATTCAGGTGAAGGTATTGTCATCAGTGAGTTACGGCAGCGGTTTTATATTGTTGGATTCCGATTGGCCGTAAAATCCGTGCTTAAGGCGTGCCTACAATGCAAGCTGAAGAAAGATACTCGATACGCCTGGCTCACCACGTCCGACCCTTTACTCATGTGGGCCTGGACTACTTTGGGCCGGTAACAGTCACCATCGGAAGAAGGTCAGAGAAACGTTATGTGGCGCTATTCACTTGTCTGTCAATTCGAGCTGTTCATCTTGAAGTCGTTGGAAGCTTAAGCACAGATTCTGCTATCATGGCTTTGAGAAGATTCATTGCAAGACGAGGCTCCCCACAAACCATTTATTCCGACAATGGGACAGCATTCGTTGGAGCCAATCGAGAGCTACGCCAGTTATATGAGGAGCCAGTCCACGAGTTTGCAACAAACCATTTAATTCGGTGGAAGTTTATACCGCCTGCTTCTCCCTTTATGGGAGGATGTTGGGAACGTTTGGTCAAAAGCGTTAAGACTGCACTATTTACGACTCTCAAAACACGTACTCCTAGCGAAGAGACGTTCACTACATTTCTACTGGAAGTAGAGTCTATTCTTAACTCTCGGCCATTAACACATGTAAACACAGACCCAGATTCTGAGTTGCCCATAACGCCATATCATTTTATTTTAGGTTCATCATCAACATATTCTCCCCTTGCTCAGCTTGATGAAGCTGATCTGCTCCGTCGTGTTCGTTGGCGTAAAGGCTTGCGGTTAGCAGATCACTTCTGGGCTCGTTGGCTGAAAGAATATTTACCAGCTCTCATTCCTAGAGCATCAACGCCAGCTAGCAAAAATTTGAGCAATGGCGACCTCGTGCTGATCGCAGATGGGAATCTCCCGAGAGGAGTGTGGCCTCGAGGTCGCATTCTGAGAGTTTTGCCAGGGTCAGACGGAGTTGTCAGAATCGCCGACGTGAGCACTGCTCATGGGGTTCTACGTCGACCAACAAAAAAACTTGTCCGACTGCTCATTGACCCTCAGGAGCCTCCCATCAGCGTGATGTCGCCTTAATTATCCATGCACACGAGGGGGGAGGATGTCGCAAATACAAGCGACCTTTTTTATTATAATTTTTAAATTTAGATAGAATATTTTCACAAGTTTTCCGTTTCTAAATTGTTTTCAGAAAATCCAAATTTCCTCAAGTATATTATGCCCAAATCCAAGTCAAAAACTCCAAATCCTCTCCCTGCCGGTCTGATATTCGATCCCAACAATCTGAAGCACCTAGCCGACAAGATGACAGCCCAGGAGGAACATGTTCCTGTCCCCTCCGGATCAGGGACCAACGTCTTGTCCTTGCTGGGCAATTTCCGAAAATCATTGGCCGAGAGTCCCAACCCCATAGACCCCACCGTCCTCAAGAGCCTAGAGACACTGACTCCGTTTATCTCCTCCAAAAGGTTCGACATTGTGGACAGATACACATCCCTGGTGTCAAGAGCAGGGTCAGAGTTTGCCTCCTTAAAGGACGAGATAGTGCAGGCCTCAAAGTCTGGTGTGGACGCTCTTTACTGGGCAATTAGATCCTCCCTAGTAGCCTATCAAGTTGCATCCTCCAAAAACGCATCCAATGCAATTTCGGACATATCCAATGCAGCCATGACTCTCATTACAATGCTTGATCAGTCACATCAGCAACACAGATGTTTTAAGGAGTCCCTGGAGCATCTTACGGTGACTTGGAATGGGTTCTCAGGATCGCTTGCAGAATACATGTCCAAAATGGATCAGATGGTATTAAAACAGAGTGACCCCAGAAAAACAGAACACAAAGCGTCCGTAACACCGTCTGTGGATTCTCACGCGACCTCTCAGCGTCAAAAACCCACCACTATAACCTTTGCACCTGGCAATCAATATGTGTGTGAGTATGGCACCCTCGCAGTGGATGATCACGGAAGTATTACTTTTAAATCTGGACACCCCGAAGGCAAGTATCTCGCCGTCATAATCACCTCAGGAATAAAACTACAGGCTCTCACTCCCATTTTAAACAGGGATTTGAGAACTCTTATTGAGTTCCTAATTATGAACCCCGGCGCATTTGATGGCTATAGTGACATGATATTAGACGAAAAGAAAATATTGGTGGGGCGAATGATGCAGAGGGCAGTCACAAAGTCCAATCAGTGGACATTAATTACTCCTGATGATGAATAAATTTCTAAAGACGTGCCATAGTTGTTTAAGAGAAATATATTTTTGTACTCATTAGTTGATATAGATATTAAAAAAAAAAAAAACTAAATTTAAAAATTATAATAAAAAAGGTCGCTTGTATTTGCGACAGTGGTGATGGTATCCTACTAAGGCCTTCTGAAGAACACGAAATATGGTAAAAAGGAACGGCTAGAACGCCGATTCTGGTCGGACTCCTGTTCCTCGCCGAACAAACTACTGCGGTGTAATTTAGGCCAGAGCCGTGGAAAAGGTTGGGGTAGCGGAGGGGCTGCAAATGAAGTCTAACATTAACCGCCAAAGGACTTCATTATAAATGCCACGAAGAGTGTCGCAAGGGCGTGGAAGTTATGGCTCCAGCAGTTTAAGTGGTACGCAATAGCAATTCACCTGGAAGAAAAAAGCCAGCAGTACAAGTTGCAGTGTTTATGTCGTGCGTTGGACAGGAGGCCGCCGTCATTGTTAATACATTCAATTTATCAGAGACTGAGTGTCTACAGCTACAAACAATTAAAAACAAGTTAGCAAACCATTTTACATCCAAGATCAATGAGACATATGAGCGATATGTGTTCCGTAGTAGGCATAATTAGTGACTCAGTAAGAGAAAGGCTGCTTACTGAGAGTAGCCCTTCGCCGAACAAGTCGGTATACAGGCAAGCTCGATGAAACAAGCTCTAGCCATTGAGTTGAAGCCATACCCGACAGCAAAAAAAGCTGACAAAACATTTAAGTGCGGCAGATGCAACACAGTACATGGGCTAAGAAATTGTCCTGCCTTCAAACAAATATGTGAAAAATGCAAGAGGAAAAATCACTTCACAAAATTTTGCAAAGCAGGAGCAGTACACTGTGTATGTACAGCAGCAGAAAGAAAATGAGAGTGAATTTATGGTGTCGTTGGTTGACATCAAAAATGATGTGGATATGAGCATGTGGTTAGTACAAAAATAATAGACAAAACTCAAATGCAGTAGGCTTATTGTCTAACTCGCTCGCAATCGCCATCGTGTTCATTTTGACAGTTCTTGTATGAATGTGACAGCTAGCTGATTCCGATGCCAATTGTCAGCCCATACATGAACTGTCAAAATGAATACGATGGCGATTGCGAGTGAGTTAGACAATAAGCCTACTGATCATGCCCTCCACCACAAAATAAATACCTGACATCCTTCTCTAATCATAAAATGGTTGTCCTAGGAGAAGTTCAAATGAAGACTTTAATAAAGGGACAGAGTAAAGTTATTAAATACATAGTTGTAAGTGTTGAGATGTTACAACACTAGTTGCTGAACGCATCACTAATATGTTCGTATCTATGGATCAAAAAAAAAAAACTATCGTGTCTATCTGTCATCTGCGGAGCAATGTAAATTATGTGTGTGATTAATTGTGCTTAAGTACAAGCAAATAAATGCTTTCCTAATAAAATATACGTTTTTACTAATTTCAACATGGTAGCAGAGACGTAAAGGAAAACAAATAGAAGTTTGTTGTTGGGTTGCGATCCACAGCGAGTAAACGGGAAGTAAGTGCAAAGTGAAAAATTGTACGTGTAAAATGGCTACTGCGGCGTCCCTTCTTCCAATTTTAAACGAAAATGCGAACTTCAGCACGTGGAAGTTTCGTTTGAAGCTAATATTAGAGGAAAAACAATTAACCTACGTATTAGACGAAGCAAAAGTAGACGACAAGTTTAAAAAAGATGACGCGAAAGCCAAGTCGGTAATCGCTCAAAGCGTATCTGACAAATACATTGAGGTGATTAAAAATGGTGCAACAGCGAAAGAAATGATAAACCTGCTAGAAAATGTATTTGAAAGGAAAAGCGTGTATTGTTATACACGCTTTTCCTTTCAAATACATTCACCTAAAACGTAAACTTATAACCCTCAAATGTAATGAACCACTGCAATCATATTTAATTAAATTCTGCGGAATAATAAATCAGTTAAAAGCGATAGAAGTGACAATCGACGAAGAAGATCAAATTTGTTACTTGCTGTCTTCATTGCCAATGGAATATGACCATGTCATTACAGCAATAGAAACAATGGCAACAGAAAAGAAACTGAGTTTCGATTTTGTAAAGGGAAGGCTCCTAGACGCCGAAACAAAAATAAATATGAACGAAATGGAACAAGAAAATGTCTTCACTTGTTATTCGTGTGGAAAAAATGGTCACAAATCATATGAATGTTTTAATAGGGAGCGATCAAGTCGGAGAGGACGGACAAAAGAACGTGGTCGAGCATTTCAAGGAAACCGTGGCAGTCGAGGCAGATCTTATAGCCGCCAAAGAGGTTATTTTCGAAGACAACAGGCATCAACAGCCGAGGCAGATGCTGAAATCGGATTTGTAGCGAGTGAAAGTGAGCAAAAAGCATTTAGTGTCAGTGATAGTGGTATTATAGAGTTTATAGTGGACTCAGGTTGTACATCACACATAGTAAGCGAAATTCATGAGAGACATTAAGTTTTTGGACAAGGAAGTGAAAATATTTGTAGCAAATGGACAGTATGTAACTACAAACAAAATTGGTAAGTTAAAAATTAAGTATATGCATAAAGTAATAAATATTGAAGCCCTTGTAGTCAAGAATGTAACATACAACTTGCTATCAGTAAAAAAGATAGTCGAAGCAGGCTATGTAAATTTCACAAGGCAAAATGTAAAAATATGTGATAAAAATAATAATTTAATTGGTGTTTGTGAGAATAGGCTGTATTACAGCAGAAATATGTACAGTGGAAACATGCAATATTGCTAAGAGTGATAATGATTTATGGCACAAAAGGCTAGGGCACTAAAATAGAAAGGGTTTAAATATCATGAATTTACCTGTGTCTGATAAGATTTGCAGCTCCTGTATGACAGGTAAGGCTACAAGAAGCCCATTCAAGACGGTGCCAAAACCAAGATCAACAGCAGTAGCAGAATTACTTCATACAGATATTGCTGGACCAATAAAACAGGCCGGTCCAAATGGAGAAAAATATTTCATGACCATCATTGACGACTATTCCCATTTTTGTGTGGTATATCCGATAACCCACAAATCACAAAATTGATGAATTACATTATAAAACTAGAAAATCAAACGGGAAATAGAGTAAAAAGGATTCGTTCAGACAATGGTGGCGAATATCTATATATAACTTAAAGAAGTTTTGTATAGAGAAAGGGATAAGACAAGAATATACTCTACCATACAGTCCACAAGAAAATGGGACTGCGGAAAGAATGAATCGCAGTTTATATGATAAAACGAGAACAATATTAGCAGAAACTGATTTACCAAAGCATTTGTGGTGTGAGGCAATTCAATGCGCTGCTTATCAATTAAGGTGGTTCGATTTCCATACTAATTCATTTATTCAATTGTGAGCAAACGTAGCGTAGTTTTACAATGAAACTGATTTAGTTAGCATTTATTTTTATATTTATTTGCGCGAAATTGCTTTTTAATAGAAAAAACAGTTAAGTAATTGCCTAAACGAGATCACTATTTTGGTTCAAATTTGTCAATGTATGAGTGAACGGTAACAGTGTCATACGCTAAGGGAACGTTCAGTAGTGTGCATTGAGCTACGTTGCCAGTTCGCCGAAAATGCGACGTTGCCACTTTTTCTCACGCGTGACACGCGTCACTTCCTCAAGCTTCACTCGGTGATTATAAAATTATCTTGGTCGCATATGGGGGGGCTACTACGAAATTCGACTTTCGAAGTTCATGTCATACCGTCCCTCTCACTCTCAAATGAATGTCTATTAGTATGAACAGAACGGCACCAAACGAACTTCGATAGTCTAATTTCACAGAATAAGACCTGTTTGCCCGCCGCGCTCGCTGTCATTCTGACTCTGACATTCATATTTGCCATCAGTCAAGTCAATAAACAACGGACTTGTTTTGCTTCATTTTATGAGATTTGGAGTATTTATTAGTGTTTCCTGCATACGGATTACAAATTACAAACCTTTAGGGCGGAATATTTACGAATGGAACTAAGTATGAAGCCACAAACGTCTCGAAAAGACCATCAATACTCTGGCTCCCCGAAAAAATCGCAAAGGAAGCGTGGGCAAATTAAACGGTATCATGGAGAAAATATCAAAGATAAGTCCAGTAAAATATCTTACGCTAGGTATGAAACGTACCTATGTGAAGACTGTGCGCCTTCAGACGGCTTTAGTCTTTCGAAAATAAACCTCTTATTATTCTTACTATTCATTCATCACAGGACTCTCGCACCGTGATGTACAGAAATGGCACGCAAATGCATGGAAGAACCATACAAAAAGTAGCCCTGGACCAACTTTTAAAAAGTATATTGCCCAAGCAGGAAAGACGGAAAAACTACATCCGCAGGCGTCTTTTTGCACCTAAACTCAAACCTGACCTGGTTGTACTTCGAAGAGGCAATAAAAATCAGAAATGTAGGTATAGACATTTCATTTAGGTGGTGGGTAGAAATATTATTATTTTGCCTGTGATGATGTCAACCAATCGAACCAACCAACTCAAGCTATGAGTGCTCCGAGTATAAGTGCCTATAGAAAAGAAATAGGACCTAGGTACCTAAACAAAAAATATGATGACAGATGTACATTGTAAAATATGTAGCAAATTCAAAAAAAAATTAATTACAATAATAATGATGTCAATAAAAAACCTTACTGTAAACTGAACTGTTTCTCCTTTTATATGTATCTAGTAAATATTTTTTGATAAATATGGTATCAAAAAGTTGAAGGATAAAGCTAAATAAAAAAATGCTAATCTAAGAAATAATAAAAAACAACTATTAGGTAGTCTAAAAATACAAAAAACAAAACAAACTTTCAAAAAAAGCGTGATTTGAACCCTAGTATTCAAAAGTAATTCCTTTGCACCCAAGCCAAGCCGTCATCCAACACGACTATTCAATACTCATTTGATATGGCGAAATTAGTAATCAGTTTCGTAAACAAATAAGGTTATCAATGTGTGCGTGAGATCTGTTGCTGTCACTGCAAATTTTGTATTTATACAAATAAACGTATTAAATAAACTTAAACTCATCTGAAAACTCAGTTGACTCGTTACAAATATTACGCTATAAGCGGCAAACATATAACTTTTAATATTGTTTTTATTACATAAAAATAAAAAATACGTCAAATTAAAACACCAACGCCATCTGTCGGTGTTTAAGGGGTTAGCTGACGGCGACGAACCACCTTAAATAGATCACCTTCATGGGCCATAAATTTCAAGACACCGAGTGAAATATTTTTTGGAAAGAATGATTTATCCAGGCTAAGGGTATTTGGTTCAAAAGCGTGGGCTACAATAATACCCAAACCAGACAAAATGAGTAAACGAGCAAAAGCTGTGAGAATGGTGGGTTACAATACTGTGGGATATAGACTATGGGACCCTGAAAGTGACACAACAATAATTTCTAGAGATGTTCACTTTGATGAGAGTGATTTACATTATGAAGAAGAAAAAGGAAACAAGGACGAGCAACATAGAGATAGAGTAGATGAAAATGTAACAGAAGAAGATCAAACAGAAAGTAATGATGAAGAAATGGACAGACATACTATGGATCAGGATAGAGTAGATGAAAATGTAACAGAAGAAGATCAAACAGAAAGTAATGATGAAGAAATGGACAGACATACTATGGATCAGGATAGAGTTGATGAAAATATAACAGAAGAAGATCAAACAGAAAGAAATGATGAAGGAATGGACACAAATACAACTACTAGATCAGGAAGAACAGTAAAACGTCCCACACATCTACAAGCTGTCACTTTTAGTATGAATCTGACAGCGAGCGAACCTAAACTGAAACGCATTAAGACGTCATGGTACGGCCCCAGGTCATTGTTTTAGACGCACATCTGCCAATTTACTGGCAGATTCCGGGGCTGATCTAACTTTAATCGAGCGTCATGGAGGGTGGCAATCCAGTAATGTGGCAGAAGGTTACATTGAAGAATCTGTTGAAAATAAATCAAAGATAAGCAGTAAAATAGTTCACAATATTAAACTGAAACCAGCCTACCCATCCACTTCAAAAGCAGCTTTCAATATCACCAACATGGACAGAAACCATAGAAATACCAACACCACACTTTAACGACTGCTCGGTTCCTCATAGAAATAATTTAACAGTTTCACCTAGTACTGCACCAAAAATCCAACAAACAGCCTCTCTCAGCAGCAGTCAACATTCAACTACAAATACTCAAGTTCAGAATACAACAATCTGTGCCTAATATAACCATACATTTAAGTTTTCACATTTGTTCAAATGTCACTTAATTTTTAAAGCCTTAGATAGGTATAAAATTATAGTTGTAGGGGTAAACAACTAAATACTTGTTTCTTGATATTGTAACCAGTAGATTGATGCTTAATTTTTGATAAACTCGAGTGTTCCATTGTCGCCACTTTCATCGTCGCAGAAAAAAAAACCAATTATTAGTTTAATCTGTTTAAGGTGGAAACACATTTTTAACACGCGACGCGACCCGATGCAACGAATGTATGCGCATGGCGTCGCGTCGGATGTTCATAGTGTGGTTCTGGTCATAGAAAATAATACATTTTGATTCGACGCGTCGCGTTGCATCGGGTCGCGTTGCAACCTTTAATATTGTAGCGGTTGTGTGTTTTCCCTAACTAAATTCAATTAAAAGTTGTTTCATGGTTTTTAGAGCATTTTATTTAAAATTTCCTCATAATCGGTGTGAAAAGTTGTATATGTCACCCGGGAGCTAAATTAACACTTGAATCCACCATTACGCTATGGATTCTACTTTAGAATCCTTCGCTACATTCTGGATTCAATGTAGCGCCCTCGCCGTAAATACATCATTTTGCTCCCTTGTGACACAAATAACTATACCGATGTCCGCAAGTTGTTGCACCAAATCGGTAACACCCTCAATGTAAGAACTCATATTGGAATAATCTACAAATTGAGAACGATGAAGTTTCCTTAACAAGCATACTCTCCTATAGAAGCCTTTATCTTCAAATATTTTAGATAAATTGGTCCACGCTTCATGAGCTGTCTTAGCGTTACGTACATACTGCAAACACGCCGGTTTAACTGATAAACAAATGCGAGCGAGTGCTTCTTCACTTTGGAAATATCAGTTTCTGTTCCTAGAATACTTTCTTTAAGGTTATTCAATGTAAGTGCCATTTCCATATAATATTTTCAAGTGGAATAATTTTATACACCTTCTAGCTTGTCGAAAGAATACAATCGCACTTAGTCAGCACTCATGTTTGATGTTACAGCAATTACTTGTAGAAATATCCTTGAGATGTGACCACGCGGAATTTGCCCGAGCCGGTAGGCAAAAAATTGTAGTTCACAAAGTAGCAATTGACAAGTAATCTCACCACTTCTTCACCGCTTTTAATACCAATGTGCAAAGTGCTGGAGGACTATTTTAAGGATTTTTGGAGCGTCACTAAGTAAACCTTCAGCTTGCGCTTGAAGGTGTAACTACTTGACGCTCCCTGGATTGGGGGAGGAATATCATTCCAGCACTTGGACGCCGCAAACTTGAAACTGCCTCGGAATGCCGCAGTCCGGTGCACGGTGGTGGTGATTTTAGCACCTGACAGCCTAGGTTATTCCAGATGACAGAAAAACAATATAAATTACCTGCGGCTGTCGCGATGACGTTTTTTTTTTTTAAGGCCTTTGTTTATGTGCCAGCTGCGTAAAGCGCAGTTTTGCACTAAATGTTGCACTGCATACTCAAACTTGAATTTGCGTACTATTCTTAAGAGCTACGCGTAACGGAACGTAAAACCCATCTGGCAACACTGTTTACGGGTTTGCGCTACACTACTAACGTCTGAAAAATATGTTTCCGGTATCTCTGAACTATCATTCAACTACAGTCTGCAAATCAGACATATTGCTATGATGCAGTTCGGTAAAATTCTTTGACAATTTTGAAAATTCGGTCAGATCAAACGCTACGCGGAAAATGTCTGATATTGGTATTTTCGAGTTCAGGATAATCGTATCTATCGATTTGATGCGGTTTTGGCCGTATTGCTATGAGACAAAAAATTTGGTCGTGGGCTCTAGTTCTATAACATGTACCTAGTAAATTAATCTCCTATTTTTGTATTTTAGAAAATTGGATACCCTTGAAATTGATGAGCGACATAGAAGAGCCAGAGTTTAAAGAGCTCATTCCCGACGTAAGAGAAAGGATACTATTTAAAAGAGGCCTCAACAAGTTGCAAAAAATTATTACTGTAAGTACCTACTATTATTTCCTGCCTGTTACCTCTACAGAAGTTCTTAAACTTCGCTCTCAGTAGGTTGGTATAGAGGGTTAAATGCAATTTATTATAAAGTAGCTGTTGCTCTTGGCTTTGCCCCGTTGCAGCTTTATTTTTCAAAATTTCTTTCATACAAGCCTTGTGCTGGCAATAGGCTATTTTACTAAAAAAATATAATTAGTCCGCCAGATTATCCAAAAAATATAGGACCCTTTTTTTTCTTAATTAAACAAAAAATTATAATGATATAGCCTGTTAAAGTTCCGCGTGACGTCACACCGTCAGTACAATAATATTTATATGTATAGAAGAAGATCCCTAGATATAATTATTGGTTTCTCTCTAACCCTAAAAGAGAATATCACATGATTCACAAAATAAGTATATTTGTACTTTATTGAATAAACAGAAACTACATTCATACATATCAAAAATACCTATGTATATCTAAAACACATCTAAGCACATGCTGAGTTGGGACCATTTTGTGACAATTTATTTATCTGAATGTATAATGTGTTTATTTATTTAATATGTGATTATCATAAATGAACTTTTTTCTTTCTTTCTTTTCTTTTTAAAAGAAAGAAAGAAAAAATACATACTACAGCAACTATTTACAAAACTTATACTAAATAAAAAATTAAATATAGTGCACATTGTAATATTAACAAAATTATTACAGGACTGCGCCTGAGGACACTCTGTTCCAGCGATTCATTAAAAAGCAGAAGCAGTATGAGCAGTCATGATGATGGCCGCAAAAAACCCCACTCATGTAAGTACTTTATTGAATCAGCAAGCTTATTACGTAACTCGCTCGCGATCGTAATCGTGTTCATTTTGACAGTTCATGTATGGGCTGACAATTGGCATCGGAATCAGCTAGCTGTCACACTCATACAAGAACTGTCAAAATGAACACGATGGCGATTGCGAGCGAGTTACGTAATAAGCCTGCAGGCCCCTATTTCACCAACTCGACAATTGTCGGAATTATGACAATTCGAAATACAATGCGTGTTCAATATGAAGTCAACCGGCGTAGATTCTCATCGAGTTTATAATGTAAAAAGAATAAGTCAAATGTTACTGACTATTTGTAGTTTATTAGAAGTAAATGAACACACAATGTGTCGTAAGTAAGTGATCACATTTATTTCGATCCTTGAGGACTAAGTGACATGCCATTCAAACAGTTGGTCATTGTAGTGTTTCAAATTAAAGTGATTCTCTATAAAATACGGGTTTATGGGACGCCTCGGAGTACAAGCCAGATATTCGGTATATATCGGTTATATGTTAAGACAAACATGCGAAGCGAATATAAAACCTTTCATGTCCGTTTGAAATGTTGATTTTGATCACTTACTTTTGTCGTTGACTGTACATCGAATGATCATAATATGAATTACGTTCCGAACCCCTTTCAATAAATACATATAATTGCGATACCAAACCAATAAAAGTCAACACTCAGTGTCAACACTGACTAGAAATTATAATAAATACGGATAAAAGTAAATAATTCATTCTAATTTCCAGAACCAAAGCGAAGTCCTCACCCAGCTGGACTACCGGCGAAAAGCCCAAATGGCTAAGGGTCTACGGTGCGCCAACCCATCATTGTTGCTGTCGGACCAACCATCGCAGAGGCCAACAGAGCGTTTATGAATAAGGGGGATAGTGAATAAACATTAAGAATATTTTATGTAGGTATAATAAAGTTCTTATTTTGTATAAGTATATTAAAATTCACGAAAGTTATTTATATCCATTTTATTACTAAATTAATTGATAATTAAGGTTCAATAACACCACCACCTTGTCACTTAGGTGGCGTTACCTAGGAACCTTAATAAATTATTAATTAAAATAATAATAAGATTGATATATTGTATATATATGTGCATACATATTTATAATGGGTCTCCATCGTTTGCCCGAATTTCATATGCCATAAATGTATTGTTTGCCATAATGATCATTTGCCGTAACTCTTTTTTCTCTTTATTTGTTAATTATTCAGGATTGTTATGAAACAAACCTAACCTAACCTATAGAGTTCTACAGGATTGCCATTACAATGCTCCTGAAAAAATTACGGTTTCAGAGAAAAAAAAAAGGGTTATGGCAAATGATCATTATGGCAAACATTACATTATGGCATTTGAAATTCGGGCAAAAGAGGGGCTTCGATTTATAATGCTAAATAAAAAAGTTGATAACAATTCTGACATCTTAATTATGTACAAACTTTTTGAAAAATGCTAAAGTAGGGGGTGCCTTTGAGGTTGCGCTTTAAATTTAAGTAAATCTGTTAGTTTTGGATTTAGTTATACTGTTGGTGTATGTACAAGTTAGTGTTTAATGTTTACTCACTACAGTAGTAGGTTGAGTATACACACTCTTATTGTGTCCCCATTGTGTGGCCCATCACACTAACAATTATTAAGCATGTTTAATATTAGTATTTGTTAATTTGGCATATCTCGAGAGTTATCCTGTGTTATTTACAATAAACAATACTAAGCACACTGTAGCAAATCTGTTTTTAATTTGACTTTTAACCACAATTTTGATTAAGCCCTTTTTAAAAATAACCAAACTAACATCAGTAAAATGTACACTAATGATTTGGTAGGTGTTACCATACTAAGACCGGCTAATATCTACCATACTAGGACTGGTACAATTTACAAGACAAACACTGATAAAATGTTGGTAGATTTTACCAGTAAAAGTTTGATAATAACTACAATATACATTTTGGTACTTAATACCAAACTATCTACGGTAAAATCTACTATACACTTCTGAACAAATCTGGTGGATAATACCAAAGTACATTTGGTAGTAAATACAAAATACACATGCTAAGTAATACTTTTTATATTTAGTAAGATCTACAAAACTCGTCTGGCAGATTGAACTAAATTTACTTTGATAAAAACTACATGAAACATATAATAGATAATACCAAACTAAATTTGGTGAAAATTACTTCTAACAATCTGGTAAAAAATATCAGATTATATTTAGTAAAATATACAAAATACATATGGTGGGTAATACCAAACTATATTTAGTAAAAAATACAAAACACACATGGTACATGATAATTTACTTAATTTGGTAAAATGTATTATGCTCGTCTAGTAGATTCTACTAACCTTAACTTTGATGTGAACAACAGCATAAATTTGGTGATTCAACGAGATAAATCTGGTAAATAATTACTAAACTAATACTGATAATCTACTAGATTATACTAACCTAATTTTGATGAAAACAACAGCATAAATTTGGCGATTCAATTCAACAATATAAATCTGGTAAATAATTACACTACAAGATAAGTTTGGTTAATTCTACCAAATATTTTACCAAAGTCGACAGTTGATTTCGGTCCTATCACGAATTGTTGTTGATTTTACCAAACAAAAATTGTTAGTGTTTTACCAAATTAATATGGTACTTTTTTACTAAATTTTTTAGTTGTTTGTACCAAACTTAGTGATTAACAGCCTTATTCATAAAAAGTTAGAGGCTCGCTATAAGCTCGCTATAGGACCGATGCAAAAAAACATGATTCATAAACGTCAATTAGCGCTAATCAGTCCTTCAAGGGTCTGTTAAGTCTTCCGAAAGTTAGTGGACCGTAGACCGTACTTTATCTCTCTGCTAACTCACAAAATGGCCGCTACACATATGAACAGCCCCGTAACCCTAGACGTAAGCCACTCACCCCAGGGTTTTTTAGCCAGCGGCCTAATCCATCGGGCAGCGGCGGCACTGGGCCCGTCACTCTAGCCGTAAGCACTCAACCCAGTATTTAGCCAGCGGCCTGATCCATCGGGCAGCGGCGGTGCTGGGCCCTGTAACCCTAGACGTAAGCACTCACCCTAGTATTTAGCCAGCGGCCTGATCTCTCGGGCAGCGGCGGTGCTGGGTACGCCCGTAGTTAAGGAGTAGTATAAATAGGATAAGAGATTCAGATTGAATAAACAGGCATAAAAGCCCTCAGTTTTATAATCAACGACCCGCTGTTTCTTTAATCTCCCAAACCTGGACCCGTAGGACTAGCCTGGCTATACAAGCCTCCAGGCCCCCAATACGTAGTCGTATCGGGACCGAGGTAATGCTAACGGGGCGCTAGAGCGCACCGTTACAACGTTCGATTATCCTGTGACTGCAATAGTACGATAAAAGGTGTAGTAAAACGACGGCCACACAAAGATCGATCACCGCCTCGAACGTTAGCACATTCTGAACTTTTGAATGTCCATCCGCTAAGGTGACTGTAGCCAGTTCTTTATGAAAGATGTGTCCTCGTGCCTTTAGTAGCTTATACAGCTCGTGTGACGCGACACTAACTTTGGCACACGTGTCTAAGTAAGCTCGGCCCTTAAAGCCATTGACCTCAATAAACACATGGGTCGAGATCGCTTGTTAAGCTGTATATTGATGGCGCAGAATCCTAACCCACCTTTCTTCTCAGACGCCTCAGTAGGTTTATTGGCACATATTTTACAGTTGGTGCGATAAAATCCTGGTGTGCCACTGCCGTAGCAGGAAAAATTCACACCACTAGGTGTTGATGAAGTCGTATCTGGCTGTTCCTTATTAGTTTCCATTGTCTTTTTGCGTTTTCGACAATCTTCTAGAACGTGACCCAGTTTTTTGCAAAAATTGCACCGAGTTACCTTTTTTGTGCATGTGGTTGCCGTGGTTTCGGATTTAGAGGTCACTGCGTTTCTTTCGTGAGCTTCTGTCTTATCCTCTCTAACTGCTTTCTCCTTTAGTAAGGCTTCTGTACTACGTGCTTTCTTCAACAGGTCATCAAAGTCTTTGATAGTTTCTCTAGGCATCTTTTCTCGTATTTGTAGACTCAATAACCCATAAATGATATTCAGCTGCTGTTTCGTATTAAGTTGTTCATCGCTGGGTAGCTCGGAAAATAAAATTCTTTTCTTAGTGACAAAATCGTCCGTTGAAACTTCTGGCGCTCGCTTGGTCCCACAAGCCTCTAAATAAATCTCGTACACGGGCTTCTTTGGCGCGAATGTACTCCTCAGCGCGTCCTCAAATTTTTCCCATGTGGTGATGGTGTTCTTGGTACCCTGCCACCATACCGCAGCATCTTCTTGTAGTATTAGAGGTAGTCCAGCTAGCGCGTCTACTCCACTAATATTTTCCAATTTCTTGAAAACTTGTACCGCCGTAAGAAAAGCTTCTACAGTCTCCCTGTCCTTCCGACCATTATAAGTGGCCTTACATGACGTCATGCTGCCCTTTCGACCACTTCCTATGCTTGCCAACAGCTGCTGGAACTGTTCTTGTGACAGATTGACACTCATGTTGTGTTGACATTTACCTCTATGAGTTTTAACCGGATACCTATGTCGTCTTTTGTCCGTATCTTGTAACCACGTACTTGGGTTCGTTCGAGCCCCACGTTGGGCGCCACTGTAGCGGGGTTGATTAAAACAACGGTGTGACGATGACGAGTACACGGTTGATTAGGAAAATCTCAGATAGGTATACAGGTATACGTTTTACTAACTGAGGTAACAGCAGGCATTCCGAGCGAGACACCGTACCGCAACCCGTCCTACGTCTAATTGTAATGGAAGGTGTTCAATGACTTGAAGGCAGCCAACCAAGTACAAATCTGTCCCTAGCAGAAGACAATGAATGACATTTTACATCATGGCTTTATGGATTCTGCGTTGATCAAACGATAGCGCGATCTAACTCGATCGCAGCGCCATCTCTGGAGCAGTTTTGGTACTAAACTCCTCTACGGCGCTGGGCCTGCGATGATTGCGAGTGTAGTTAGGTCGCTTGCGCCATTCGTTTTAACATCATGATATTACAATGTTAATTAATTTTCTAATAATATCAATGTATGACTAATAAATTATTTAGTATAAAATTATTTTCATATCTCATTATCATATAATTCTATTTCACATTATGTAATCTTAGTTCTAGTGACTTGTCTTGATAAATTACAGTTGTGTGCCCTTACAGGGTGTCATGGATTGAGTTATATGTAAGTGTAACATCTTAGTGCAATAAATATGACTTGCCGATAAATAAACAAAATAAGTTGATTTTCTAAAAAAATAAAAAAACAAGTTGAGTTGTAAGGACTGTGTTTATAAGATGATGTTGATGATGTGTGTGAAGTTCCGAATCCGCATTGGGCCCGCGTAGAAACCACAGCTCAAGCCCTCTCATTGTAAAAGGATGCCTGCGCCTAGCAATGGGATGTAAATAGGCTGGAGATGATGAGATGAGTGTTTTGTTTACCTATGTTTCAATAAATGATTTATGTAGGTATTAGATATAACGTAAACATCTACTTACTCGTCAGGCAGAACCGAGATATTTTAAGAATATCCTCAATAATTTCTTCACCTGATGTGGTTGGTCTTTGAGGGCTTGTGTGCTGGACAAGACATTCTTTCGAAGAAAGATCTGGCTGTCCCATTAAACAGTTCTCATGATCATCATTGTTTATAGTATCGCCAACTTCGGAGCTCGCCTCGACAGTATCTGGCGGCCTAGAGGCCCTACAACAATAGTAGATTGATAAACAAGGGTGAAATATCTGCGATATTTCTGGCGCCCGAACGAAGTGAGGGCGTCAATAGTTCGAGGGTGAAATGGGTAATTTCATCCGAGTTGAACACTACTTTTCATTTCGAATATGAGGAAAGTAAAAGAAGGTATTATGACAAATTTCACTAAGGTCGCACCGCACGGTCGCACTTAATATTTGTTACGTTTGTCATTCTCTTCCCGCTCTTTTTTCTATTACGCGATTTACGCGCATTGCGCATTTCTTCTGCGCACCAATGGCTGCCGGCTAGTTTTTTTTTTAACTTGCAGACAAGCTAGAAAAAGAACACAAAAATTATTAACATTTGCTACCCCATGGGGAAGATATTCCTTTAAGAGACTACCGTTTGGAGTATTGTCAGCTCCTGAAATATTTCAAGAAATTTTAACAAATTTACTTAGTAAATTTAAAAATGTGAGAGTATCCATTGATGATATTTTTATACATGCCAAGAGTAAAGAAGAACTTCAAAAAACTGTTGGTGAAGTCATCGAAGTCCTAAAGGAAATGAAATGCTTCCATGCGGCTGCCATATTGGAGGCACGCGTGTTTAGTGGCGGCGGCACTCCCATCTGGGCGCCTCTTGTGAGTCTTCTGGGCGGTTTCTTGTCCTCGCCCTCCGACATTATTTCGTTGCTTTCTTTTCTTACTTTACTTCTGACACCATGTCGTATAGGTATGCAATAAAACACATCTTACATTGGGCCATCTTTATTCTAACTGCCACAGAGTAGACAATGAGCACAGTACATGTAACACACCTGACACAACGCCCTCTTTTTAATTTATTTTTTTTGGCTTTACCACGTTCTGCTACGGGAATCAATCACCCGGGTAGTGGCTACATTTGCTAATGCGGTGCAAACCGTATTTTCTGCAAGAAATAAAGGCTGGTACGAGATTATTTTCCTGAATATTTTTACTTTGCAAATCACTCTGAGGGTTACATTAATAAATAAATAAATTCCAATACTAGTTAAACTGTGGTGGGTTCCTATATCAGTAATGTCTATCTATGTCTTATATTACTACTATCGTACGAGAAGCAGGAAGAAAAGGAGATTATAACTACCCAGTCGGGGCAGAATACAGCAGAGGCTAGCGACGCAAGCAACCCCATACACACTAGCAACAATATAGTGCTAGCGACTATTACCGCTGTCCTACTCTTAATATTAATTTAATTGGGAGTAAAGAAAATCAAGGCCTGCCAAAAAGCATGGCTACGCCAAGAAGTTAGAGCATAGCATAACATTGAAAACAGCGCCATGTAGCGGCACATCGTGACAACTTTTAGGTAAATGACATTTGTCTAAATGTCTTCTAAATGAGTTGTACAAATTAAATGATCTAGAACATGAATCTTCACAACAAAAGTATTCAACAAACTCATGGTCTGCATGTTGTAATTGAAATGATTCCTAAGAATTTTGAGATCTAGCGTTTACATAAAAAACAAATAACCATAATGGTTATCTACGCAAGTTACTTATTTTACTATTTGATAAAAGAAGAAAGAAGCGATACTTTAGCAGCGTAAACCATTAAGTTATAATGTAGACGTAGATTGAACATAACCACTGCATTTCACAGTATAAACTAATTGAAACAAAAATCACATTCGTCAGGAGGGAAATTATCATAAACACTATATTTTGTACTTACATTTATTTCTGTACAAAAAAAAATAAAGTATAGTAAGCTTTTCACATTTATTCTTCGTACAGTACTGTAAAATGTGCTGGTTGATATCATTACAAACAGTTAAAATACCACAATTCATATACCTAACACGATCTAGGAAAGAAACGTGTATTTTTCCAAGGCAGTCGCCGTGTGTTTCAGTGGCTGGAAATCACTTAAGATTACAGCCATTTAGCCTTAGGAAT
Source organism: Pandemis heparana (assembly GCA_963854515.1). Classification (NCBI taxonomy): domain Eukaryota; kingdom Metazoa; phylum Arthropoda; class Insecta; order Lepidoptera; family Tortricidae; genus Pandemis; species Pandemis heparana. The sequence continues at coordinate 9,085,775 of OY978027.1, read as the reverse complement.
TGTATTTGCGAGAAAAAGATCAACATTCAATGCCCAACTCGCCCAAAATTGATTTACCCCTTTGACATATAATTTGCCTACTGTACTAGTTTATTTTTATTTTTTTTTTTTTATTCATTTTTTATTTTTTATTCTTATTTTTATTATTTTATTTCATTTTTATTTTGTTTTTTAATTTTGTTTTTATTTTTTATGTTATTTTTATTTTTTATTTTGACATTTAATCGCCTTATTGCGTTAGGTTAGGTTCTTAAATTGCACCATATATCGATGCTGGCTCTCCGTATCTCCAGCGGCCTGTAGTTACGGAACTACGACCGACACGAGGGGCAGCGACAGGTGTCCGGCCTGATGCTCTTACGACCGGCACCTGGATACACGCGCACTATATCGCGTAGAAAGCGCCTGAACTTGGCGGCGGGAGTGGGGCAATGCCGGAGATGGTTTTGCCGGTAGAGATACTCGCCAATCCGCATCCTTAATTGCCCACTGGAGCGGCAAGGGCGGCACCGCTTGCGCAGTTCTTGCCACTGCCGCTCCAGGGTATTGGTGTGGACCGGCGAGAGTCTGAAATTGGACTCGGCCACTGGCTCCCCCAGACGGGGATCCACCTCCAACTCGACGGAGGGAGCCACGAAGCTCCTTCGGTGACACACGGTGTGGTGACTCTCCATGTCGAGCCGCAGGTGGATCCCCTGATAAGACCTGAGGGAGTCTGTTATCAGGTGCGACTCCCGCCGCACGGAGGATTGTACGAAGCGGTCGAGAGTCTGACGGCTCCGGTCGGTGATGGGCTCTATCCACACTTCCTAAGACAGCCGGCTTATGCACCCGGCCACCCATGCGGAGGACCTGGGGGCCCGACCTCGGTGATACTTAGGTCCATATAGGTGGCATTCATCGACCTCAACTATATCGAGGGCCCCCCCCACTGAGGATCTGTCATGGGTGGACACTATGCGGCAGACGTTCCGGAGTCGGCGGAAAACATCTATGACCGCGCGTTTCGACACCAAACATTCTTGAGTAGCGCGACTGATGCCGTCTCCGACAAGAAAGTGATAAATTAGCCGCAGTATGGTCTTTACACCGACCTTGGACCGTGAAAAAATGGTCCCTGTCGCGGGGGCCAAGGAGGCGCGACACCATCTGCGCCCGCAGCGCCACCGGAAGCCGAGCAGATAGGATGCCCTAGCCTCCTGGTGCATCGCGCCGCGGCATCCGGGGCACCGGGGGGGCGAGGAGGGAAAGAGTAGCCAGTCCTTGGCCGCCAAGACGGCGTCAGCTTCGGTTGGGATGGTGGCGGCTAGCCCATAAACAGAGAAGTTTCGAGCCAGGATCAGATCAAGGGGTAGCATCGTGGAGGAAGTGGTTGGCGAGGGAGTCAGAATGAATGAGGTCAGCTGATGGGGTGCGCTGACTTACCCCGATTTGCCTGAGTACACTGTCCTGAGAGTTATGACACTGGGATGAACTATCGGAGTGAATTACTTAGCCCTACCTTATTGTGTGCCACACAAACCACCATTCCACTCAGCAACTGATTCCTACCTCTTGACGTTGGGGTCGTTTTTAGGATAGGATATTGCTTGCCCCCCTTTTTTACCTTTACTTGTATTTATTTTGTGTTTTATTTTGCTCTACCCTAATGACTGAACTTGCCTTGGAATGATTATTTTAATTGTTTAACTTTTTGACATGCAATTCGCCATATTACACTAGTTTTATTAATCTGATTCTATTTGACATCTAAATCGCATTCGTATAGGATAATTGTTCTACACTACCTTACATTTTTAACTAGTTAAGTTATTATGACTTGACATTGATTGATTGATGGTTTCCGATATAATTGGGTTCAAAAATTACTGTGTTGCGCCGGGACGAACTTATGAAGTTTAATATTGTAAAACATTGTTTGGCCGGGTGGGGCCCTAGTGGCCATTGCACTATCATATAGTTAATAAGGTTATAGACTAATTAGGCTAAGTTAGACTAAGTATTGCTGACGCAAGCATCTCCCTCTCCCTAATCCCTCCCAAATTGTTAAAGATAGAAAAAGGAGCGGACAAGGAAAAGATGGGCACCACAGGAGACAGCGAAATAAAAGAAGGTAAGCCCCACCACAAAAGATGGTATCAAATGCCACAGAAAGGGACCAAAAAAAGATCTCCGTCCCGCCTGCCCGCTCCTGGCGAAAAACGCCACATGCTTGCGTCAGCAACTCTATTTTTCTCCCCTCCCTTAGTAAGTAAGTAAATTGTAAACTTCCTTCCTCCCCCATCCTTCCCCATTAGTTATAAAATATATAGAATAAAAGACACATAGTCTCTTAGTTTGACTTAGTTTTAAACTCAGGATAATTAAAACCTGAGATAATTAAACTTTTAAATAAAAAAAAAAAAAAAAACTCGCCCAAAAGCGTAAAAGCAGAGGAGTTACTATCAAACATCGTCTTAAATTTGAAAAACGCTGCTTGTATGAACATATATGTACTGAGGCACTCGATTTGGTATTGAGCGTTTACGACCCAGGTAAATAAGGAAGGGCAAAACCTTTATTTATCATCGCATTCGTTATGATAATGTTTTTTTTATATTTTCCCTCTTTTTTTACCGCTGATGCGTTCTTTTTAACGCTTATATCTTAATTATTCAACATCATACAAATCCTCATTTGTGCTGCTTGCTTTTTCATCTTCCTTATTTTCTTCAAGGGGATGTAAGTTTAACTATTTTAAATAATTTTCTTTTTCTTTAATATATTTGATTTACGGACTAAAGTCATATTATCTCCAACATTCCTGTTGGAACAGCTTGCAACTTCAGTGGCAGTTGAACCACTTTCATCCACTCCAGTAAATACAGTTGGTTCAATGTCACTGGACTCTTGAACTGGAAGCCCAATAAGGGTTGGCGATTCCTTGCCAATAATGTTTTACACCATTTCATCTATTTCAGTGAACTTTGTAGTTCCAGACTTTCCAGTTCCTGTCGCTCGGCTGTTGTCTCGTTTTTTCTGTAAATAAAAATAATTGTGTAAAAGAGTCGTTTTCAAAAAGGTTGTACTTTTCCTCTATTTTGTCTGTCCCCTTTAGAAAATATTATGTTATAAATAATACCGAACCTATGGAATTAATTTGCTCGGTTAATAGTGTTATTTATACTTATGACAGATAGTGTAAATCATGTTTTGACCTAGATTATAATTATTTCTTAAAATATGTAGCAGAAAAGAAATATACAAAATACTGTTGTCCCACTGTGTGTAAATGAATCAATTAATACTTTATTTTAATTTATTTTATTATTTGTAATGTAATCATAAATCTATGACAGCGAAAGCGAGGCGAACAAGGTGGCCGGTCCGAACTAGGGATGTCCATCTTTCATAGTGATGTACCACTACCTCAACATTCCTCTTGTTTACAAAACATAAAAATTATTCTCTTAGCTTAATAGGATTTCTTATTGTTCTTCCAGAACGAGTAACATAGTTATCCATACTTCTTATGAAATCGGATTCTGGTTCTGGAGTTTGATTTTGTAAGGTGGAAGATGGATGTGATTGCTGATACGAATCAGTCTGATCACTATTACAATTTGTATTAACAATCTCATCCGTGTTGGTTTCACACTTGTCCGTATTATTATAAGTTTCATAATTGTCATAGATGTTATCAGAATTATTCTTATTGTTGTACATTGAATTTATATGTTGTCTGTTTCTACGATATATTTTTCCTCCTGCTTTGATTTCATAAGAACGTGGATAATCAGTTTTACAAATTATTTTTCCAGGTGTCCATGTTTTATCATCAACATTCTTTTTAAACATTTTGTCTTGATCTGGGTTTAATTCTTCCAAATTTTTAGCTGTATGGTTGTAATATTGTCTTATCTTTTCTTGTCTAAAATTATCTATTTATATATTTCTTTTATATATTCTAGGTTGAAGATAAAGCGAGGACACTGGACACTTATTATTCATATTTCTGTTAAATAATAAATTGGCTGGCGATGGACTTCCTTCCTTGGGAGAATTTCTTAAATTTAAAAGAGCTAAATAGGGATCACTTTTCTCATAATAACATTTTTTTTAAATATTTTTAATTATTTTGACACTGGATTCTGCGAGACCGTTAGCTTTAGGATAATTGGGTGACGACGTATGATGTTTGAATCCATATTCAATCGAAAATCTTTTAAATTCTTCACTACTGTAATATGAAGCATTATCAGAAATAAGCTCAAGAGGTAGTCCATGTCGGGCCATAATGGATTTTAAATGTTTTATGATACAACTGGATGACAAATTTTCCAGTTTTGCTATCTCTATATATTTGCTATAGTAATCAACCACTAGGATATAGTGACACTTATTAAATTCAAATACATCAGTACCTAACTTTATCCAAGGAAGTTTTGGAATCTCATGGAATAAAATTTCTTCTTTACAATTGTTAGGGCGAAATGTAGCACATACTTGACAACCATAGCACATCTCTTTAATTTGAGATTGGATGCCAGGCCAAAACATGATTGTCTTTGCCCTTCTCCAACATGTGTTATAACCAAAGTGACCTTCATGAAGAATAGATAACATAATTTTTTGCAAGGACTTTGGAATAATTATTAAATTATTTTTAAATATCAGATTGTCGATGACGCTTAAATCATGCCTAATATTCCAAAATGGGGTTACAATTTCATTAATTTTTTGTTTACTTTCAGGCCATCCATTATGAATATAGTATTTTAACTGAATCATTACAGGGTCTTCATTGCATTTAATTTTAATTAATTCTTTTTTATTTTCTGATATTGGTAGATAATCTATGGTTGCTGCTACATGTCCTATTATTTCTGTGTTTAATTCTTCATCAAATTTTTTGTCATATTCAGGGAAAAGTGACTGCAGATAAGATCTGCTTAAAAAGTCAGAAATATACATTTTGTTTCCAGGGACATATTTAACAATAAGATCGTAGCCTTGAACCTTAAGCATCATTCGCTTTTTAAATAGTGTTTCTAAAGCTGAATGATCAGATTCTACTAGAACCTTTTTGCCTAGTATATATTTATGAAATTTGTTACACCCAAAGACAATAGCAAACATTTCGCGTTCAACTTGAGCATATTCTTTTTGACAGTCAGAGAGAGCTTTAGAGGCATATGCAACAGGTTTACCTTCCTGTAGTAAACAGGCTCCTACACCTTCACAACTATAATCTACGGACATCACAACATCTTTATTAATATCATATATTTTAAGGACAGGACTGTTAGTTAAGGCACTTTTTAAATCATTGAACGCTTTTTCATGTGCTAGATTCCACTGAAATATACAATCTTTTTTGAGCAATTCTCGAATTGGTGCTGTTAAACTTGAATAATTTTGGATAAATTTTGATAGGTAATTGGTCATGCCAAGAAATCTTTCTAACTCTTTTTTATCTTTAATGGTTTTAATTTCACTTACAGCTCTAATTTGTTCGGGATCAGGTTTGACACCCATGCCAGACACAATCATTCCAAGAAATTTAAGTTCAGTTTTAAAGATTTCGGATTTATTTTTATTAAATTTCACATTACATTCTTTTGCTCTTTTCAAAACTTTTAGTAAAATATTATGATGTTCCTCTTCTGTTTTTGCATATATAATCAGATCATCAACATAGAACTTTACACCTGGGATATCTTTAAAAGTGTCCTCCATTCTTTCTTGGAAAGCTTCAGTTGAAATACATAAACCGAATGGTAGCCTTACATAGCGGTAATTTCCATACGGTGTAGAAAAAGTACATAGTTTAGAGCTCTGTAAATCCAATGGAACTGTCCAAAAACCACTGTTGCAATCTAATTTTGAAAAATATTTAGCACCGGAAAGATTGTCAACAACATCATCAATAGTGGGTAATTGTGTATGTTGCCTTATAATAAATTTGTTGAGATATCTAGGATCTATACATATTCTTAATTTATTATTTTTTCTTTTTACTATTACCATTGAGTTGATCCACTCCGCCGGCTCCTGCACTTTTTCTATTATACCTTGATCAATCATATTCTGAAGTTCTTTTTCTAGAGGTTCCCGTAAGGCTATGGGGACTCGGCGTGGAGGATCAGCTCTGGGCTGTGCATTAACCTGTAATTTTATACAGTAAGGTTTTGAAAAACATCCGACTCCTTCAAATAACTCCTTATAATCATGGAGAATGTTAATAATATTTTGATTTACAAGACAACATACTTTGGCACTGTAGTTTCTTGATATAAGTCCGAGGTTCACACAACATTTCAAACCCAAGATGGGTGCACTTTTTGATCTAATGATTACAAATTGTATTTTATCTGTTTTACCATTGCCAAGATAACATTTGATTGTACACATGCCATAAACAAATATTCTCTTGTCGTCTACAGTAGTTAATTTTATTTTGCTTTTTTCTATGAATTTAGTATCTAATTTTAAACTTAAATGTATTTAGTGACATGCAATTCACTTGTGCACCAGTGTCTAGTTTCATCTTTATTTCTTGATTGTTAATATATATTTTTTCTAACCATTCTGAACAATTTTTACCTGTGATGGAACCAATGAAGAATTCCTCATTAGTGTCAGTATCTTGAGTGTCCCTGTCCACTTGAGCAAGCTGTCTTGTTTTAAACCTGCAGACCCGCGCGAAGTGATTCTGTTTCTTACACACAGTACATGTCATGCCTTTAGCCGGGCATTTATGTGAAGGATCCCATCTTGACCCGCATGTGTAGCAGCTTCGGTCTTTAACTGGATTATTTCTAGTTTTTTCTGAATTTCTATTAGTGTTTATATTTAGAATGTTGCTAGTCTCTGAATTAATTTCTTTTATATGAATATGTGAGAGTTCCGCTGCTTTGCAAAGTTTGATTGTTTTATGCAAATCAAGGTCATCTTCCCTGAGAAGCCGCTCTTTTATACCATTATTGTTAATGCCAGCAATTAAAACGTCTCTTACCAATTCTTCCCTCATATCTTTAAAGTCGCAGTCCAGGCTTTTGTTTTGTATATCGGTCAAAAATTCATCAAATGACTCACTCGGACCTTGTGTCCTTGTAAAGAACTTATGTCTCACGAGTGTTATATTCTTTTTTGGTAGAAAATATTCGTTGAATCGTTTCACTAAATCTTCGTACGTTGTGTCGTCCTTGAGGTTGAATGAGTTATAAATTTCAATACCCTTTTCTCCGATAGAGTGTAATAGTACCGCGATCTTGCGACGATCTGGCGTTTCTTCATAATTTGATGCTATTAAAAACAATCTGAAGCGCTGCAACCATTTTCGCCATGCTTCTGCATTATTGTCGTTGTTCAACTTGAGTTCTTCTATAGGGCGAAAGCACTGATCACCTTTGTCCGCAGGTAATTGCTTTGATTCTGCCTCTGCCATTGTACACCTGACACCATGTGTGTAAATGAATCAATTAATACTTTATTTTAATTTATTTTATTATTTGTAATGTAATCATAAATCTATGACAGCGAAAGCGAGGCGAACAAGATGGCCGGTCCGAACTAGGGATGTCCATCTTTCATAGTGATGTACCACTACCTCAACACCCACTAGTACCTACTCTTGTACGTTTGATTATGATTACTCTTAATGCCTATATTTATTTTAATTGCACATATAATTATTTTTGAACATGTCACCTAAGATAGTATTGTATTTAAAATGCAAAGTAAATTCACATATCTTTAAAAATGACACCAAAAATCTAATTTTATTACTGTCCACTTTTTTATTACTTTGTGTTACTCTTATGTGTGACGATGATAAAAATCAAATCCGATCAAATCCTAACCTAACCTATGTTGCCCGCGCTTTCTGCGAGGGCGTTGGAGTACATGTTCAGACATTTTTGAGCACCCTTATGTGATCAGGTATATTCGATGACGACTGTAGGTACCATTCAATAATGTAATTTCGATATTTTGAATTTCGGCTTTATGATCGTTCGACATTCTGATTTTCGATATTTAAGCATTCGATAATTGTACCATTCGATAATATATACTTTCGACATTATGAATTTCGACTTTAAGATCGTTCGACATTCTGATTTTCGATAATGTAGCTGTCGATATTCAGATTTTCGAAATTTAAGCATTCGATAATTGTACCATTCGATAATATATACTTTCGACATTTTAAATTTATTATTAAGTATTTGTATTATTAGTGGTATTTTTTTATATACGTATTTTAAGTTTAGGCTAGTTTTATTTTTAAATAATTTAGATTTAGACATATTAGTAGATATTTAGATCGTTCGATATTATAATTTTTGAATTGTGCTTAATAAAATGATAACATACTTTTTAAATTTCGACCTTACGATCGTTCGACATTCTGATTTTCGATATTTTGACCGTCAACTTTTTAATTTTAGATATTTTAACTTTCGACATTTAAATACGTGCCCAACTAATTTCTTTGATAGCATTTCTAGTGAGATCTCAGAGATTGGATACAATGTACTTAAAAAAATTAACACAATGCTAGGGTCCCAGGTAACATCGTATTTGGGGGCTGTAGGTCTAAGCCCCCCTTGAAAAAACGTTTTATAAACACATCAGACCCAACATCCGGTCCAATTATTAGAGATAATGCTGAACGACAGGAATTAAGACTACCATATCTTGAACCATTATGAAAGAGTTTTGTTAAGAAAACTATGATCTCTGGGATGCTAGCTTAAAACAACTTAAATTATTTTCTTGGCAATGTGACCACCACAATTTAAGGCAAGTATTATATTGTGAAAAAGTATTATCGGCTAATGATGCGATCATGACGTCAATAGACGTCTCAGGTAGGCCCCTGGTCTTTAGCGCCAGCCTGACAAGATGCCTGCAACCAGGGAAAGGCGCTCGTGAAGTGGGTGAGGTTGGCTGTTAACAGAAGTTAACAAATTTATATTAGGTGGAAAAAAACATTGGCTCGGACACAAGTAATTTTTGGTATATGGGATACCAAGGCTGAGTAGGCCAATGAGGTGCAACGACAATGACTGTTGCTTTTTCATCCATAATTTTTTTAAGGGTCTTAAGCAGCATTGAAAATGGAGGGAAGGCGTAAAAGAAATACTGAAACCAAGATACAGTACCTAAATGCATCTATTGTAAAAGCGTCTGGCTCCTGTTTATAAGAAATAAATAAATCACATTTTTTATTAGCTCTACCTACTGGCAAAGAGATCTATTTGAGGATGGCCAAACGTTTTCATAATTTCTACAAAGGGACTATCCGACAATTCAAACTCAATATTGGAATGTATTTTCCTTGACTCTGCATCAGCTAAATAGTTATCTTTTGACTTGATGTATGAAGCAAAAATGTAAATATTTCTGCGTTCACACCATTGCCATATCTCTTTGGATAACCTACTAAGCTGAGGGAATTGTACTCCGCCCATACGGTTTATGTAGGCTAGTGATGTGGTATTGTCAACCCTCAGAAGTACTTGGCAGTTCCGACAGTTCAAAGCATATATGTCTTTAGCCCTAAAAATGCTGCCAAAAGTTCTAGATAATTAATATGATTTTTACTCTCATTAATTGACCAAGAACCCCCTGCTGACTTATTATTGCATGCTATACCATAACCTGTTAGGGACGCATCAGTGAATATTTCTAATTCATAAATATCTGACCTAATTTCGTTACATGAGGAATCAATGTGATGTATCCACCAATCAAATTCAGGTTTCAGTGTGTCTGTTAATTTCATGATTTTATTGTAGTTGTTATTATTTAACAAGTTAAGGTATTTTATTCTTTCAAATGATTTTGTATACACCATGCTATACTTAATGGCAGGACATACCGATATAAGCAGACCAAGTAAGTGTGCAAAATCCCTAATTTTACACGACTTTTTTTGGGAGAAAAAGAGAAGCTCTTGTTTGATTTGGCTTCGTTTTTCAGATGTCAATTCTAACCTCATTTTGGATGAATTCAATAAAAACCCCAGGTACTGACAAGTTTGAGAAGGTATAAGCGCACACTTGTCCAAATTAATAACAAATCCTAATTGTTTGATTAAAGTACTTACAAACTTGACTTATGCCCTCTGTTGCAGTGTTAAAGAACAGGATGATATCATCTAGATAATTAGTGCATACAATGCCTTGAGCTCGAAGATGTTCGAGTACTGGTCTCATTATTTTTGAAAAGATATGTGGAGCAGTACAGAGGCCAAATGGTAAAACATTAAAGTCAAACAGTTTATTATTCCACATGAAGCGCAAATACTTTCTTGACTGGTGGTCAATAGAAACGGAGAAATAGGCATCTTTGAGATCTATTCTTACAATGAAACAATTGGGTGTCATCAATTTTGTTGCAGTCCTAATATCTTCAAGTTTGAAGTGAGTAGTATAAATATATTTATTTAGCTTCTTTAAATTTAAAATAAAGCGCTTATCGCCATTCGGTTTTGGGACTAAAAATATGTGTGATAAGAATTGATGTTTACATGCTTTAATAGTTATAAGTCGAGAAATCGATTTTTCCGTATGAACGCCCTCCATTTTATTTAAGGGCGGTGCACCGTGCACCTTGCTTTGGAGCAGACATAAAACATATTCTAACTCCTTTGATCCAATTTAGAACAGTCTTATTAGATGTAATGGTTAGCCATCTATCATAAAATTGTGATAGAGAGCTTACCTCTAATTCTTCCTGTATCCTGAACTCGTCCGGGGTGCAGGGGCAGTCCGGCGTTGCTGGGCTGCTGCTGGCTTGGGCTTGAAGCTCGACGGCTTGCCCGCGTTCGGTGGCTGCTGAGGCGGTGGGAACCTCCGAGGCGGGCCTCGGGAGTTTAAAGTCGCAGGTTTGACAGTTGACTTCACGTTTTGAGGCCGAGAAAATTTTATCTCGGTGCCAGTTTTGGTTATAGCTTTTCCAGCTTTTAATGCTTTATTTAAATTATCACCGAAAATGAACTTCCCTACCGTCGCTTGACTCACTATATCCTTTGTTGGTTTGTTTAGAGCAAATTGTAAAAGACTGCGACGTGATAATGATTCACTATGAAAAATGTCACATATCATGCGCCCAGCATCACTCACTATTTTTGTAACTTCTTTGTTTTCTTTCTGAGTAATCAATATGTCAAGTGCTTTTCCCAGGCAGCCGGCAACCTGTCCCAAATTAGTTTGGCTATTGAATAGTGCTTTTTCCCTTTTATATACAGGCTCTGAAATGGCCGCTTTTATTTCTGGGTTCATCAGTGGTGCTTCCAAGAATATGCAGTTTTCTAGAATCATATATTTTTTATATAACTCAGTCTTTACTTTACCTCCTTCTCTAGGCCTGATTGGATAATATGTCCCCAACGAGAAGAAATATCCTTATGTATGTTTTCTGCATATTTTTTATTTTTGTTTGGATCTTCGCCTAGAATTTCTAAAATTTATTCATCCAGGGATAGCCCCGCACTGGCATCGGGTTCAAGAATTTGGACCTCAGGACCCTCACTATTAATCAGATTAACCGATTCTTTTTCCTGCGTAATAGTTTCCATTGCTGGAAAACAAAGAAATTATCTTGAATAAAATTCAATGATATATAATTCTATGTCTTTTGACATAGTTCTGGAACATTAGTCGAGATTAAGGTAACTCGGAAAGGACCACACGAGTGATGTTCACCGCACGAGTCAATTCACGGACCTCAACTTCCATATTGGAAAAAACCACAAGGGGGTTATGTGCCCCGCAAGAGTAAATTCACGGGAAGTTTCTCTGACTACAATTACTATCACATCCGTGATGAAATATAGAAACGAAGTTGATCAAATCAATCTGTGGAAAATAGTAAGTATTAAGTTTACCTTCTTCTTCTTGTCGTTTGTCCGATTCATCGTCGTCACTCGAATTTTATCGCATACGCTTGGCAAATTTCTTGAACAATCTATAAAGATCTTCATCTTTATCTTTTCTCTTGTGTTTTCCCATTATTTCCGGGGAAACAAGTTGAAAAAACTGATAAACAACGCTAGAGAAAAAATTGGCGTGGCTTAGCAGCGCGCACGTAAACGTCGAATGGTGAGTGACGTATCAGGAGTGTTCCAGCTACGCAGAAAACAATATAAAAAAAAAACACTTTAAACTTACGTGGATTGTGGCGAGCAGATACGTCTAACTAACAGTTAAAAGGAAATAATGTCTCGGTTAAACTCGAACCACAATTAACAGTGTCCTAGGCCTTGGAATTGAACGGATTAATTAGCAACACACAATTATTAGATACACTACAAGCAACGAACAGAATTAGCGAGTCAGAGCACTTACCATTTCAATTTCAGCTGGGCGAACTGATAGTAGTAGAGATGATGAGTAAGAGAGCGTCTGCGACTGGCGCAGGTGCTTTTATAAGCTCTCGATTAACGAAGCTTTTTTGAATTTTGAAATTACGTCGAGCTACAACACCTTGTATATGATTGGCTAGGAAGGTTCGGATGGTAGATCCGAATTGTGTGATGGAATGTGTGCGTGTATGTATGTGTATGTTATTGCAGTAGCAACCTCCAATTATTTAGCTACATTTTATAAAATTAATTAAAAGAATAATACATAAAAAAATTGGTTGCCTGTAAAGTCGGTATACGGGCGAAAGTTTTACGTGACAACGACTTTGAGTGGTAAAATAATTTTAATGTGAATATTCATTCGTATAGTAGGAAGAAGGATGAAATAATAGTAACAATTTAAAACATTTATTTATACAAAGAATTATATTTAAAACATTAATTTATACAAAGAATCTAAATCGAAATAGAAGCGCAAGACATGAACCGGTGTGTATGCCTATCTCTCTCACTCTCTCTCTCTCGCTCTGTCTCTCTCGCTCTTAGGCGGGCTAACTGTGCTCGAGTGGAAGGGACGCGTGCTTTTCACTTTTTATGTCTGTCTCTCTCGCTCTTAGGCGGGCTAACCATGCCCGCGTGCCTCTCACTCGCTCTCATTGTGAGCGCATAACGTGAGCGGAGCGTAACGCAGTTTCTTGAAGTGTCACCCGGCAAACCAATTTATAAGACGTTGTCACGTCAATAAATAAGTTCGCAAAAATAATACGCGCTCCTAGCGCCATCTGTCACAATTTGTCGTAACTAGGAAGGTAGTTAGCTAACAATTATAAAAGACGGTATAAGCTAGATTTTGCCGTGTGACAGTGAAGATCATTTTAACGTAAGTATGCTATATTTATATTAGCTTAGTGTGAATTCTCAGAAGTAAGTTTTGCATTAGCCATTATAAAGCAGTAGAAAATTCAGTTTAAAAGTAACCTAACCTAGTTTACAAAAGTTCAGGAAAACTCTTTTTAAAAACTTTTCTTATTCCTATTGCGGTTTTGCGAAATTTTGATGATTAATGATTTATTCCAGGTTAAGTAAGATACATCAAATTATTTAGAATTTATCTTCAAGAAACAGCAAGGAGAAAAATGGAATTTACGGTTAAAGAAAGGAGTAGTGCCCCATATATTTTTGTGTCAAAATCGGAATATGCCACCACCAGTTGAAATAACTCATACTCATACTCATTTATTCGTAATAATTATTAACTTGCGTTGTTAAAAGGCAAAGATTGGCACTGGTAACTGAAGCCCTTTCAGAATACGATTAAAAAAAAACTGAAGTTGCTGCACCCCCTCAAACAAGTGATTACGAAGCAAGTCCTAGTACTTCCTACACAAATGTCTGTGATATTAATCAAGCAGGAGCCAGTACTTTCAGTGTAGAAGTATGTGATGATAATCAAGCAGAGCCCAGCCCTTCTCATATTAAAGATAAATTACAGAGTGACAAAGCCGTGCAAGTCAATATTAAACAGAAGTACAGAAGTAAGTGTCAATGTAAATATACCAACTGAAAAGAAAAATGTAGCACTGTCACCGTTGCCTCTTTCATCACACAGTATCGGAACTTCAACAAAAAAAACTATCTGTTTTGAAAAGATTTTTTTTCACAGTTAACCCGGCTGAGAGTACCTCTATATCCTCTTATTCTTCTGCAGCATCTGCTTATTATGACTCAAGTTGTACATTTGAGTTAAGCTCGGTGCTAGATGATTCAGAGGATGAAACGCATTTTAAAAATGTAATGCGTAGTAGCATGCTAACTGCTATTGAAAAAGAGCCAAAAATGTTGCTAGGATTACCTAAACAATCCTATCATTTAATAAACTATTATACTTGTTAACGCCTCGTCTGGAGATTGACCATGTAGTTTTGATATCCTCGTATCACTAACACGCGTTTAAAGAAATCTAAAATTAAAAAACATCCCTACTTTTCCACTTGGCAACACTAGCTCGGAAATGTCATTATGACTTTTCGTGTCAATTAGCGCGCGTTTATTTTCTTGTGTTGTGCTTCTTGGTACTTCTAAAATTCATAAATCAGTTTTAGTAATTACTTGTTTATATAAGAAGCGGAAAAAACGATTTAAGGATGCCGAAGAATAAAGAAAAATTAAAAAGAAAACTTATGGAGCTACTTTTATCTTCGTCGGATTCGGATGGTAAGCCTCGTGCATGAAAGAAAACTTTTCTTTTGCCTTTTATGATGTTTTACGATAGGACGAGCGCCTATATGAAACATAAAAGGTGTTTTTTCTTCTTAAAAAAAGAACGTTTACATTAACTCGCGATATTACGAGTGAATATACGAGTTATGTCGAACATAACCTAAGCGATAGGACGAGCGCCAATACCTGGTTATCAAATGAACCTTAGCGATAGAACGAGCGTCTATACTAGGTTTATTACTGCAAATCATTAGACATATTGCACATCGACAAGAACCCAAGTTGATTTTATTAAGTATCGCACGGTATTACGAGCGAATACATGCGACACATTTCAATGTTAACTTTTATTTCACAAGAATCTAAAACACAGAAAAGGCGTAAAAACCGAATAATAAGTGATTCCGACTCAGGAAATGGAAACTTACCCCATGGAAATGAAGAACAAAAATCAATTCCGCAGGAATTTTTAAATAAAATCGATTATGTTACCGAAACAGAAAAAAGCTTTGAATTAAACTCCGATATCGTGAAAATATGGAGGACCATCCTCACAAAGGGTCTAGACAATGAAACAAAACAAAAACTTACAAAGGATATCGAATGCATTAAAGGCCTGTCTACCACAGCCCCGATACTAAACATTGAAATTAAAGCATCATTAACACAACATGCCATTACAAGAGATAATCATCTTAGTTTAAAACAAAACCAAATAGGTTCTGCTGTTTGCGGATTGAGCAAACTCCTCATTAAAATATTGGAAAATAATGACACAGAATCAGCAGAAAACCTATCAAACTGCATTCGTCTAATTTGTGATGTCCATTTCATGGAGTCCAAAACAAGACGGTCAGTAATACTACCTGGGTTAAATAAGAACTTAAAAGATGTGTTAGAAAAAACAGAGATCTCTGACTCTTTTTGCGAAAAACGTAAGCGATCTCATAAAAGAGAGTAAAATTATTGAAAAATCTACTAAGGAATTACGTCCACCGCCTTTAAACAATTGGGGCCCGTCCGCGAACAGGAAGCAGGGCGGGCAGAACGAAATAAAGAAGAGACCACAGAGACTGGATGGGCCATCCGTAGGGAAGACAGCGCTCCCGAAACGACAGCAACAACAACGTCAGTTACTTGCGCTCTCTCACAAGAGACAAGCCAAAACCACAAAATCCACCACGCAGCTACCGTCGTCGCCCATATTAGAGGCAAGTTTTTCTGGCAGACTCTCTGATTTTTACCACAACTGGCACTTTACAAAAAATACAATAGTCCTCAAATGGATAAAAGATGGCTATACTATACCCCTTCTCAGAGAAGTATCTCAAAATGACATACCACAAAACAATACATATTCTGTAACAGAAAATAAAAATATTTCAACATGTATTAAAAAACTAATTAAAATAGGAGCAATTAACCAGTTTTTACCCACAGAAGGACAATATTTTTGAAAAATCTTTACCGTACCAAAACCAAATGGCTCTCTTAGATTAATACTGAATCTTAAGAAATTTAATAAATTTATACCAGTCACTCATTTTAAATTAGAGGATATAAGAACAGCATTAAATCTCATTGAAAAAGACTGCTACATGGCATCTATAGACTTAAAAGATGCATATTTTTTGGTTAAAATAGAGATTAACTCACAAAAATATCTGAGATTCATGTTTGATGGAAATCTGTACCAATTTCATGTTTTGCCATTTGGCCTCTCGACTGCTCCATACGTATTCAACAAAATAATGAGACAGGTTGTTACACAATTAAGGTCACAAGGAGTCACATTAGTGAACTACTTAGATGACTACCTATTTATAGCATCTTCGAAAGAAGAATGTAAACAAAATCTTAATATGGCCATAAAATTCTTTCAGTCATTAGGCTTTGTCATTAATAATGAAAAAAGTCAGCTGGAACCCAGTAAAACATGTAAATTTTTAGGTTTTATTTTAAATAGTGAGTCATACACCATCAGTGTGCCAACAAATAAAAAGGAAAACATTCTAAACAAGTTAAAGTCAATGTCCCAAAAACATAATTTTAAGATCAGAGATTTTGCCTCTCTACTTGGTTCCCTAGTGTCAATTTGTCCTGCAGTGCCATATGGGTGGCTATACACGAAGACTTTGGAGAGGAGCAAATATTTAGCCCTCTTAAAATCCCACGATAATTATGAAGCAAAAATGAAAACTTGTAAGGAAATTTTAGATGAAATAAAATGGTGGAGAAAAAAGTTACCTACTGCTTCAGCTCCTATAAAACGAGGAAAATATAAATTAGAAATATTTTCAGATAGTTCCACAACTGGCTGGGGGGTTGTATGTGGGGAACAAAAATTACATGGATTTTGGTCAAAAGAGCAACTTAAATTTCATATCAACTACTTAGAGTTTAGAGTTATTAGCCATTTACTTTGCATTAAAATGTTTTACAAGATGTTAAGTATCCTGAACGCGCCTTAAGCGCGTTCCCATATTGTAACTGTGCATTTGTCTTTTTCTCATATTATAATAAATGGCCGCCAGGCGGACACACCAAAATAAGGCGTTTCAATTACAACCATTACAAGGACTTAACATGGTGTCAGAAGCGGACGACAACGCGCCAAGCAAGTAAATGGGAAATCGAGGAAAGCGAGTAAGTCCACAACAAAAGTCACGAGCACGAGAAACGACTAAATTGCCTGCCCGGCGAGTATCAACCTCACAAAATGGCGGGGGATGAACAAAAAGAAAAGCCGCCGTCTACGGCCACAGCCGCAGCCGTAGCACCCATACCACCGTGTAACTTTCGGCTAGATACTCAAGCGCCAAACATGCCGCTGGCGTGGAAAAATTTTCAAACGTCTCTAAAAATATACCTGATTGCCAATGGCCTTGACCATGTCGGCGACCAACGAAAAGTCGCAATACTATTAAATTGCATCGGCCCCGACGCACTACCAATATTCTACTCGTTTAATGTAGACATATCTACGATCACATATGAAGAACAGCTATCAAAGTTTGAGACCTACTTTCTTCCAAAAGTAAACATTACAGTGGAGCGTCATAAACTGTTTAACCGAAAACAGAAGCCGCAGGAGGATATTGAGTCTTACGCCACGGATTTGAAAAATATTAGCCTGCAATGCGATTTCGGTACTATGGCAGATAGCCTACTCAAGGATATATTTTCCTGGAATCTCAATGATGAGTCGTCATTCATAAAAGAGAAAATTCTCATCCACAAGCCAGAGAATTTCGACAAGGCAATCGAACTAGCCATTACAGCTAGAAACACCAGACAAGACGCCAAAGCTATCAGCCAAGCTGTTGAAGTGAATGCAGTCACCAAGTCAGGAAGTCGGCAAGCCAACCATTACCACACACAATCTCAATCAAGAAGAAAAGAAGATTACCAGCCCAGTCGCAGCCGTCAGCCTAGCCCGAGCCACCAGCCACGCAATCATCCAAGCCATCATAGATCACCACCACTAATTGTATCTTTCAAAATATCCAATGCCCATTATTGTTTATTGTAACTAAAGTAATTTCTATTCTTCTAATATGTGTTGCTCAAAGGTTATAATGCCATCTGTCATCTGTCACACGTCATATTGCTGTTATAAACGTCAGTGTCATTGCGTTTTGTTTCATTATGTAGTATTGTATAAAAATATCTTGTTTAGATCTCACTAAACTCAAACTGATTTGTGAACTTTATTTAAGTTAAACTTTTAGTTCTACCTTTTCGAAAGGGAGATGTTAAGTATCCTGAACGCGCCTTAAGCGCGTTCCCATATTGTATCTGTGCATTTGTCTTTTTCTCATATTATAATAAATGGCCGCCAGGCGGACACACCAAAATAAGGCGTTTCAATTACACCCATTACAAGGACTTAACACAAGAGATGAAAATAATTGTAATATTCTTATCAGATCCGACAATACCACAGCAATATCATATGTAAACCGAATGGGAAGTATCCAGAAAAAAAAATGTGGAAGCTGCCCAAGTAACATTTTGGCCCTATAACTTGGGGTTACGTAGCAAAAATGTCGAGTAAACGTCCTATAAAGGTTTTAGCTGTACCTGTTCGTCGTATAAAAGCGTTTGTTGATACTTTCTTGCTCTATAAGGTATATAACCAAATAGTCCTATTAGCTGATGATGTAAAGGTTTACTTAACCATTTTATAGAGCCGTTATTGTCAAGCGCTATAAAAAGCTTGAATGTAGCCAGTACAGAGCGATATTACTGTATAACAGTAGCCGGAATCACTATTATGTACCTATTTAGCACTGTAAGGTTTCCCTGCTGACCACAACAGTTTTTACGTTATAGTAGTGATGAAGACTCAACAATACAATAATTTTAAGTTATTGTGGTTCCACAAATCACTGTTATGGTGCATGGTACTATAGTAGTCATAATGACAGTGTAACAGAGCGGTTTTACTTTAAAAACGGTTTTCAGGACATTTTTATAGCGATTAAAAGTACTTTAGTAGTTTTTATATTTCTATTATAGTCTCATTGCTGCAGTCGTCTGTAATACGCTGTTATATAGCCGAAGCATTCTATAATGGTGTTGGTTGGTCTTTTAAAACTCAATAGCGTTTAAAACTGTTTTTTTATTACCTTTATATGATAAATTTGACATGTACAAGAAGCAAACTGCTACTTTTAAATGATAAATTTGACCTGTAAAGGCATAATTATGTATCATAATCACAATAACAAAAGTGTCACTCACCGAGAAGTTCGGGTAAAACCAGCGCCATGTGGTTCCGTAAAAATTTTGTTTGTATTGACGAAGTAACTAATAAAGACCCCAGTGACATTTATAGTGATTGCAGTTCACAAAAATGAAAAAAAAAAACAACACTAATGAATAGATGGGCAGTTCTCCTCAGAAAAATTCTCCCCGAACAAATTTTGTGCCTAAAGTTATCTTAGTCCTAGGACTTCATTATAACACTTAAATGATACTTTAAGTTTAATATTAAAGTTTTATATGGGAGGCACTTCATGAAAAACATTATTTAGCTAGATATTTGAGATTAAAATAAAAGAGTAGTGACCTACAATGACGAACTGTATCCACAATGACATTTTCACTAACAGCAATGACGTGGTGTAGGCCCCAATGACGATTGTCTTAAGTCAGTAAGTAAGAAGGTCTTATGTTCATAGTAAGCACTTACCAGTAACTGTCGTTTTTAAATAACCTGAATAAAATGATAATAAAAGTTTTTGTGATTTGTTTAATAAATAATCAACCGCTATAAAATTTTACAACTGGTCTAGTTATCCTACTAATATTATAAATACGAAAGTTTGTGAAGATGTGACGATGAGATGATGTGACGATGTGACGATGTGAGTGAGTGAGTGTGTATTATGTTTGTTACTTCTTCACGCTAAAACGACTGGATAGATTTGGATAAAATTTGAATCGAAGATAGCTGGTACCCTAGATTAAAACATAGGCTACTTTTTATCCCGGAAAATTGTATAGTTCCTGCGGGATAATGATAAACATATTAATTGCTAATTAAGAAGCTAGTAGGCTTATACATTTCGAATCGTACTGGTATAGTTATATGATTCGAAATATATAAGCCTATTCCCACTTGTCTATGTCCCTATTTCTACACTGCGAACTATTTAATAAAAATCCGGGGTTCTCTATTGTTTGCTCGAATTTCATATGAACTAATTTCACATGCCGGAATTTCATTTGCCATAATTTTATGACGATATATATGCCATAACAGTGTTAGCGAAAAATCAATTCGAATTGACTATTGACGAAACTAATTCTAAACTTACTGATTGAGGATTGACGATTACTAATCGTTAATTCGAATTGATCGGTCAATCCTCAATCCTCAATCGTCAATTTGGATTCACGATTACTTTGTATGTACCTACCTAATAATGTCCTTTTTAATTAGGCCATTTTTCGAAACTGACCAAATGCGTTCAAAAGCTGTGTCTGAGTTTACCAAAGGATCCGAAACATGTTTCCGTCGGCAATATGAAGAATGTCCTTCTAAACATCTTATCGATTACAAAACACGTCCAAAAGGACCTTTTTACGTCGTAAAAACGTCAAATACCTATGTGGAACATGTTTTGGGCACCTCAGATATTGATTTTGAACTCAATTGGTTGATTTCAAGAAAAGTCACCAAAATGTCCCAAACCCAAAACAGGGCCTTAAATATTGCGTTGGAAACATGTTTCAAAACCTTTGGGCACCTCAGATATTTGAACGCAATCGGTTGGTTTCATTTCAAGAAATAATGACATCAGGAACATGTTTTCGAACCTCTGGGAAACTCAGGTATCGACTTTAAGTCCAGTAAGTAAGTCCCAAAAAAGGACACATTTGAAAAGTAATCTTAGGGAATTAATGGTTAATCTAGATTGAGAATTGATTTAATCCGAATTGAGGATTGATGCGTTAATTCCAATTGATTCAATAGGATTGACGCGTTAATTGAATCAATTCGGATTAACGCGTCAATTCGATTGATCAATCCGGATTGATTTAGTTCAGATTGATGCCAACACTGTGCCATAATGATCATTGGTCATATTTTCATTTGCCATAATTTTTAGGTGCTATAACGATACGTTTGCCATACATTTCATTTTTCCTATTATCAAGTGTCCTAAAATCATTTGCCATAAAATTCAAACGCCATAATAATTATTTGCCATAAAAAACCCAGAACTTTGATTCTTGTAATTTTAAGTATTGCGATAATCTATTATCTAAGTACGTTTTACAGATGTTATGTCTAGAAACCAAATATTAATATGAACTGAATGACCCTGAGGCGAAGTTTTGGCGCTTCGCGCCTTGACGCCATTCTAACCTAACCTAACCTGTATATTAATTGACCAGTCGTGTGGCCTGTGAATTGATATTGCGGGGGGCTCCGCCCCCCGAGCCCCCCGAGCCCTTACGGATGCTTCTATTTCTGCTCTGAGGGTCGCAAGAAACCTAACGAACCTACCGTGTTTCGATAGCAGTAAGTTTCAACAGTCTGTATCTGTTTTTTCCTTAATTATGGCAAATGATTGTTATGGCAAGAAATATTAGTGATTTTGAACGTTATGGAAAGTGATATTATGGTATCTAATATTAAGGATGTTGAACATTATGACGTTTGAGTATTATGGCATTCAAAAATTATGGCATGTGATAGGTATTAGGGCAAATGAAGGCATGTGATATTAGGGCAAATATAGCCAGTGACCATTATGGCAAATGAAATTAGTACAAATGAAATTATGGGAAATGGAGGGATCCCGTAAGCATCATTATAATGATATGTCATATCGAAACGTCATTGTTGGATACGAATGTCATTGTAGGTTTTGCGGTTTATCATTGGAGGCGAAACGGGTCATTGTCATCCCTCTCAATTTCGCTTACAATGACGCAGCCAACAATGACAAATTCAATGAAACCTCTTGGAACTCGTTTGTTTTTAATGCGAACTAAAAATATTTATTTCGACAGCATCAAACCTAAATTTGCTTAAACATAGTTAAGGACTCACTTAAATATCATGCATTATCATCGACAAATAGTTTAAAATAACAATGACGAAAATATTTACAAAGATGGAAGAACTTTTTTCGGTGTTTGCCTGGCCGTAACGCGGCGTGTGTTGCTCATCCGCGTGCCGTGAGCTGACGGAGGGGCGGGAGACGAACGCTGGGGGCTATATTTTGGCCGTTTAATGCGTTTCGTTTTTAAGAAAATTCACAAACAATAGCTGCATCCAACAATGACGTATTTTTTTTACACGTTGTTTGAAGTAAATTTTATTGATGTTACATTTAATTTACAAGCGTAATTATTATTTAATACTGAGCATTTTTTATCTGTTTTTTATGTATAAAAATAATATTCAATGGTTTGATTGTACTCTATGTTTTAATCAACTTCTAAGTCTGGTGACTAGGTTGGCCGCATGTAAAATACGGCTTGTTTTCCACTTTCTTGCCAAATATTTTGTTTTATAGAGGATTAAGCTTAAAAATGGTTAGGACACCTTTTGCATTGGTTAATAACGTGCTTAAATAATGATTTTGGTGTACTGAATAATCAGTCAGTTACAACTAATGTCCAGTCATACGAAAAATGAACCTTGTGGAGAACTGCCCAGATACACATTGCACATTGATTTTCAAGTGTATTTTCATTTAAAAAGTTTAAGTGACCCGACTAAAGTCTAGTGGAACCCTGATTTTTACCATGATGGCGGCGAATATTTTGTTATGAGTACTATAGTTAGCCTATAAAAGCCACTTCGTCACTTCTTCACTATAAAGTATAGAAACTATACGGAATCTAATTTTATATTATTAATATATTTTATTCAAAACTCAATAAATGAAGGGCGCATAAAAATATCAAGTAAAGCTAATACTAGTTTATCAGTAAAACTTTGGTCGCACATGGTTTTTGCAGTATTGAACGAATTATTCGAAGATAACATTCACTTAACGATATATAAATCCTTTAGTAACTTTTACGTATCTTTTTGTGAAGTCCACTGTTTGTCACACAATCAAAACACTATGCTGGATAAATTGCGTAATATCTGCACCAGTTGTAGTTAACGGACTATAATGCAATCATGAACGCTACTACAGTATAAAAATAGCGTTACTGTGCCCCTTGTATCACTAAATTTGTCATACGAGACACCATTACATCTACTTTATAGACCTAAAATGTCACAACTAACACTGCTAATGTTCCACTATGTCACTGAATGGAGATATAAGTGCGCCAGATCGGAGTTATACAACCTTCTTAGGTCTATTATAGTGCCAAAGGTGGTTTTTGAAATACGTTCTATGGACTGCTATAGGACAAGAAATTGTTACTTGGGTGATTTTCAGTCAAGAATATGTGACTCTAATACTGAATGGGAATTAGCTCCTTATGCATTTAACAAAATAACTTCTTTTTTAAGTCTCCCCGAGATAGATCTTTTTGCAACAAATTTGAACAGAATATGCAAAAAGTTCATATCATGGAAAAATGAACCAGACTGTTACACCATTGATGCTTTTACCATTCCTTGGACAAAGCTTAAATTTTATGCATTTCCCCCATTCAGTATGATACTACCTTGCTTGAGAAAAATACAACAAGACAATGCTGAAGGCATTCTAGTTGTACCAAATTGGCCTTCACAGGCATGGTATCCCTTATATAAATCTATGTTGACTTCAAAGTTAGTTTATTTAAAACCTAACTTGAATCTTCTTTCGTCTCCTTTCAGACCGATCCATCCGCTTCATCAGAACCTTTCACTAATTGCAGGGAAGTTGTCAGCAAGGTCTATTTAAATAAAGGATACTCCTTAGAGTGTGTCAATATAATATTAAACTCTTTAGCTGAAAGTACGTTACAGCAATATAATTCTTGCTACATTCAATGGTGGAATTTTTGTAAAATTCACAAAGCTGACCCCACTATCAAATCCATTCCACTTATTTTAGAATTTTTAACTATAAAGTTTCACAAGGGAGCTATGTATGGTACTCTTAACAGTATGAGGTCAGCTTTATCACTTTTATTAGACAGTGAATTAGGCATAAACAAAGATATTAGCCGATTTTTTGGTGTTTTTAGATTAAGACCAATAAAACCAAAGTATAATGAAACTTGTGACCCAAGTGTAGTGTTAGATTTTATTAGTAAATTTTATCCCAATGAGGATCTAGATTTAAATACATTATCAAAAAAGCTGCTGATATTACTTGCTCTAACAACAGCACAGAGATTACAAACGTTTTCAAAAATAACAATCGATAATATTTATATAAGCAATGATTGTGTTAAAATTAAGGTAACTCAACTGATCAAGACATCGAGAATAAATTCTTCACAACCCCTTTTGATGTTAAAGTTTTATGAAAAAGAAAGTATATATCCGGCAAGAACGCTTAGTCATTACTTAAAGGTGACTGACTCATTAAGAATAAATCATAAGAACCTCTTTGTTATAAGTAAAAAACCACATTCTCCAGCATCTACTCACACTCTTAGTAGATGGATAAAAGATGTCCTGGTAGAAGCTGGAATAGACACTACAGTTTTTACGGCGCATAGTACGCGGCATGCCGCGACATCTGCCGCAAACAGAAAAGGTCTGAATATAAGTTTGATTAAATCAACGGCTGGTTGGTCACACAAATCACAAAATTTTGCAAAATTCTATAATTTACCTCTGATGGAACATCAAAATTTTGGTGATTGTATTTTGAATACTTAATTAAAATTATTTTCTCAAGCATGCTCGGAAATGTACGCGTTAATGTCGCGAAATGAAGCCAAGAAGTTTCACATTTACGGCCTAGACCAAGAAGTAATGTGGTGCGGTCGAAATGAAGCCAAGTAGTTCACATTTACGGCCTAGGCCAAGAAGTAATGTGGTGGTGCGGTCGGCGGGTGCGGTCGGCGCGGTGCGGCGGCGCGGCGGCGGGTGTGCGGTTAAACATGGCGCGAGCAATAATTTGTTCAAATGGCATGTTTCAAAAATTAAAAATGCGGCTAATTAAACAATTTTTACTTGATTTCCTCGCATTGCTTGAGAAAAGCACTATACAATCCTCGGCCGGAATCAGGGATTGCAGGACTCGCTTTATCCGGCCTCGTCTACGACTCGGCCGTGTACCCCAATCTCGTCCTGCAATCCCTTACTTCACGGCCTCTGCAGTAATGTACTATATGTTAAAGTTTATAATATGCTAAGATGATTGATTACATATATTTGTATGTATAAGTTTGGAAATAAAATTCCCTATGTCCAGAATTTACTTTTTATTTTCATTATTTCGCTTAGCTTTTAACATCTACATGATCAATCTCCATTCTCCAGACGAGGCGTTAACAAGTATAATAGTATGATCAAAGTCACTTACCTGTAAGTGAACTTCGATCATTATTATACACCGTTAACGCCTCGTCTGGACTCCCCTGCCCTTATTATTATTATTTTTCTTTTTTTTCTTTTTCATATTCTCCCTCCCCAACAAAATATATATTTAATAATATATTTTTTTCTTTGAACATAATGACATTTCCGAGCTAGTGTTGCCAAGTGGAAAAGTAGGGATGTTTATTAATTTTAGATTTCTTAAAACGCGTGTTAGTGATACGAGGATCTCAAAACTACATGGTCAATCTCCAGACGAGGCGTTAACGGCGTATAATAATGATCGAAGTTCACTTACAGGTAAGTAAGTTACTTTGATCATGCTATTAATGCCTTACAAGTTTTATTGTAAATTACTAACCATTTCTATGGATGATTATTGGTCCGAAATAAAGATTTATTATTATTATTATTATTAAGTGATAATATCCCGTTTCCATACATACAAAGTCAAAGTCAAAGACAAAAGTTTATTTTGCAAATAGGCCGCCGAGGGCTCTTTTACATGTCTTTTTTTGAATCTACCAGCGCATTCGGAAAGACCATCATTGCCAAGAAGAATGCGCAGCAAGAAACTTGGCAGAAAGTCATTTTTTCAAAATAAAATAGATTTACAATAGTACTTAAATTCTACTTAACTTACCTAATACAATTAATACATTTTATAAAAGGGATGCAAAAGGTCCCTAAGTTGTCTCTACTGGTCAAAGCGAAATACATACATATATTAATAACCCTCAAGAAAGTAAAATTAAATGAGTCCTTTAGTACATTGGCATTACAATTTGAATATTCTCAAAGTACTATTACTAGTCTTCTCGAAAAGTATACCTCTTATTGCAGCAAAACCGAAAGACTTGGTTGCATGGCAATTTACCTATATCTTTTAGAAGTAAGTATGACAATGTTGTTTCCATCATTGATTGTCTAGAAATTCAGATTGAAAAGCCATCAGACTCAGTGTACCAATCACTAACTTGGTCTGAATATAAAAAATGTAACACCCTGAAATATTTGATTTCGTGTACCCCTGATGGTATTATCAATTTCATCTCTGAAAGATATGGTAGAAGAATTCATTTGTGGTGAATTCAAAAATATTATATGAACAAGGTTATTCAAAATTATTTAAACAAGTGGGAAAAGTATACTATTATATATTATTCTACTTGGAAAGTACACTAATGTATATTAGTGCAAGTACTTTTCCACTTGTTTTAATAATTTTGAATAACATAAGTTCATATATTTTTGAATTTTCACTTGCTCACATATTATTGAAAGGCTTGCTCAGACGAATATGATGGAAGAATCCTACTACTATTATAAAGGCGAAAGTTTGTAAGTATGGATGTATGGATGTATGGATGTTTGTTACTCTTTCACGCCAGTACGGCTTAACGGATCTGGATAAAATTTGGAACAGACATAGTTTATGATTTGGAATAACACATAAGCTACTTTTTATCCCGGAAAATTGCGTAGTTCCCGCGAGATAGCGATAAACGAATTCTTTGCAGACGAAGTCGCGGGCAACAGCTAGTTATACACATATTATATCATGTTACGTTACGAACTGTGTTAGGAAGGAACAAATTTCTTTTGTGTTGCGTACACCTATTTTGAAAACAACTCAAAAATGTTTGGGAATAAATGAATTAAATGCAGGCGTATAAATAACATCAGTCGGGTCAGACGTTAGGCAGCGCGCGGTGCGTAGTGCGGGCGTAGCAATAATTTTGATTTCCGTTTCACTCAACATTTTCGTATAGTAGCATCGCTTTGAACAACAAACAAACACATGGCTTCGGAAGAAATGAGCGGGCGAACCTCCACGCGCGCATGCTGTAGGCGCGAGTCACGTCCGCATCGCGCCGCGTTCCCGTGCGCCCGCGCCGCGTTCTCGTGACAAACCTCACGGCTAACGGTTGGCCACGGCCAACCAAAAAGTGGACGGAGGCCCGACAAACAGCCAACTCAAAATGTTACTAGGGGTACGTGTATTTAGCTTGAAATATCCAAAATTTAGTACCTAAACTATTTGTTATAGGTATTTTTATTTAGCCATGTGATAAAGAATTTATAAAGGCTAATTCCGTGAACATTCCTGATTTGGACATATTTATGGTAACAGATTTTCAAAAAAATGATAGTCGGTTCAATTCAGCTGAAGTCCGAGGTGCTAAAGCATCGAAGTAAGTTTGTTTGTTATTTATTTTTGAGATTATTTTATTGTATTTTTGTTTTTTTTTTTTTAGAGTAGGTATCACGCGAAAGTTATGGTGACAAAGCAATAGGTTATGTACAGCTTAACCGAAATAACGGAACTTGCACAATAAAAGGACGTGTATATCCAGAGCATAGAGTTCGAAGCAAGGGCGTACTCAGTTACCTTAACTATAAACGAAAAAATGAGAAAAGTTCAAGACGTTCAATGTCATGACTGTGCAGCTTCAACAGGTAACTAACCCAGACAGAATAAAAAGCCAAGTCGAAGTTCTGTGAACGGCGAAGTGAAGCCAATAATTGACACCAATTGACCTAGTCCCAAACTATACTTCATTTAATTTAGAATTAGAACCACAACAACATTATATTGCGGGTCGTGAACTGTAATCTCTTTACAATTTATACTTGAGAAACAATTGACGACACGCAAATAAAGTGACATTAAAACAATTTTATTTTGCGGCTGCCAAACTATAGCACTGTACTATTTGCTAGGTAAGAAATAGTTGACCAGACGCAATATAATGTTGTTGTGGTTTCTCATTCTAAATTAAATGAAGTATAGGCAAAGCCACACATACTTTTACTTTACACGAGCCCACTGTGGCATCACTGGAAACGAAGCCGCTGAGCAAGCAGCAAAGGCGGCCACACAACTACATAAAACACCGGACTACAACCACATCCCCATCAGCTACATCAAATATAAACACAAAATAATAAACTGAACAGACAGAGCCGAATTATATGACACACCATCAACTGCACATGTACAATACAAAAACACAATTCCCCACACACAAAGACATTGACACATACATGTATATATGTATGTATGTTTGTATAACTCTTTATTGTACATAAAACACATTAATTTTACATTTCAAACAACACTCTCACATTCGCTACTACTCAATACATTAGCAATCACGGCTTCCACAAAGAATACTTACACAGATTTGGGATTACGGACAACAACTCATGCCCATGCGACAACATCACAACACAATCCTTCATCCACCTCATCCACCACTGTCCCAGATTCTCCTCCAAACGCCAAAATTTCTCCACAGCCTGCATCCTTATCCTTAGTAACACCGACCCACTTAATTTAAACAGCATCCTATCCACAGAATCCTCAACCATCGCCTTCCATACCCTAATAGAACACATTGTCCGTAATCTCAAGAAATTTAACAACACATAAACCATATATATTCCTTATATAGGTACACTGAACAAACATTCAACACACACTAAACATAAACTCACCCTCACAATCACGCTTCACCCAAAACACAACTTCACAACTACACACCCGGACGCAAAGTGTAAGCCAGAAGTGAAGATTTTAACAAAGTAACTCTTTTATCATGTTATCGTGGCATAGTTTTACGCTGTTACCAAATTTATTAGTTAGTAATCTTACTCGTGGTTCTAAATTCGCAGTAATACAGATTCGTTTAAAATGTATGTAGGTGTTTCACGTTTTTGTGGCATTGTTTTACGTTGTTACAATATTTAATAGTATAATTATGCGTGGTATTCTGCTTTCACAGGACAGTTTCGTGGTAACGTGATTTCGTAATTCAGATACTAGCAGTAACGGTTTTTCGTAACAGCGTGAATCGGTGAAATGTCTTTCGTGATTGAGTATGAGAGCCCTAAACTAAAGGATAGTTTAAAAGCAGATTTCAAAGAAAAGGTGTGATATCCAAAATCACTCTACGTAGAAAACTCTTTACCTTGAGACACGAAGGTGGCAGTCTCGATCTCGAGGAATATTTTGCAAAATTCGAAAATATTATTCGTGAACTCGAAGTTTCAGATGAAAAGATAGCATAGTGCGATAAAGTCCTTACGTCCTAACAGGACTAGGAGAGGAATTTAACCATGTTATAACAGCAATTGGAACTGTAGACTTATCACTGGAATTTGTTCGATCCAAATTATTGGACCATGAAGTTAGAAAATCAGGGGCAATATCCAATGAAAAGGAAGAAACTTCATTTGTTGCGTTCTATTACAAATGCAACTAGAGGGGTCACAAGTCTTTTGAGTGCCGAAAGGTCAGTAGAGGTCGAGGACTTTTAATATTGCCGCATTCCAACGCTGATGTGGAAAGACTATATAGCAGTATGAAAATAATTAAAAACTAGCAAAGGAACAGAATGGGGTTTAATCTTTTAACTGCCATATTAAGAGTACGCTGCGGTATGAACTACTAACTCAAAGGCCCTGGAAGCAGTGGCAGGCATAAACATAACCAACCACAACTACTCCGTCCATCCGGCGGCATAGCGGTTAAAGCGTTAAAATCAAGATGGGGCTCGGATGACACTCATAGATACACACTATACCGCATTTAACCTCGAACGAGCAGAATATAAGGCGCCCAGCAGGCGCATAATTGATGCTGGAAAACACCTACGTGTACGTGCTACTACGAGTATACTTCCCAAATTTCCTGAACAGGTACTACATCAGTACTATCTCATGCCCCCACAGTCCAACGCACAAATATAGGCACTCAGTGTCCTGTTGCTGGATGCAAAAGGACATGAGAGTTTTTCAAGTATCGCCCCTATCGCTGCCAGTACTGCAAAAATTTCCTTCTTGTTGCTGTGCCAGAGCTTTTGACGATTGTTCCATGTCCCTGCAACCTGTCTAGAGGTGCGCCCCAACCGATTATCATGTTTGTTTGTAGAAGTGCTGCAAACTAAATTCGCAGTGTGCGCTGCACGGCGTCAGGCCAGACTTGCGGGCGACTTGGCCTTACCCTGGCGCATCCGGCAAGGGTCGCTCGTGAGGAGGGCAGTGGTGGACGCGAATCTCGCAGCGCTGGAGAGGGGGTCATCACCGTGGACGATTTTTTGGTCGCCACCAGTAGGGCCATAGTCGTGCCTGCGCCCCCAATGTGCCTGAGGTGGCGACCAATGAAGAAGTTGGCGATGAGATCATCATCGAGGAAGATCTCGCTGAGATTTCTGCCCCAAAGCCCCCACCGCCGCAAGTGCCGCCTCCGCCACCACCAGCACCAGCACCAGCACCAGTACCAGCACCAGCACTGCAGCAGCACCTCCACCACCACCAGCAACCCCGGAGCCCGCAATAGCGTGCGGGACTTGTTTAGATGCAAGACCTACGCACGTACTCATCCCCTGTGGCCATACTTTATGCTCAGTATGCGTACAAGGGATAGAGTCCTCCGAATACCCAAACTGCCCTTACTGCAGGAGCGTCATAAGCAACTGCATCCAATTTTTTTCGTAACCTACGGGTTTTTTTTAAACCTGATTTAAGCCTTCCCTTCCATCTAGGTACCCTCTATCCATTGCCTGGTTACAATTTAATTCGCAACGACCGGACTGGCTGCAGGGATGACAGACGATGCACTGTTCGCGGAGGCGGGGTTTCCATTTATTTAAGGGATGACATCGAGTGCCAAGTGGATGCTCAGCCACCCTCTTTATCTTCCTATTCTCAAACGCCTGAATATTTATTCTTGAATGTTTCCCTGCACCACACCAAAGTTCTTCTCGGCGTTTATTACTGTCCTTTTCTAGCATAATTTTTTTCGAGTATTTTGAAAAGACCTAGTTGATCTGTCCTCAGTATCTCAACATAACGGCCCGCCTTCTCTATTAGATCTCATTATAACTTCCTCTCCTGAACACGCTTCTTTCCACGGACAGCTTAATGCTGCTGCATTCTCTAACCATGACCTGGTTTTTGCCTCCCTTAAATTTCGCCCTCCAAAGCCGTAGGCACAGCACAAGGTCATTATTCGCCGCAATCTCTGTAAGACTAATTTGCAGGCTCTGCTGCTGGACTTCGGGCGCTGACTGGCGACCTGTTGAGGCGTGCGCCACTGTGGACCTTAAAGTCGAGGCATTCAACAGCATATTGCTTGGGATTTTTGACAAACACGCCCCCATGAGGCCCGTACGAGCCAAGCACTATCCTGCGCCATGGCTCACGCCCGAAATTAAGGCCTTAATGGCAAAAAGTTATCGTGCGCGGGTGGTATTGCGCCATGATCCGGGTGGGGGAAATCATCAAAAGTATTGCCTTGCGTAACCAGTGTAATAAAAGGTGTAGGGATGCTAGTCGTGGCCATATTCACGAGTCCATAGAAAATTGTATATCTTCAAAGCTATGGAGCTTCCTTAAGTCCTTGGGGTTAGGCAAATCCAAACTTAAATCTTCGGGTTTTATTGATCTCAATGCCCACAATTCACACTTTAGCGCTGTTAATTGAAATAAAACTGTATTCGTTGATTAACATTGTCTTTTAATTAGAGATATGCACAACAACGTTACTGTTCGCTACGCGGGCACGGGATTTTATTTACGTTTTTGATCAAATGTATTTCTTTGACAGCTTTTTTATTGACACAAAGTTCGATAGTTTATAGTGACACTATGTCAGCATTCAATAAATAAGCAAATGTAGGAGAGCGGCGCAAGGAGTCTGTAACAGTTACATTGTTCAAAGCCATAGCACAGACATCTGCGTGTCACCGTGTCATGCGACTACATGAGTGAGTGCGTAACTTTCTATACTCTATGGCCATAGCGGAAATGCATTTCATTTAAATCGTCGTACAATACCGCGCCGTTTTGCTGCACGAGCAACTTATCTCGCGTAGTTTAAGACATTTATTATGGGTTAGGGGTACCCATATGATTTCTGTTTTACTGTGTCTACCAGTGGTCATGTTCACCGAGGGTCGCTTCCGGACCTTGCGTGGAGAACGCTCGTCTGCGCTCGTCTGCGCTGTCTCTGCGCTGGTAAATCCCGAGTCCGCGGAGTAGTGCCCTCGCTGAACATGCCCACGGTCTTTATTTAGTTATTAAGGAACCACAAATTGTTCCACTACGGTCTCGCCGCCATGTAAACCAACGATAGGGTTTCTTTCCTTCAATATAACTTTGTATTGGATAGTATTCATTCGTTTCATTGTCGACAAAGCGATACCTTTACTGTGAGCGGCACGGCCCTTGAACGAAAGGTCTAAGCGAAACGAGAGAGATCCGGCAACTGTCTTTAAGTAAGTACCAACAGCAAGCTTACAATCTTCATCAAAATATTGTCCGTGTGTGGAAAATTTTAACATCTTTAAATACCACTGAAGTCGCCTCTGGCCGCAGTGCAGAACTTCACTTCAGTAATAACAAAAACTATTTAATTTTTTTTTTCACACACGACATCATCGAATCGCCGGCTCTTCTATAAAACATGTATCAAACAATCAATGGCGGCTGTGATCCATTAACAATTCCACAGATATGCAACACCCGGTCGATATCAATTAAACTAGATGTTAGTCGCATCCTAGAGCAATAGATGGAATTAAAGCTACTATTTGAAGTAGCTAGGCGAAACGAAAACTGTTATACGGCTGAACATGTATAATGATCAGCAAAATCATTTATATTTATTGTAATATAAATCCATATATTTTTTTTTCCCCGGAATCAAAATGAGGGTGAAAGTTTTGATTGCTATATCACAGAGCTGAGAAAGCTTGCCAAAGAATGTGATTTTGGTACCCTGACGGATCGATTAATTAGAGACCAGCTAGAATCGGGAATAAATAATAAGAAACTCACAGACAGGTTGCTTCGAGAACATGACTTAACACTTCAAAAAGCAATAAATAATTATGTAAAGCAGCTGCGTATTTTATGTTGCTAGTGATAAATGATTTTGGAGCGGAGGCTCATATCTTATCGAATCTGGGATGTTTTGTTTTGTAGTCATCAGAGCAGCTACTTGCTGGTATTTAATTTATTTCGTTGATCTTTTTTCATCAATTTTAGTTGATTGAATACCCTCTCCACACATGCATTTGAGAAAGGGAGAACAAGCAGCTGAGACATGGCTTTTTTTAAATTTGGAAACCGAGGCTCTTGACTTGACCCTTATTGTTTATTTTGGAGATTTGACTCCAGTACTCTTCAATATCTAAATCAGGATTCAGTTCTAATGTTTTATGGTCTAAGAATGCATGTTGACGCCATTCCGTGTGTAAAGATTGTTCGGTAACAAAGTCTTTTAAAACCGGGAATATCTTTAACATCTGAGTTAAGCTTAAGTCTTTCATTTCAAATGACTGAGCGTATTGAGGCTCTAAAGTCTAAAACTGCAACAATTTTGAATAATGCATCACTGAACTGAAATCGTTGTTTTATTTGGTTGATAGCTTCGATGTAAAATGCTAAGCGGTTTCTTCGGAGGTTCGTAATTTCAGTTTATTCAGTCACGGATTCTTGAGCTAAAACTCCAAGGTAGTTTTTTTCCAAGGGCAAAAAATGTCTGGGATTGGCATGATCTATAAAGGTCGATTAAGATGAGGACTATTTACAGCTGCCTAAAAAAGGCACCGTATAAACACTTTGGGCGCCATTTTTTCGCGGCATCGGCATGCTAGCGCCAGCACTGGCGCGGAATAGAACACGAGTCTATTTTTCAGCGCCAGTGACCTCCGCCCGCGTCTCTCTCTGCCCCCGCTCCTATTTTTCGGCCTCGTGTAAGACTTGATTTCCTCCTACGCTGACGTCGGTCGCGCGTACGAATATCCACAATATCAATGGGCATCCGCACTGCAACGCCTTATTGCTACGCAAGATTTATTGCTACGCGCCGCTGATGGCGCGCGTCGGTCTCGCTACTAAGCGCCGCGTACGTCGGTGCGCTGACGCGTTATAGATCACTATTGCGCGCTCAGTGCGAAGCTGACCGCTACGCTGTACGCACATCTATGTGGCACAGACGATCAGAAAACACACACACACACAAAATCATTTCTGCTTCACTCATTTTGATTAGCGATTATTACTCATGTATGTTTTCTATTTGTTGCGAATCCATACCATATCTGTTTTTATTGTAACAAAAACGAATGCTCTAGTTTGTTAAGTATCTACTGTGGTAACCTATAATTCGCCATGTAACTTTCTATCTTACTGTAAAACTGTAATTTAATTAAGGCTGGTTGGTTTCCTGAATATATAAATAAATACAGTTGCTAGTGATAGACAATTATTTAATGAATATATTGGTTTTGCCAGGGTACAGACCCTTCTGGTGAAATAAAGTAGTTTGCTAATGCGTCTCTTATACTATCACCGGAACGATTAATGTCAGTATGATTCGCTACATTGCGGTTGGGTGAATTTTGCATACCCAAAATAGTCATAGTGTTATAGCGTACGTGATCGACGACAGTTTCGTTGACATTGCATTCTTGCAATGCAACCTAACGCCTTAGGGACTCGCTACGCTATAAGCAGTCTCTCCCGGGCCGCCTTTGTGTTAACACTCTCGCGTAACTGTATAACCTGTGTGTCAAATAAAGTGTAAATCAATTCGGTGATTTCATTCAATGACTCAAAATAGCAGACCCAACTTAGGAGCATACATAGTGTCATTAACATTATATCCGTCGCGTACTACCTACAATACAATAAACACAAAGCGTGATCTGCCATTGCGGTTTTATTGAATATCCGCTGCACGTCGGTGACATACGACCGGCTTATCAGGTTATGTGGCCCAGGCACACCAAAGATTGGTAACTCCGCAATTAATAATCAGCAGGTTTGTGATAACTTTATTGCGAGGAATCGTTGTAACGGAATTTCGGCGTGTTCGTCTGGTCGCGTACTTCTGGCCATCGTAACGTTATTATCGTGCCGCCGTGGAGCTGAGCTTGCCCGCGTGTTTCGCATTGGCCGCTCACTATGCCACCAGTTCTACCAGACACAGCTGCTTCGACTACATCGGTCGCAAGTCGCAACAAGCTATTCTACACAGCAAATTGATAAACTACGGGGTGCAGAGAATTACTCGACATGGAAGTATCAAATGAAAATGTTGCTCACCTTGGATGGTCTGTGGAATGTCATTGAAGGAGGGGACACTGACGCTTTTCGCGTGAACCGCGCACTAGCCCGCATCGGTTTAAGCGTGATCCGTGATGTCGTCGTGCCACCAACATATTCGAAACGCTGAGACTGCTAAAGAAGCTTGGGACAACCTCAAAAAGGTATTCGAAGATAAAGGCCTGTATAGGCGTGTTCTTCTGCTACGTCAGCTTCATCGCGTTAAATATAAGCAGTTCAACTCCATGTCTCGCTGTATTGAAACTATTATGACGTTGGTACATCAATTAGCTGACATCGATAAAGTGATTGATGACAAGGAAATAGTTGAACTTCTCCTTAGTGGCTTACCGGAAGAATACAACGCCTTAGTGAGTAACCTTGAGACCGCCAGCATCACTAACACAACATTATCTAGCGAAATGGTTCGCTCTAGGTTGTTACAAGAAGAATCCAGAAAGACAAATTGCAATGCAAGCAATGAAGCTTTCTTGTTTAACACCAAGAATCACCTTTCTAGTGGGAGTAAAGCCGTGAAGAGGATGGTTTGTCATTATTGTGGCAAAATTGGCCATTTTAAAAATAAGTGCTACAAATATAGAAGAGACAATCTATATGGAACAGCCACCAGGTTTTGATAATGGGGCCAAAATACTTTTTGATGCCTAAAAACCGGTCTCTCCGAATGAATATTAAATTTTATAGGAAATCAGTACAAATTAGTGAAATAAGTATACTAATTTCAAAATATAACGTTATTGTCTAATACAGAAAACAAGATTTGATTGTGAAAAATATGTTATTTATTCGAAAATTACGGTAACGGCGTTGTCATTTTTAGTAACGCAGTAGTTCTTCGTACAAAATATTGCTGTCCTTGAGCAGTGTCTCAAGCTATACTGTGCCATTTCTCACAATATTTCCTAGATGACGTGTTTGTCTTGAATACCAGTATACAAATGTAAGTTTGAACTTTATTACAATGCTAATAGATATTTTTTACAGTAAACATTTAAAGGAATAAAGAGTGATTTCGTCTGTGTCCCCAACAAAGAATAAAATCGTAACTACCTAGCGTTGCTATATGAAAATAAACCTTAAAGTGAGTGTATTACATTTTCTTGCACTTCATTTGGTTCGACTTGTTGTAACTCTTATAACGAATGATAGCAACTGCGCGGGGGGAGGACGCTACTCGGATCAATCGCATCACAATCGTTGAGAGAGGTGCGTGTGTTTATTGCGTGACCCCTGAGTTACCGCTGTCAAAAGGTACGTACTGACGTTATTTACATTATTATTATTTTTATAAGCAGTTAGTCACGTCTTGGTTCAGTCAGTGTTAGAAAATCTATATTTTGTTATTCTATTTAGTAATAATTTACAACATGGTCAAATATTTACAACTGCGTAACTGCTACACTGCGTTACTAAAATGGTAACGCAGATGTTGCATCGGAAACGCAGTTGTTTTTAATGTATTTTTAATGTTAGTAAGTAATACGTTATTAAAACCAAAATACCCATATATTGTTTCTTTTTTCTCAGAAAAAACGCACCGCAGATGAAAAAGTAGCTTCTGGTTCGGTTATTTTATTTCTGATGCAGAAGCCTCTTTTTACACCTTGAAGGAGATGAGCAAGGCCCGTTTGTACTTAGTGACTGACGAGCCTTTAGCAAGTTTTAGCCAACCATCAGTTTCTAATAAGTATAAAATAAATGCAGCTAATTGATAACGAAAACGTTAAAAGATATCTGAACTTCAAAGATATCTGATGGTGTCCATGTTTTAGTAAAAGTGTCTTCTGTTAAAGACAAACATTACACTTAGGTGTTGCTAGAAGTGAAGTTGGTGAAGAAGGAGAGGTCAAAATTATGTTTTACAAGAATATTTACGTAGGTAAATGTTTTTTTTTTGTGTGTTGAATCAGCTAGGCTTTGCTATGTTTGAAGTTATTTCGAGTTACTTTTTATTTCGTCGAGTCATAAGAACTTCAATTTTGTTTTGTTTTTATCATTATGCAAGATTTCTATAGAAAGTACCAAGTATTATATGTAAGAAAATACAACTGTGTTACTAAGCTTACTACTGCGTTACTGTTGTGTCCCTCGGATTACTATAGTATTTTTAGTAATACAAAGGCTTCTAATTATTTAAAATGCCTTAACTTCATGCGAAGGTATTATTCATCAAATATGGACGACGATGTCGTCAATTGGTATTATTTTAAAGTTTATTTTAATCATTAATAGAAAAGTTTAAGTTTTAAATGTAGGCTTTAGTAACGCAGTAATCTAAATTGATGATAATGGTCCATGAAACTGATTATTTCTATGATTTAACTTCATAAGAGGTTAATATAAGCGTTACAGTTAAAAACTGACATGTTAGTGAGTCTCATTGTACAATTTTAATAATAAAACTTAAATTTGTAAAAAAGTAACGCTGTTGTTTAATTTTTCGACACCTTGGTATATAATTTACCACAAATATAGTTAAATCATTAAAACTATCGCTGCAGAGGTATGTATATTATAAATCGAACCATAGCGAATCTATATCTGCATTAAAAACTAAGAAAATGAATATTTAAATTTAAAAAAAAAGTTGAAAATTGTATGCTCATATTAGGCATTAAAAAGTATTTTGGCCCAATGAACATAAAAATAAAGTATGCTTGTTAAGAAAGGGGATCTATGGGCTGAATGAAACAAGGAAGTAGAATCTGGAATAATGAAGTTAACAAATTATTATGTGTAAATAGCTTTCTGCAAAGCAAATGTGAACCTTGTAATTATATAAATAAAAGTGAAAATGGTCTCATAATAGTAGCATTGTACGTCGATGACATCTATGTATTTTATAATAACAACTCGTGCAAAGATCCGTTTTCCGTTTGTTTACATTAATATGTCTGAGCCTCACGGTAGTTTTATATTAAATATTAGGTAATATAACTACTGTTGAATATTGTATTTCATGTATGGAGAAGTAGAGTCATATTATAGCATGCATTTTGTTTGTTCTATGTAAATGTAAAGTCTTGTTCATGACTAATCAGCATGCTGTTGTGTGAATGTGTATAAGAATCGAAATCTCTACATATAAAGCATTGTTTGTCAATGTACTTCAATATAATTGATATTATATAGAATCATAGCTTCTGCCCGCGACTTCGTCTGCGTACAATTAGCAATTGACATGTTTATGGTTATCCCCCGGGAAATATGCTATTTTCCGGCATAAAAAGTAGCTTATGTTTTAATCTAGGGTCCCAGCTATCTTCGTTCCAAATTTTATCCAAATCCGTCCCGTCGTTTTAGCGTGAAGAAGGAACAAACATACACACTCACTCACTCACATCGTCACATAGTCACATCATCACATCGTCACAAACTTTCGCATTTATAATATTAGTAGGATTCCTTTTAGTTGGAGATGCTCGTAAATACAAATGATGACTGCTTCTATTTGTTTGAAGAGTGTTTTTCTTTTTGTCTCTATCTTTGTATTTGAGTATCTAACATGGTTTTATAAACTGTGAGAGGAAGTGTTTAGAATGTGTGGCACCCTTTATAAAACCATAAACTATTATGTTTTGTCTGTGTCCGTAAACTAACAACTTCTCTCTTGTCTTTGACCTTGCTCTCCGTCATGGTGTGTAAATTTTGTGAGCTCCGGCATATTGACATTATATCGAGTTAAATCCTTCTTACTGTGCTTATGAAAACGGTGTTTGTTAAACCTACAATAAACACAAAGCGTGATCTGCAATTCCTTGGTTTTATTGAATATCCGCTGCACGTCGGTGACATACGACCGGCTTATCAAAAAAAGAATAATTATTTGTTATAGAACATCTAAAAAAAGGTCACTTCATCAAAATAATCTGACAAGCAACCAAGTGAATCAATTTTAGTACGGAGTGGCCAGTTATTGAAGACTGGCCAGTCCATACCAAAATTAATTATTATTACCTACCTATAAGTACTTACCGCACACGATCCGCGAGAAATAAAATTCCAATTGGTTTCAAAAACAAATTAAAAGATAGTTGTTTCTATAATAAAATTAAAAAATGCTAATAGTGAAATGCTACTACTCTGTATCTGATTTCTTAGACGATAAATTGTAAAATTTGGTTGTTATTGTACTACCTATTGTATTGCTATACCCCACCGGGGTCCATGTGAAACTTCTTTAGAATTAGTTACCATCTTTGTAATACCATGGCTGTAATACTTAAATAAATAAATGAGTAAACTTTTTAACAAGTATTACATTACATAATTTTCTTGTTGTTTCAGAAAAAATGGTAGGATAGCGTTGGTAGACTGCGACTACTGCGAGAGATGCGTACTTATGTATTTTTATTGTGGCTACAACTAATGTTGCTAGTTTATTAAGGTATGAGAAATCAGGGTAAACCAATGTAGTTCAAAATAGTGATTTTTATTTCGCATAGGTGATCTTAAAACTAATTTATTATAAAAAATCATCACAAGAGGAAATCCCAAAGTATATGGAATAAAAAGAGCTTTGAACCTGAAGAATAAAGATGAAGATTCAAACTGCTTGAAGATTATAAAAAATATATACCTAACTTAAAAGTTAAAATTACAACTAAGAAAAGAACGAGGGCTTGGTGCGCTTGGAAGTGGCTTCTGGAGCTGTCTTTGGTGGCTTAGCAGGTGGGAAGAGTGGTGTTCCGTCGTGTCGCGTAGGCGTATCTACACTTATTTCCCCTGGAGCGAGCGTTGGTTGGGGTGGGTTCGTCGGCTGAGGCTTCTGCGGTAGTGCGGCTTTAGCTGACGAAGGCTTTTCTTTTCCGTGCGAATGAAGTTTGACATGTGTTTGACGTTTTAAGTTTAACTAGTCGGTGGTTTAATCATTCGTTGTTTGTTTTGCTGCGTGCGTCTGCTTGTTCCGAATTTCTGACTTTTATCGTAAACCCTTGTATTTCCCGCCGTTCTACTCGCCGGCGCCGTCCGCTAGACATGGGGGTTAAATAACGTCACGGTGACAAAGTCACCGTGACTCGCCTTCAAAACGTGTCACTGTGACTTTTCACAAAATAACAACGTTACAAAATCACTTACGTTCCTACTGTTCCTTCCTAGCGCCTAGCGCAAGCGGTGACGCGACGCGATGCAGTGACAGTGACTGACTGTGACGTGACTCGGCTCTGCTCGGCTCTAATCGGGCTTAGTCGGGAGTGTTCGGATTCGGAACTTCGTGGCGAACATTGGATGATGCCTGCTGCCTGAGAGCGAGTGAGTAAGCGATAAAATTATGAATGCTTGCTCACTCATCCGTGTCAAAGAGTTGTTTTAATGAAGCATACTCGTAGAAAAGGATGTATGTATGTATGTATAACTCTTTATTGTACATAAAACACATGAAAAAGATGAACACCGTCCATAATGATGATGATGATTATGATGATGATGATGATGATTATGATGATGATGATGATGGTTATGATGACGATGATTATGACGATGATGATTATGATGATTAGATGATGATGATTGTGATGATGATGAGATGATGATTATTGTGATGATTATGATGACTATGAACTAATTTCCCAAATGTATTTATTTTTTACTTATGATGTGCGACAGTCCTAAGCCTGTAAAAGTGTAAAGGTTATTTTGGATCAATTAGGTACTTGTGTGATATCGGTGTGACAAAATCACGTCATAATAGCACTGCGACAATATCATATGGTGATATGAGTAACCGGCGTGACAAAATCACGATGAAATAACAGTGTGACAAAAATAACGTTCATTACAGGAACTTGAAGTGACACAAATATCATGCAGTGACACGAGTAACAGGCGTGACAAAGTCACGGTGACTTTTCACGGTGACTTTTTTGGAACGGGATCGTCAGTCACTGATATCAAAATGTAACGCTTTTCCGCATGTCTACCGTCCGCCCGGCCGATATTTAAATTAAGGCGCGAACGTACGTATCACGTGTTACGTGAGAACCCCGCGCACCGAGCCCCGCGCCCCGCGTTCCGCTTACCGCGGCCGCCTACGTTGGCGCGTGCCCGCGTGATGCGATGGCAGTTGAGCGGTAGCCGACCGAGCTCGCTCCGCGCGCATTGTTTTGATTCGATCCTACCTATGTGTTAAACTCCTAGTTGTAGATAATTTAGATCCAACTAATCTTTTCTGATTAATAAGAACTTGTGAATGTGTGTGTTGTGTTATTAAACTTATAATATTGAATAACCGCCTTTTCATTTCGCGCCGCGTTCACAATACTTTTAAATTGTAAAATCAGTAAAAAGTAATTATTTTATCATTATCACGAGGAAATACTCATGGACTGGAGTAATACAAATTAGAGTTCATAGAACTTCTACCAAATGAGCCTACTATATGGGATCCAAAAAAGAAATCGCTCACTGTCCATGTTTTACAAAATCTCAAGTAAAGACTGAAGACATTCGTCATATATTCGTAAACAAGTGTGGAAGAAAAGCGCAAGTAGGTTCGCATGTGAGTATGCGAACCCACACTTGCACACACTGGGTTTGCGAATAAATTTTTGGTTGCCACTCACACGTGTGCAAATATTTATATTATGTGCGAATATATGTGCAAGTGTGAGTGACCGGGGTTACATGATAAGATAACAGTGAATTACGTAGGTTAGTTCTTATGAAACAAAACCACTGTGCAAGTATTTTTTTACATAATTTAGAATTTTGTCGTATTCCCAACCCTTTAATAAATATAAATGATAGTTGTATGTTTTGAACTTGTTGTTTGTTCAATCCGTTGTGGGTAATGTAATTTTGGCTTGGGTGTAAGTAGTAATTTTTTGAATATTTTGTTTCTGTCATAACGGCCTATGGGTCACAGTGAATAATTTTCATTTGGGTCACAGTCACAGTGGACTGTGATCCAGTGTGACCCAAGTGGAAATTAAATAAATAGCGTGAAATTAAAATGGTTTTGTACTTCTTACAGCTTACTTCGTAGGTAACAATGCCTCGCAATCGGGTACGGAAAACCAGTATCGATCTTCACACTGAAGAACAGATGAGTACCGCCTTAAAACTTATATCTAATGGCCGAACAATAAGATCTGTAGCTAAATCAACTACAACTTTAACGTTGATCTTTCTAACATTAATTTACGCTAATCTAATTTAATATTTAGTAACCATTAACTGTAATTCTTTATATCTGGCAATTTTTAATTAAAACAACTTTCTTTTAAATTTGTTTATTTTAATAAGTATTCCTTAATTGAATTTCTAGATGCGTCTGACCCACAACTAACAGAAATTATATTACACGTTTAACATTTTTAAAATGCCGACTTTCGAGGTTTTAATTAAAAAATATCCCTGCTTATGGGATCGAAATGACTTAAATTTCAACGATAGAGTTATTAAAAAGAAAGCACGTGAACAACTTCTGGTTGAATGTAACTCAATTTCAACAATTACACTAGATTTGACCGATGTGATTCGCAAGATTAAAACTTTCCAAAAAAAAGTGAGTAAGTATAGAAGCTAACATTTTAATTTCTTAATTTTCCCCATAAACATTCTGTGTTTGCATTAATAATTTTTTTTTTAGTTACTACGAAACTCCCGAAAATCCAGTGCAAAAACTCCAAAGGTAGGTAACTAATATTTTCTTTAAAACCATTATAGATTTTCATTTAAATTCATCTTCCCTTAATTTCAGACAATTCCGGGCCAATTTTTACCCGCTCCAACTCCCGCATCCATTCCATCTGATATCCCACGCAGATCCTGATGTCACACGCAGGCCAGTAGGTAAGTACGAAAGTATTTTTTTACATAATTTAGAATTTTGTCGTATTCCCAACTCTTTAATAAATATAAATGATAGTTGTATGTTTTGAACTTGTTGTTTGTTCAATCCGTTGTGGGTAATGTAATTTTGGCTTGGGTGTAAGTAGTAATTTTTTGAATATTTTGTTTCTGTCATAACGGCCTATGGGTCACAGTGAATAATTTTCATTTGGGTCACAGTGGACTGTGATCCAGTGTGACCCAAGTGGAAATTAAATAAATAGCGTGAAATTAAAATGGTTTTGTACTTCTTACAACTTACTTCATAGGTAACAATGCCTCGCAATCGGGTACGGAAAACCAGTATCGGTCTTCACACTGAAGAACAGATGAGTACCGCCTTAAAACTTATATCTAATAGTCAAAAGTCAAAAGTTTATTTTGCAAATAGGCCGCCGAGGGCTCTTTTACATGTCTTTTTTTGAATCTACCAGCGCATTCGGAAAGACCATCATTGCCAAGAAGAATGCGCCGCAAGAAACTTGGCAGAAAGTCATTTTTTCAAAATAAAATAGATTTACAATAGTACTTAAATTCTACTTAACTTACCTAATACAATTAATACATTTTATAAAAGGGATGTAAAAGCTCCCTAAGTTAAGACCGTACCTTAAATTACATTGGTCTATAGTAGAGATGTATAAAGTCTCTACTGGTCAAAGCGAAACAAAATATGCGATAATGATAAGAAAGAGAAAGCAAAAAGTGAATAAAAATAATCTAAGTTCAGTGGAGGTGTAAAACGCCTCCACCGTCAAATAAGTTAATTGGAGATATCTCCAATGTCGATGAGAAAAAGAGCAAAAAAAAATATATTATATATAATAAAAAATATGAAATATGCATTTCATGTCAAGTAAGTAACTGATAAGCTTTTGGATTCCGAAGGCAAGCTTACGTCTGCCGCCCCCAATGTTGGCTCACACGCGCTCATGTCATGCTCTGAAAGCAGAGCGGTACCGAGGGCATGTATCACTTCCGTCCCCACAGGCTCGCTATGGGGACGTTTTAGGAACTTCGACGCTGCTAGCCTGTAACTAGACAGTAAATGAAAAAATAAAACAACAAAAGAAAACGGAAATCCATAAGCTTAACAATATACCTACCTAAT
Organism: Pandemis heparana; assembly: GCA_963854515.1. Classification (NCBI taxonomy): domain Eukaryota; kingdom Metazoa; phylum Arthropoda; class Insecta; order Lepidoptera; family Tortricidae; genus Pandemis; species Pandemis heparana. The sequence continues at coordinate 9,041,147 of OY978027.1, read as the reverse complement.
ACCTAACTTAGCACACATACACATACGACATAGCAATATTTATGTCCTTGTAAATAATTAATAATAATAAAAATAAAAATATTACTAAAGTAAAAAGAAAATATATATAATGGCCGAACAATAAGATCTGTAGCTAAATCAACTACAACTTTAACGTTGATCTTTCTAACATTAATTTACGCTAATCTAATTTAATATTTAGTAACCATTTTTCTTTATATCTGGCAATTTTTAATTAAAACAACTTTCTTTTAAATTTGTTTATTTTAATAAGTATTCCTTAATTGAATTTCTAGATGCGTCTGATCCACAACCAACAGCAATTTAATTACACGATTAACATCTTTTTTAAAATGTCGTCTTTCGAGATTTTGATTAAAAAATATCCCTGCTTATGGGATCGAAATGACTTAAATTACAACGATAGAGTTGTTAAAAAGAAAGCTCGCGAACAACTTCTAATTGAGTGCAACTCAATTTCAACCATTATACTAAATTCGTCCGATATGATTCGCAAAATTAGAACTTTTCAAACAAAAGTGAGTATAGAAGCTAACATTTTAATTTCTTAATTTTCTCCATAAACATTCTGTATTTGCATTAATATTTCTCTTTTTTTTTTTTAGCTAATACGAAACTCCTGAAAAACCAATTCAAAAACTCCAAAGTTAACTAATATTTTCTTTAAAACCATTTTAGATTTTCATTTAAATTCATCTTCCCTTAATTTCAGACAATTCCGGCCCAATTTATACCCGCTTCAACTCCTGCATCCATTTCACCTGATATCCCGGATCTCACAATCTTCAACGAAGAAGAAGTAATTTCCTGCTATTTAATTTTTTCTTACAATTCATAATTATCTACTTCTAATTATTATTATTATTTTTTAATACAGATCGACTCCATTTTATCCACCTTCAATTTTTAAACTTCTCCTTCTGGTAAGTCAGTTTTTTTTTCTAATTTATTTGTTGAATATTTTCTTCTATAACATTTATTAATTATCCTTTTATTTTTCAGTTCCTCTCTTCCTGCAACTTCAATTCTCTTCATATCTCTTCATTTTCCTTTCTTCCAAATTCTATTTCTCACATTCTTATTCATATTCATTTATTATCATTCTAATCCTTCCTATCATAAATTTAAATCATCCCAATTTCGAAATATATTATCCCTTATCCTGTTTTATTACATTACAACCATTAATTTTAATATCTTTTATATTTGACGTTTAGGAACCGAACTTACGTCATTTCGTTCGTTGCGGGTGGTAGGACCTCAAGCAGAATCCAGATCGCTACCAATACCGAGATCTTACTCGCTAAAATTACTGGCACATGAGGTATATCATATAACTAGGCGCTAGAACAACGTAAAAAAAAATGTTTTTTTTGGTTACGAAACCAAAAAAATGTTGCAATCATTAGAAGCAAAATCCCCCACAGAAAGTTATGCAATTCAAAAGAATTTTTTGTTATTTATTGATAAATGTTTAGACTATCTTAATAAATGGTTTGATTTTGGTGAAAGCCATTGGTTATGTAAAATCCAAAAATTAAATTTAAAAAAGGAGGTTTCATTTAATGACTGTGAGACAATATTAGAAGTTCTAAATTTACAAGAAAAATTATGTGTCAAAATGGACGACCTTATACTCTGAAATAACGATATTGAATGAAATCTTTGCTAAAGTAAAAGACTGTAGTGACTTTACTGACAAAACTACAGGCCAAAAATGGCAGCATATTTTTAAAAATACTGAAAATGACTTACCAAATTTATTTAAAGTAATTTCATTCCTGCTCTCTATTCCCGCCACTTCGGCATTCACAGAAAGGATATTTTCGGTTATGAATTCGAAGTGGCGAGAAGAAAGAAACAGAAGTAGTATATCATTAATAAAAAATGAGCTTTTGATTTATATTAATTTAAAAATTGAATGTGACAAAGCATATGACACTTTTATTTTAAACAAAAAACTGTTACACAGTGCAAGAAGTGCAAAAAAATATAGTTTTTTATAAAAATAAATAATTAACAAATATATATTTGTCTCTTTTTTGTTTTTCCCAAAAAATACTATATTTCTTTTAAATGTACTATATTTTTTTACACTTTATTTTGGAAAATACTATATTTCGCTGATGAAATGTTGGCAACCCTAGGTATATGTACTATATCAGTCCTCTAGGCTGGCAACGTAACACTGCGATCTATTAACCCGTGTGCGCATCTATCCAACGGGGAATTCCCGTCGCTTGTTTTCGTTCGGTATATTCCATGTATTACTGGGGACTTCCCTCCGCTTATCGGTCGACGCAATTTTGTTATTAACGAATTGACTTTGTTATTGTGAGAAATGTGTTTAGTGCGTGTTTCGTTTACTAATTGATGGAGAACTTAAAAGTTATAAGGACTCGACCTCAAAATTGAAAGTATTCAGTATAAGTAGACTTTTTGCTTTTAGTAAGCAGTAGGTAAGTAAAAATACTTATAAAACATGTCTTTTTTTATTTTTACTTCGTTTTTAAAACTAAATTAATCGAACTCGTTTGATTTTTACAAGCTTTCATTTTGTTTCACCTGTCCCGTTGTCTGCAATCTTGCAATCGCAAAATCTTGCAAGTTAAATAAATACATTTTTTGAAAACTTCCAAAGTTGGTTAATTAAAAAGTTTGTTTTCAGGAAAATATCCTATTTCACAATATGTCTGCTAGGAAATATAAAAGTGGAGCTGAAAAACGAAAATTACAGTTTGATCGAGAAAAAGAAAGAAATAAATGCGCAAAAATTGAAACTTTTTTTAAATCAGAACATATAAACAAGATTGAAATAGCTACAAACCTATCAAAAAACGTAAAGGAAGGTATTTTATGCGAGGAGAATCTAACTGAAGGGAGCAAAAAATCGAAAAACCAGGAAAAAAATACGAGCGATGAAAATATGCCAGATTTTGAATACCAAAATAAAAATACCTGCGATGAAAATGTGCAAGATGTTGACTTCCAGCAACCTTCTGGTCCCTCTGAAAACGACACTAGTGTTCAGCAAAGGTAGGTTAATACCGGTACCGAGGTGGGAAGAAATTTAGGAAATATTAGGTTTGAGTTTGAGAAATATGTTGACGTGGGCTTGTGGCCAGATTTGCTAAATAATGATTTCATTAATGATGTCCTCTCACATGAAATGACCGACTTTCAAAATAAAGATCCAAAAAATATATATTCAGTTTCAATAAATACAAAATAATACAAAGAACAAAACAGATCTTTTTCAAATAGGTATTTCACTAGGAAAATGAGAAACGGCCAATTACTCGAAAGATCTTGGTTATGTTATTCAGAAAGAGTTGGTACTGTTTTTTTTTTGACTTGCAAGCTTTTTTCTAAAACTCCTTCTCAATACACAACCGGTTTTTCCGATTGGAAACACATAGGAGTTTGTTTAGAAAATCACGAAAATTCTAATGAACATAAGAATTCAATGTTAGTGTGGTTGACACGAAAGGAAAATAAATCTGTGTTAGACAAGCAGCTTCAGGAGCAATTAAATAAAGAAACGGAATATTATCATAATGTCCTAAAACGGGTTATTGCAGTAATCAAATTTTTAGTATACGAGGCTTAGCATTTAGAGGTTCCGAGGAAGTATTTGGTTCTCCACATAATGGTAATTTTATGGGTGCTCTAGAGCTATTGGCAGAGTTCGACCCATTCATACGTGAACATATTGAACAACGAGAGCTGCGACCAAACCCTGTAATATCATACCTATCAAAAACGGTATATGAGGAAATAATTGAGATTATGGGTAAACAGATAATTAAACAAATTATAACTCAAATAAATAATGACGACACAAAGTATTATTCAATTGTGATGGATTCAACCCTAGATCGGTCTCACGATGACCAACTTGTTATTGTAATACGATACTGTTTTCGGGGAAAAGTGTATGAAAGATGTTTTGGGGGGAGAGCCACAAGAGAGAGATCTCTCTCCAAGCAGATGTTATGCCTGGGGACCGAAGTCCGAAGGAAGAGAGTTGGAAGTTGTATATATGCATCCGTGTTGAGAAACTTCGTTAGCGCGATGTAGAACAATGTGACAGCTGTCACTAGAGTTGGCGCTAGCTACTCGTGCGTCGTAGTAATTATGTAGCTGTCAACTAGGTGGCGCTAGTGTCGCTACAATGTGTATCTTTCATTAAAATTAGTAGTCATACTGGCTTATATTTATTTAATATTCTTCAAGCCTTTTTGGAAACAAATGGACTACCACTAGATAATTGCAGGGGACTCATATGACAACGCTGCTAATATGGCCGGAATCTACATTGGTGTACAAGCACTACTAAAAGAAAAAAATAAATCCGCGGATTACGTGCCATGTGCTGCGCATTCCCTTAACTTATTTGTTCAAGAATCGGTAAAGGTCGCAACCGAAATTGTAAACTTTTTCGGAGTAGTGCAAAAAATATACGTTTTCTTCTCTGCTTCGACCCATAGGTGGGAATTGTTAAATCGTGAAACAAAATTAAAATTTACGTTAAAAAGTTTAAGCCAGACTAGATGGTCTTGTCACTATGATGCTGTCAGAGCTTTGAAAAGTAATTATGATGGCATTATGAAAATTCTCAACAATTTCGGCGAAAATGACGATGAAAAAGTTGATTTCCGAAAAGAGGCACGAAATTTATATAATAAACTGGCGAAACTAGAAACTGCAATTTTGATTGTTTTTTTGGAAGAAATTTTGGAGAGATTTAATGTAGGTAGTTAATAAAAAAGTACAGAGCCCTGGTTTAGACATTGGTGAAGGCAACAAGTTAATTGTGTCATTAAAAGAGTTTGTGACAAACTTAAGGCATCAATCAGATCAGAAGCTAAAGGAGTACGAAAAGAAGGCTAAACAATTAAGTACTAGCGTGGGAACAGACAACAGTGACATAAACAAGAGACGCATTACTTCAAAGTTTTCAGATAAATCTACAGCTAAAGTATCAGTAAACGGCGCAGAGAAATTTAAAAGAGACACGCTTAACGTTGCGTTGGATAAGATGATTATGGATTTGAATAATAGAAGCGAAGCCTATGAGACTTATAGCAAAAAATTTAAATTTTTAATGGATTTGCAAGACAAAAATAAGGAACACATTAATCTGGAAAGTGTACGTAATATTATTGATTATTATCCAAATGACGTAGGTAGACGAACATTTAGCGAATGAGTGCATTCAGTTAAAATCTTACTTACTGCAGTCTAAGACGGAGTCTTACACCTCTTGCAGTGAAATTTTTTGGCTAATTTATGAAAAAAAACTTGGATGTTTTCCCAAAGTGCTATACCATCTTAAAGATTTTTTTAACGTTGCCGATCACTAGCTGTGAAGCGGAGCGCTCTTTTTCCAGGATGTCGTATATAGAAAACAAATACAGGACAACAATGTCGAACTATCGACTAAATCATTTGTCAGTTCTTTCCATAAATTGCGATTTAACAAAGGACTTACAATGCGATGCCCAAATAAAAGAATTTGCAGCACAAAAATGCAGAAAGGTTGCTTTATAATTTATATAACATATATTTCCATTGATAACCTGTCAATTTATTTTGCAATTACACTTTCAAGCGCAAGCTGAAGGATCACTTATTGACGCTCCAAAAATCCTTAATAAAGTCCTCCAGCACTTTGTACACTGATATGCCAGCTTGTTGTCTTAGAACAATATAGTCTTCCTTCCTTTTTGTTTTTTGTTTATTGTAAACTAAATTAAATTAATCTATTGTAAATTTATGTATTTTCTAGTAACACATAAGTCAGGTTCTGTCTATTTATTATATCTATTTATTACTTTTCTTACGTTAAAGTTTATGGTTTATGTAGTATATTTTGCCTGTGTTCTTGAGTCACAAACGGTTCTGGCTTAAAAACAGTGCTGCAGGTGTCTAACACCTCAGCGTAATGCTGAGCCAGCGACCGTTACACTTTTGCGGAGACACACAACGCTGATGATCTAATTTTCATATCTGTGTTTTTTGTTTTTGTTGTTTCTTTTCTATAAAATTGTGTGTATGCTCTTATACAGGGTGAAATTTTGAACGTGATACAAAGTCGATGTTTTCGATGGATCTCTCTGATGGACTAAAAGGCTCTGTTAAGTCCCGAGTTACCAAAGTAATTAATTAGAGCTTTAATAACGATTTCATTTATCTCATTTTTTATTGGCATGTGTGGTTACCCCACCCTTAAATAATAGAGCAAAAAGTTTAAATTTATTTTATAATAGGTACTCGCCTCTTTGGTTCACTTTGACATAAAAATAAAATAATACTGCTATTCGTGACGTGAGTTGTCATAACAAATATCTCTCGGTTTATTCAAATTTAACTGAAAAATGCCGCCTGCTTATCCTTATACGCACGTTGAGCGTTTAGATATGGTTATTTTTTATCACACATCACGTAGTACGGTGCAGACACAGACATTGTTTCACGAAAAGTATCCAGACTCTCCAATCCCGTCTCGCCGTTTAATAAACCACACTGTCCAAAACTTGAGCGATTATGGACAAATGTCCGTTCTAGGACATGCACAAGGTAGAGGATCGCGAGCACGCTACTCGGATGCGTTTCGTACTCGAGTACTTCGTTATTTCAACCGCCACCCTCAAGCAAGCACAAGGGATGCAGCCACACGTTTTGGAACAACACAATTTTTTATGTGGAAGCTATTAAATGCTGAAGGTCTTCACCCATTCCATTTCCAACGAGTGCAAGATATTGTTCTTGCAGATTACTCCAGAAGAGTTCAGTTTTGTGAGTGGTTTTTGGAACACTTGCATTTAAATATCATGTGGTCAGACGAAGCAACCTTCTCCAGTATATTTAGTACAAAATATTCAACGTCCATAATGAACATTGGTGGAATAATGGGAATCCCCATGTCACACGCAGGGACTCGTTCCAAACCCGATTTTCAGTCAATGTTTGGGCCGGAATCCTGAACAACTGTGTAGTAGGACCACATTTTATTGACGGCACATTAAATGGAGCTAAGTATGAAGATCTGTTGAGGAACGTTTTACCAACATTAATGCGTGAAATTCCGGAAGAAAATCTAAACGACCTACACCAACAAGATGGGGCTCCAGCCCACTTTTCTCGTCGGGTGCGGAATTATTTAGACCAAGAATTCCCTGATAGGTGGATTGGTCGCAATGGTCCAATCGCATGGCCTCCTCGTAGTCCCGACCTAACCCCGCTGGACTTCTTTTTATGGGGTGAAATTAAAAGGCGAGTCTACAAACGTGAGTCCCATACAGTCACAGAACTTCGGCAAAAAATCATACAGGCGTTCGATGCTGTAAAAGCCAATGTGTTTGTGCTTGGAAAACTCAAAGACAAGACGTCGAGCAGAGCTATGCCGGCGGGAAGGTGGTGGTCATTTTGAGCATTTATTGAAGTATGTTTGACAAATCCATTTTTGTTTTGATATTAAATAATGATTATTTACCACTCTGTTTGTTATTTACACCAAAATTAGCACTAAGAGCTAGAGATTAAAGTTATCTGCGATGTTGATATTACTCGTATTATCTAAAATTATCCACTAAATGTTAATTACAGCGATGAAACTTTTCAAGTGTCAAATGTAGGGTAGCAATACTTTCAGTTTCTGAATTATTTTTTTGTTAGGAAATTATCAATATTTAATTAAGACAAATTTTAACAAATGAGTTAATCCATCTAATTATACAGCATCTGCTGAGCAGGAAACACGTAATTTGTATCACGTTCAAAATTTCACCCTGTATTTGTGTGTCTTGCAAAATGAATAAATGTCTTCTTTCTTTCTTTCTTCTTCTTTCAATAAATCATGTTTTAATTTAATAAATTAATAAAATATTATGGTGTCCTATTTTCTTCCTGTGTTGAACATATACAACGTGTCCCCAGCCTATGGACATAAACGATTACTACACGTTTATTAGGGTATTTTTGACCAATATGCAAAGTATTAAAACAATCGGTCTAGTATTTACCGAGAAAACAATGGTTATAAAATTTTAGCCTTTGGAGCACCCTCTATTTACATTGTGTTGATTAATACGCATTTATGGGACCAATGCAACCTCTTTTGAAGAGTTTGAAGTACTGTAATAACAATGTCCAAGTGGATACTCCTTAGACGTGCATGATAACTCTTTGGTAACTGCATGATTTTCTTTTAAAATAACTGACACTGATTAAGTGACGTTGCCATAACATATTAATGTTTTGTTCATGAAAAGCATTTTGATAAGATGGCACTTTATTCTGCTGCAGAGTACATGGACATGATATTAATTTACGGGGAGTGTCATCAGAATGGCAACCTTGCTATCAGAACGTACCGTGAGCGATATAGTGCAACTAGACGATGCCCTAATAACCCGCGTACAGTTCAAAGAGCAAGAGAAAATCGGCCACTGGACCCAACCATTAACCGCGAAGGCGTTATAACCCGGCAATTGCCTATCTGGCAAGAACAAAGTATTCTTGAATACTTTCGCCGTACGCCAAAATCCAGCTTGCGGCGAGCGGCTCGCCGTTTTAATGTTCACCGTAACGCTGTGCATACAATATTGAAACGGGAAAAATGGCACCCTTATAAATTTCGCAAGGTGCAAGCACTTTTGTCTCGCGATAGACCAGTGAGAGTGGATTATTGTCAGTGGTTGCAGGAGAAAGTAGCAGAAACTCCTTCTTTTTTATCAGACATATTTTGGACGGATGAAAGTACCTTTACACGAAATGGTATGTGGAACCGCCACAACTATCATTATTGGAGTTTGCAGAACCCACACGTATGTCGTGAATCTGCCCATCAATACCGGTTTTCCTTAAATGTTTGGGCTGGCATCCACGGAGATAATATCATTGGTCCGGTATTCATTGACGGCACACTAAATCGTGGACGATTTCTAGAGTTATTAAACGGGCCAGTTTCTGATTACCTAGACAACATCAGTATCGCGAGCTACCAACGGGCATGGTTCCAGTTAGATGGAGCACCGGCTCATTCCGTCGTAGAGGCAAGAGACCGCCTCAATCAAATATTTGATGAGCGATGGATTGGACGCTACGGACCTCGAAGATGGCCGCCAAGATCTCCGGATCTGACACCCCTTGATTTTTTTTTGTGGGGTTTTGTAAAGGACGAAGTTTACGCGAGTGATGTGGACACCCTAGAAGATTTGCGGGATAGAATACAGTTAGCATTCGGAAAATTAAAGACGATGGCTTCAGACAGTGCTCTGTTACGAAAAGTCCAGAGCAATATGAGGCGGCGTTTACAAATGTGTATACTAAGAAACGGTAGCCACTTTGAACATTTAAAAATTTAAGTTTATACATATTTTTTTTATTAAATGCTTTGTTTACGTAAATTTGGTTTCATTAATTATTTTTTAATGATAAAGTTGCAATTTCGATACTTGATAGTCTGATTACTTTAATAATATGGTTAATATGCTTAGTATTGCTGGTAAATCAGACATTTACCTATTCCGAACGTGTGTGTTGCCTGTAAGTAGAATACACACACATATCCCTGCTGTTGACTTTGACATGTGTGTCACACTCACACAGGCATCTCTTTTCATCTTATTTGTGTCAATAATGATACAGGATGCAACTTTTTTCTGTCGTTTATCTGGAATTAAATTTGTTAGAAATTTTTAATTCTTGATTTTACTTCTAATTAAAACAAAAACTGTTTCACAGCATTAGTGAGAAGTAGTATTACGATGGTGTTCATTCTGTGTACACAGGCTGGGGACACGTTGTATAATATATCATCACTACAAAAAAACAGTTTTCTGACAAAATTACAATAAGTTGAGTAATTAGGTCGGGCCCCTAAGCAGTGTTAGCCCAGGGCCCCACAAATTCAAGATCCGGCCCTGACCACTCGAATTGGATATGTAAAAAGATCACTCTCAACTTATACAGAAACGCAGATTTTTATTCTATATACATGCAATAACTACCAAGAGAAATCATTCAGTAAGTTTTTAGCTATTTATTCCGCATGAACGCTCAAACAATTATAAATACACACTCTTATAAAATAACTCTTGAATAATTAACTCACCGATCCATTTTTTATCTCACTATCAAATTTTCTCATTTAAGGTTTATCACATAAGGTCTGTCTCTTCAGGTATAATACAAGACCCCACAAGTACTCCATTTTTGGTTATTTTATTAATAAAACGTATCGAAGGAAAGCTACCTTGTCAGTTGTGAAACACCGTTAGGTGACCCGGGTATCAATCAATCCTCAAATATCAGCTTCCACTAGCTGAAACTTGATACAGTTCTCTACACTCAACTTTGGGCAAGTTAAAGCATAATTCCCAAACAATGACCATCCTAGCATTATAAACACTAGAATAAGCAAAGCCGGAAAACGACACGTTAACCTTAACAAGTATAAATACTTAACAAACCCAAAAACGAATAAATACGAGAACCTCTCAAGTCCGTTGACGAAAGCAAAAAGCCCCCAACTACGAATTTCCTCTTTTTATATAGCCGATGCGACAAAGAGGCTACCGCCGACTTCGAAGACTCGAAAGCCACTGAAGACATTGCAGACTTCGGGGACATCAGCTATTTCCGGCTACGTCAAAAACATACAATTCAATACCTTTTAGTTTTACTTAATTCTTAAATAGCGAATTTAATATTTCTATGATTAAATTCAAACATATTTTTAAATTTAGCACTAAAAGATAATTTTCCTTTAATTTATAAACGCGTAATTAAAAAGCTTTAATTTCCTTTCGTAAATTTTTTATCGCCATTTTGTATGAAATAAATTCTCCCTTGCTAATTTTAGTTACTCTTTTCTACTGAACTGCTAACCAGAATCTGATGAAATTTAATCAAACGGTTACTTATAACTCAAAGTTTCTTGTGATATAGACTAATTCCTTGCATTTTAATCATTAATCTCGTAATAATAGAAAACTTATACTTTTCTCATACGTTTGACATAATCAACTCCGAAGTAACATTTTAATCACATAGTAACTTATTTACTGCACCAAAGTTGATAAAATTTGAACTGTATACAACTTATGAGTCTAACATCTTATTTCAATAAGCATTTTCCTTGCATTTTGAGTTTTTCCCTAGTAATATTACTATTTCTGCTACATATATTGTTTCTCTACATTTTCGTCAATTTTACTTGCTGAAAATTCCTTAAACTCATACTACATACTTAGTTAATTATTTAAATCATTCCTATGCCTCATTATCCAATAATTAACGAAAAATTAATTTAAATACCAAATATAAATTTACTAGCGACATCTCATATCATAAATTTGAACTACTGAGAACTATGAAGCTAGCTTCATTACCCAAAATAAATAAGCTGGCCTAAAGGCTTCTAGTTGCTAATGTTTTTTTTTTTTTTTTTTTTTTTATGTGAATAGGAAGGCAAACGAGCAAGTGGGTCACCTGATGGTAAGCGATCACCACTGCCCATAGACATCCACAACCCCGGAGGGATTGCAGATGGGTTGCCAACCTAGAGGACTTCCATAAGATGGCGTTATAATCAATGCTATCTTTCAATGTATGTAAATATATTCGTGAACTGGCGAGTTTATGCTTAGACAAGCCGGAACCGTTACAGAAGCCGGCCCTGTTATTTTTAACTGAGACTCAGATATCCCCCCTTCTGACATCACGTACCAGCGCTACCCGGGCTACAACGTGGGGCACACTTTTGTGCCCCGCGCTGGGGGGGTCTGCGCCTATGTCAGGGAGGATATGCGCGTCCGTCGCCTTGCCAATAATTGCACTTGTTTTTGTAGATTAGGAACGTATGTTGTGGTAAATTATCATAGATAAATTATTTAGGCATAAACTTGGGATTTGTGGAGCTTAAAAAAGAGTGATCCGCTGTTACCCACTCTCCCCTAAAAATTAAAAATGTTATGGTATGCCACCTTGCCGGGTCTATGCCGCCGCTTTGTCTGGCAGCCCCCGGCTCGAGTATCATTCGCTTTTCGTGTGCGTTGCATAGGCATCAATACACGTCTAAAGAATTCGACTTAGTCAATTAACGTTGTACAAGTAGTGAATTATCGTCAAAATGGGACGAAAACGAAAACACAGATACGAAGAAGACGATCGTTTATGGAATAAAATACGACGTCTGAAAAACCAACCCCACAACGAATATTCGTCGAGCGATGACGGTTAGTTATTTATTTTATTTTTAACCTATTTCTATCGTTAACTTTATCTACATCATGATATCAAAACAAATGTGAGTAAGTACAGAAAACACAAAAGAATCTTCGCCCTACCCGGTTTTCTGAGTAACAATTTATTCGCTTCTTAAAGTTGATTAAAGTCCGATATTTTCATTCGATTTCTGAACGATTTTCGAGATCCCGAACGAAACTATCTGTCAAATGTCACCAGAAAGCGCAAATCGCGCCCTAACTTGTCATTGCGTGTGTAACTCGCCGCCATCAAAGATTTGGAATGCGATACGCCAAGGCGCTATTCGTTTTCCTAAAGAAAAGGATTACCTTTTGGGAACACAGAAGGTAATGTAATTTTAGATCAAAGAGACCTGGGTTCGCACAGGCCTACAAGAGGTCATTGATTGGGTTTTTAACGCCCCCAGGAGCTTAACCCAGACATGTTATTCAAAGGATAACTAAAAGATTTGGCAGTGGTTTAACATAATGAAAAGTATGTAGAAGACAGCTTAAAGGTAATTTGTGGGAAGCGTTCAGAATGTATTGACACCAGAAGAGAAGGACTGTTACAAGAAATACATGATCAAAATATTCAGAGAGCAATGAGGAGTATTCCGCTTACTGAACTGAAGAATATTTATTTGATAGCCGGAACCTATTCCAGCTGGTTACGTCGCTGGTTGGGCCTGCCGCATGGTAACAAGCCAGCCATACAAAAGTTGTCCTCTTTGAAAAGAAAATCTAATGAAACCGAGCAGAACACTTACAAATAGCCACAGAAGTTTTTTCAGCAAAACAGTGGAGATAAAGGAAAAGGAACAGGAAAGAGATTAAGATAGATAGAAAGATTAACACTTTTTTTGCCGTAACACAAATTATGATACATACAGGTCAGAGGTATAATATCATACACAGAGAACTTAAAAATAAACATATCAGATTCGATGTACCTAACTTAACTAAGTGGACAAGAAGAAATCTAACTTTTGTGGTAAACAACACAGCCAGAGCCACTCCACTAAAGAAGAAAAATGACTATGAATTTTAGAGGGGGATGTCTGGCAGGGTTTCAAGAGAGATGGAGGCAGGTTGGAGCCAACCAATTTATCATTTTTTTTTTTTTTTTTTTGGAATTTTATGGAATTTATCATCAAAGCATTAACCAGTGTTGCCAGGTCACTTCCCTTGAAAATTATATTGCCATCCCTAAAAAGTTCAGTTTTTGGTACAAAAGTTCAGTTTTTAGTAGAAAAGTTCAATTTTATTTTAAATCATTAAATACTTATACTTAATTAAATACGTACCGTGTATCGAAGACTTTAATGTTAAAAGTTTGATTAAATTGTTCAAACTCCAAGGTAGATATTTTCCAAGGGCAAAAAATGCATGGGATTGGCATGATCTATAGTTCATTTATTTTAGCATGATACAGAACGAAATAAAGGTTTTTTATTGGGCACGTTACACGCAACATAATGGTTGTACAAAAACATTGCTCTAAAACGTCTTTTTGAGTACTATTATTTCAAAGTAAATATTAAATGAATGTAATAATCTATTATAGTAATACTTTCAGTCATATTCCTTAATATTTACATTGCGTTAATTATTTGTGTTGATATAATTTACTTCAATCGGAAACGTGGTCTATAAAAGACCTAAAGAAGCAGAGGTTACAAACAGTGTTGAATTTTTTGACAGATTAAACGTCACAACGCCCTTATGTCACTCACATTTTTTCCGAGTTCGGAGCGTGTGCGTTGATATTGTTTCATAGCGGTTTTAGTAGTTTGTTGTTAATTTTTTGTTGAAGTTTATTGTTATTTTGTTGTTTCTGTTGCCTGTTAGTGTTCTTGTTATTATTATTTGTTATTATTGACTATGGACGGAACTGAACCCGGCCCAAGCGGGTTGCAAGGCAGGAAACGCAACCTGAACCCGATTAATGTTTCACCCAAAAAGAAACGAGCGAAGCAAAGTCCTCTTATGGCCAGTGATAAGGAAGTAGTCCTTAATATACACAAACTAGTGATGGAGATGTGGCCTAAAACTGAATCTCCAAAAAGAATAGATGTGGTGTCAAAGACGGCTGAGACTGCAGGAGTATCTACTGCCACGGTATACAGAATTCTAAGAGAGAAGAAAAGTGATGGTGATGTCAAATCACTCCCTCCCCGTAAAAGACAACCGTATAAGTTAGAATTCGACGAGATAACACTCAGTGCATAACTTCTTCTTTAGAAATGAAATGCCTACCTTGGACAAAGTTTTGGTGGAGGTCAATGAAGACGAGACTTTACCGAATATGTCACGCAGCACCCTTCATAAGGTTCTACGTGACAAATTAAGCTTCAAATATTGCAAACGCAATCGGATAAGTACATTGATTGACCGGAACGACATTATCACATGGAGATACAACTATATTAATGAAATCCGGAAATGCAGAGCAGCAGGGAAGAAAATTTATTACTTAGATGAAACCTGGGTAAATGAAGGCATGCATTAAATATACATACATACATATCGTCACGCCTCTTTCCCACAGGGGTAGGCAGAGACTACTTTGTTCCACTTGCTACGATCCTGACATACCTCTTTCGCTTCATCCACATTCATCAATCTCTTCATACATGCTCGTCTGTTTCGGATTAAATCTAATTTGAAGATTAAATTATGTGTACTATAACTCATAATAGAATTCCCTGTGTGGTAACTATGCAGTGTGGAATGTCTGACAAAAAAAATATAAGCAATTTGATCCCAAAAAAACATACAGCTGGGCAAAAAGAGTAGAAATTGAAAAGTGGCAATACTGTAGTGTCATCCCTTTCTAATCTATATGTATAAGAAAATGGGACGACACTACTGTATTTTAGTCTGACGTCCTGCCAACATTATTTATAAAATAAGTATTATTTTATTGTTCCACAGGACACACAAAATCTTCTGTTTGGCAAGATACCCTAATAAAAACCAGCAAGGAAGCCCACCGGGAAGGTTTGTCAACAGGGCTGAAAAATCCATCAGGGAAAGGAAAAAGACTCATAATTTTGCATATTGGTAAGGCTGTCTTCTCTGTGTAATTAGTTATCTATATATATAAAATTCAAAGTCCTGACTGACTGACTGACTGACTGACTGACTTACTGACTGACTTACTGACTTAACTATATATCAACGCACAGCCCGAACCACTGGACCTAGAGACTTGAAATTTTGCACATAGATACCTTATACAGTGTAGGCATCCACTAAGGAAGGATTTTTGGAAATTCCCACGGGATAAGGAAAAAACGGGATTTATATAATTCGATTCCGAGTGACCCTATCTCAGTAACTATAATAACTAGACTCTTCAAATTTGATACACAAGTAGGCGATTAGAAAACTAAGAAGTTCATTTCAGGATTTTTGGAAATTCCCACGGGATAAGTATATTATTTAGTTCAACGAAATCCTATGAACTATAAATACTAGACTTTTCAAATTTGGCATAGAAGTAGGTGATAATAATAGTAAAAAACCGTTTTAAGGATTTTCAGAAATTCACATGGGAACGAGACAAAACGGGATTTTTCATCTTACCAATCGTAGAAAGCTGAAATTCGGCATGTAGGTTGCTTGATGAGTGTAGGGAAGCATTAAGGGACAATTTCCCGAAATTCCCACGGGAACGAGAAAAACGGGACTCTTCGTTTTACTGGTTTTAGAAAACTGAAATTCGGCATTCAGGTTGCTTGGGAAGTGTAGAGGAGCATTAAGAGAAGACTTTCCAAATGGGTGCCGTTCAATCGTCATACAAACTTTTAGCATAATTTAATTTCACTACGCTCAAAAATCATAATATTCATTTAGCATAACAACGGATTTCTGATTTTTACCGAGCATAAGCTTTAAATAAAATAACATTCATTAGTCATAACAACAATTGCAATAATGCTTATATTTAATAATTTCATTTTAATATTCGGTTATTCTATTGAATAATTAAATGATTAAAATCCATAACAAAATTTAGAATAACGATTAGAGGGTATAATATCATGCAACATAATTATACTTAATACGTAAGCGTACTATTTTATGTCGCATATTTATACTTGGCTGGTGCCAAATGCAAAAAACATTTCATTTGTGCCAGCGAGCGAAGCGAGCGTTCAAGACGGTTCGGAGCAGAAGCGAGTCGGATAGGTTAGGTTCAGAAGGCTAAGGCGCCTTAGCCTTCGATGTTAGGATTTTTTTTTTATAGCAGCCCGGATAATATTGCTGTTGCAGTTTTTCCAACAAAAACAAACTGCTAAGTATATTCAATAATTATATTAGTATTGCTCTTGGATTTTTGCCAGGCGCTTATACTCTTCGATCATTAACCTCGATGTTTGTATAAACATTGTTTAGAACTTTGATTATTATGCTGCATGATTATTATGCAGTACCTTAATTATGCATAAGACAATTATGCAAATTGATATTATTATTTGAGAAATTCGGCATTTTGTTTGTATGCATATTGTTTTTATATGATCTCAATACTTCGACAAATTGAAATTATGATATTTGTGTTTTGAGAAATGAAAATTCGCTAATCGTTGTTATGACGAACATTACACACCCTTTCTTAAATTCCCACGGGAACAGGAAAAAACGGGATTTTTCGTTTTACTGGCCGTAGAAAGCTGAAATTAGGCAAGTGGGTTGCTAGAAGAGTGTAGGGAAGCTATAAAAGATAATTTCCCAAAATTCCCACGGGAACGGGAAAAACGGGACTTTTCGTTTTACTGATTGTAAAGAGCTGAAATTCGGCATGCAGATTGCTTGGAGAGTGTAGAGGAGCATTAAGAGAGAACTTTGCAAAATTCCCACGGGAACGGAAATAAATGGGATTTATCGTTTTACTGGTCGTAGAAAGCTGAAATTTGGCATGTGGATTCCTTGGAAAGTGTATGGGAGCATTAAGAGAGCATTTACCGAAATTCTTACGGGAACGGGAAATAAACGGGATCGAAATACTCCTGGTACACGCCAGCGAAGCCGCGGGAAAAAGCTATCACACTAATATTAGGCGAAAGTTTGTAAGTGTGTGTGTGTGTGTGTGTTTGTTTGTTACTTCTTCACGCGAAAACGGCTGGACAGATTTACATAAAATTTGGAACGGAGATAGCTGGCATCCTAGATTAACACATAGGCTACTTTTTTTTCCGGATAATTGAATACTTCCCGCGGGGTAGCGATAAACATGTAAAAGGTAGTATGTGAAACGTAGCTGCCTAGAGTTGCAACGTAAATAATTATTGCGGAAATAACTATCAACATCAATTATTTAATCTAATTCTACGCGGACGAAGTCGCGGGCAGAAGCTAGTAATTTATAGATTAAGGCTTGCCCCTTGTACATTATTTTAAAATTAACTGTATATTAAATATATGTTAAAAGTAGTGTAATATATGTTTATGTCAAAAAGGATGTCATAGGAATGCCTACTCTTAGCTATTTTAAGAAATTTAAATGTAGCTTTCGTGACATGGCAGGTTCTGTGCACTGCACATTAGATGGTTTAATGATTCGATCGGTTAAACTCCTAATGAAGCTAGCTAAGCATAGGTTGAATGAATGTTTCTATGATTAACACAAGTCTTGGATGTTGATTTATTTATATACTAAATACTTTGTCATAAGTCATAAGTCATTTATTTGCAGAAAATAGTGTACAATAAGATGGTAATCAATGGTGTCAGTTTAAGTATGTAGAAATATTTATTTATATGCTTTAGCACAATGTTTCCTAGAAATGTTCATTTCTTTTATTTTCAGGATCAAGTGATGGGTTTGTGGATGGTGGAGATTTAGTTTTTGAAGCCAAGAAAGGAGACGGAGATTACCATTCAGAGATGGATGCCCATAATTTTGAAAAATGGTTCACTGGATTGAAAAACAAACTGGAGAAAGATGCCATTATAGTAATGGATAATGCAGCGTATCACTCAAGAAGACAAGACAAAATCCCGACAAGTCGTACCAGGAAATCAGATATCCAAGCATGGTTACAAGAAAAAACATTCCTTTCGAGGATAAAGAAGTACGGGGTTCATTATTAACAAAGGTGAAACTACACAAGCATTTACATCAGAAATATGTTATAGATGAAATGGCAAAAGAAATGGGGTATACTATTTTACGATTACCACCCTATCACTGTGAACTGAACCCCATAGAACTTATTTGGGCACAAATGAAAGGGTACATTGCTACCAAAAATAATGATTTTAAAATGGCAACAATAAAAAGTTTAGTGCCTGAAGCTTTTGCCCGTATTACTGCCGACAGCTGGAAAGCATGCATAGAACATGTGGTAAAAGAAGAGCAAAAAATGATGAGACTTGATTTTATAATCGAAGACACCGCTGAAAAAATTATTATAAACACAGCCGATGATTCAAGCAGTCTAGACACAGATGATGATGAATAAATATAATAAATATAACAGGGCTGTTGTTTTATTCGACTTTTATGCATAGTTATAAACAACTATATACGTATTTAAATATTTTTATAATAAAATTTTGATAAACTTGATATCCAAACCCTATGCCTATGTATTGTCCAACAATAAAGTATTAATGACACATGCACAGAATAATTGAATATATTGAGAACATAGATTTTAATTAACTTTATCAGCGTATATTAGAATTAGAGTTGACAACCACTGCTTCTTTTTTTTTTTTTCTCATCCTAAATTAAATGAACTATATAAAGGTCGATTTAGACGAGGACTATTTACAGCCGCCTAAAAAAGGCACCATATAAACACTTTCGGCGCCATTTTTTCGCGGCATGCCAGCGCTGGCTGGCGCGGAATTGAACACGATTCTATTTTTCGGCGCCAGTGACCTCCGCCCGCGTCTCTCGCTGCCCTCGCGACTATTTTTCGGCCTCGTGTAAGCACGTCGCTGCCAGTCGCTATCGCTAGCACGCCTTCGTGTTGTAAAGTAAATAGTGTGTAATATTTAAATTGTTTGAGTTCTATTTAAAACTGCTGTAGATACGAATATGACAGCTGTCAGTTGCCGCCTTGCACTGGCAACACTTGTAACATTAAAAAAAACCTTATAAAAAATTGTACCGTGTTGAAGAATAAAAATTCCAATTTAATACAAAAACAACAGTTTTTATTTAAATAATATCACAATATCAAACATAATTTGGTGCCGAAACCAGGGAAGAGACCCCGCACACACGGATAGCACTTGCCATACGTGTTTGCTATTTTGGAAGTCTACGCTAAATTGTGAGTATTACACACGATAAAAATATTGCGAATTTGAACTACCTATTTAGTGTTTATAACTACTAACTAGTTCTACTGACGACGAAGCAATGGCTCCCCGTCAGATTAATTTGGTTAACCCTTACTGGACCAGAGACAGTGTATTCGAAGAACACGAACTGCTAAAAGATGTCATAGAGCAGCCGTCAATTGGACTAACCGTAAAGGGTAGATCAATTATACGCAAAAAATTGCGACAAGTAAAGGACTTGAAGAACCAAGTGTTAGGTGTGACTTGGGAGTCTTTTGTACAATTGTAAAGACCATGAGCTGGCTTATTTGCTCAAAGAGGATATCAATGAGTCAATAGATATGGCAGAACGAATTATTAAATCTGCTCATATTGAGATAGCTCGAGGGCAAACTGGACACCACAATGGTGAAACGTTTGATATTGAGCTGTGCCTGAAGATTAAAGGATACAGGAGAATGCCTCTCGATGATAGCACTAGCTTTATAGAGAGGGTTGAGATGACTGGTACTGAAAAGGCACCGTGTTAGCGGTTTGCTGGTCACTGGCGGCGAGATTTACGCGGCTTAAAATAGTCGTTGTCTAAACGGTCTGAAGATGTGACGGTGCCTTTTTTAGGCACCGAAATTTAGGCAGCTGTAAATAGTCCTCCTTAAGCATTCGTAGTCTTCGCGTAGTTGAATTGAATATAATCGCAAGCTATTAATCGAATTATATTTTCTACTTTAGGTCGTAATCTGTAACAAAGGTTTTTGTGATTGAAAAAGTTTTTTAAAGTCATTCAATCGCTCTAAAGTATATGACATAAATTCCAAATAGATTTTTACAATTTTATTGTTGAATTTTATTGTTTTATTGTTGATTTGTTGTTGCTGTTTCTAAAATGTTTTCAGTTACTTTACTAGGCTCTTCAAATGCTTCAACCCGGAAATATTCCTTTAAAACCTCGTACTGCTCAAGAATTCGATCTACACCAGGCTTTGGGATAGGTCAGGGAGGGTACAGGCAGTTGCTCGGAGGGAACAGTCGCTCGAATGCACTGTGCTGGAAAGGGAAGCCGTGCGGTTGTGTAATGACGTGTTCTGATTTTACTCGGCCGAATTTACATTTTTACTTTAAGTTTCACTTCGTTTTTTAACTAAACTTGTGTGAGATTCTTAATTAGGTACTGTCGTTTTCGTCGAAAAGTTTGTCTAATCTACTTCGTATTGACTGATAATTCAATGCTCTAGGTCTATGCGTTTGTTTCTAATTTGATCTTGATTCTAAAATGGCGTCGGGGTCAACAGTAGCTCGTTTCGGAGAAGTACACAGTGGCTCGCGAGCACCGAACTGTTTTACTCAAAACAACTCTTTAGAATTAAATGTCTTAGTGATATTGTGTCGTGAAAGTGGATAAAATGAATAGTGCGGCGTGTGTGGCATGTAGTATTGCTACCACACCCCCGACATATCGCAGAAATAAGGTTTTCATCTCTCATACTTGGAAAGTGAGGCAAATCATATCTGACATGCGGGAGGATAACTATTATTTTCTTCCCAAGGGTAGATATGAATTAAAAAAAATAAAGGCATTGGCTGTCAATGAAACACATAAGCATTCAGCCAAGCATTACGGCATATCCATGTCTTTTTCTTAATTAAATAATAATATTATACATTTTATAATGTTACTTAGTCAAATATTATTTTTATTAATTTATTTACATTACTTTCTTATACATACGTAGACCTAAATGCCGTGTTAGAAAAAAAATTAAGAAAAAAATAAATTGTAAATGACAATGGTATATGTCCACACAGCCTACCTCTATTCCGTTTAACTCGTGGTTCAATTTGGTAACTAATGAATTTTACATAATAAACTGACTAAAATACCTACTTAATCTAAAGTTTTTTTCTCTAATTATTATATAAAACATTTTAAATGTTGTTTATGGGTAAGTATTGAAATATTTGTCAATAACCACATTGACCTATGTTAAAAAAAAAACTGATTTGCTGCCAGAGCAACAATTAGTTTAGAAAAAAAAAAATTAAAAAGCGAGCTGGAATTTGGCGCGAAGGCATCCTTTATTCGGCAAAACACTTAATTTAATAAAAATTAAAATGAGTGATTCAAGTGATTCAGAATTTGAATTAACGCCTGAGATAATAACGACTGAAGCAAAAGCTGTGGTCGAAAATCTTTTACCAAATATTTCCAAAGAAAAATATATCAAAACGTATGATAATTTTATGAAATGGCGGGCCGAGAAGAAAGTCAAATCTTTCTCAGAAAATGTATTTATAACATACTTCAGCGAGCTATCGAAGAAACTGCAACCGTCAACTTTATGGAGTGTATATTCGATGCTTAAAGCCACTTTAAGCTCAAAACATGATGTAAACTTAAAGAGTTTCAATAAATTAGTACTGTTTTTGAAAAAACAGTCTAATGGTTACAAATGCAAGAAGTCGAAAGTTTTTACCTCTCAAGAAATGGAAACCTTTTTAAACGAAGCACCTGATGACATTTATTTGGCTATGAAGGTAGCTACACAAACATCAGTTATTTTAATTAATTTAATATCAGTAGGAAAGTACTCTTTTCTGTAATAATTTTTAATTTCGGTCAATTTTTACAAGTTTTTATTTAACTTAAGTTCAATGTATGTTTGTACGGGTCAAATCAACCAATTCAACTGCGTGTTCGTCATAAAACGTAAATGAAGACCACAATTTATTTTGGGGAATATCTCATGGGACCGTTTAGTCCCGGATAAAGTCTAGTTATTTAATATTAATTAATGAATGCATAATTAATTTCGTAAATTTAATTTAATTTCACAGACTGTTCTGATATTTGGAATCAGTGGAGCATGCCGATGCAATGAAATTATGAATATAACAGTGCAAGACGTAGAAAGGCAAGGACAATTACTACTAGTGAAATTGCCAGATACGAAAACCAAACTAGGCAGAACATTTGTGGTGCGAAACGAATTTCCTCAAATTATTAAAAAGTATCAAGACCTTCGCCCCGACAATCTGCAAACAAATCGTTTCTTAGTTAATTACCAGAAAGGAAAATGTTGCAGACAAGTAATTGGTAAAAATAAAATTTCCAGCATGCCAAAGCAAATTGCAACGTATCTGAATTTACCGAACCCTAATCTTTATACTGGACATAGTTTTCGACGAACATCGGCAACACTCTTAGCAGATTCTGGTGCCGATCTGACGATAATCAAAAGGCACGGAGGGTGGAGATCGAGCACAGTAGCCGAAGGTTACATAGAGGAGTCAGTAGAAAATAAGACGAAAATATCTAATAAAATCACTGAGACAGTAAATTTACGCGCCCAGCCACAGTCACCTCGTCCGGGAACTTCGAAGGATTTAGATTATCTAGAATGTGGCATAGGAAGAACTTCCCCAACATACACTAATGTAGAAAATTCAAACGTCTCGCAAACCATATAGTACGGCTCCCTGTCCTAACAAAAATCAGTTTTATGGTCCCATCCTGAAGAAAGCATGAAACTTGGCATGAATGTAGCTATCACATATGTGCTTCAATGTCGATGTGGAAGCATGTCGAGAAATTATTTTTTCCCTCCATCCCCCCCCCTTTTTATGTGCCAAATCGTGGTTTTTATTATTTTTTATGAAAACGGGTACAGCTATCAGAAAACTGTCAAAGATCAATATGTTTCTTATTAAATTAGCTACAATATTGTCCTTGGACGTACGTTGATAGAACTTATAGTTTATAAAATATGTACATGTTACTTAAAAGTTTTATTAAAAATGCAAACTTTTAATAAGTGCCGGCACGTAAGTCTAATCTGACCTTGTATGTGCACCAAATTTTTATATGTTACTAGTCATATCACCTGGATCCTAAAACTGCCGCGAGACAGTTTCTGAGGTGTCAAGGTCACCAGTTATGACGTCATCAAATTGGCCGCCGCCGCGTTTTGGAAAATTAAAATTACACGCAACTTATGCAACGCACGAATACATGTGGGGTATCAAATGAAAGCTAGTTAAATATACTATATTTGTGCTCTGAACCGTAATTGCATTAATGTTATCGTTTAAGAGCTATTAATAGAAAAATAATAATCTTGGAAAAATATTACGGACTTTTATTTCTTGATAATAATGAAAATAAATTATTAAACTTTACATTACAATTCAAAGTTTGAAATTCGGATATGACGAAGTTATGGTCAAAAACTTGACGACGCTGCAGCGCCTGGAATTACGAAAAAAAAAATTTTCTTCCGGAAACCAGCTCCAATTTTATTACGTTACTAGGCATATCATCTGGACCCCAAAACCACTCGGTGCTCTTGAACAGCACACGGAAAGATGGTATTGTAAAAAGGTAAAAAAAGAGTACTTGAGTCAGACTCGGTGAGCTGTAACTCTAGAAGTAATGCCTCTACGACTATGAAATAAGTGTCATTTTGTAGCTAATTTAATAAGGAACATATTGATCTTTGACAGTTTTCTGATAGCTGTACCCGTTTTCATAAAAAATAAAAACCACGATTTGGCACATAAAAAGGGGGGGGGGGATGGGGGGGAAAAAATAAATTCCCGACGTGCTTCCACATCGACATTGAAGCACATATGTGACAGCTACATTCATGCCAAGTTTCATGCTTTCTTCAGGATGGGACCGTATTTTACGTTAAGGACCCGTACTAATATCTAATGTCAATATTCCTGGAAAAACCGTGACGTTTTCCTTTACTAACTGCACAAATGCCTCAATTAATTTTAATTAATTGTTTTATTTAATAATTTTTTTCTCATTCGATTCGCGAGTTCGAATTATTTATGACAAAATACAGAAGCACATTCGAGGCAAACTTTAACGACGCAGTAGAAGTGGCCGGGCCACCTAAACGAAAGCGGAACATATCAGACACAAAAATGCATTTTAAAAGGGTGTTCATCGAAATTATTGACAATGTTCTGAGCGAGTGCCGGCACCGCTACAGTAACATTAAAGAATTAAAATTTTTCGAATTACTTTCAAACGAAAATTTTGCGAAAAATTCGAATTCTATGCCAGAAAGTGTACTAAAAGATCTCGTAAATACTTACGAAGGAAAATTTGATATAGATCGCTTAAAAAATGAGTTGCGTTGCATTTACAAATCGCCTGAATTCAAAAATGATAACGCGTATAGTATCATTCAGAACTTGTACAGCAATAATCTGCACAATGTGTTTCCTCAAGAATATGAATTTGCCGCGTTTTCTCAGGTCACGCTTTCGATCGGAGAAAATTCCTGGGTCGGCTACACCGACACGAAACACCCACACAAAGACGATGGACGTTCCATTTCACCGCCCGCGCGTAGCAACAGCACATCACGCATGATGGAAGACGAAAACATTTTACCAATTAGCATTCGACAGCAAACAAAATACACCCTGAAGACAGAAATAACAGCGACAAACGCCAGATCTGACAGCTGTCATGAATGACGTCTAGTCTAGTAACACACGTTGGAGATACCCATTTTTTTTTAGATTCCCACTTTTTTTTTAAAAAAATTTGGTGAAAGTAATTGGAAATCTATTTACTACATATAAATTTTAAATAATTAACGCTGCTTTGTGCCTCCAAAAAATATTTCAGGCACTTGTACTTTTAATGCTATAGTCCGGTGAAAAAATCCTAGCAACTGTTTTTACCCTCCTTGACCTAAGCAACTGGTATTTCCTGGACTTAAATGTTTGTGGCAGTCTACCTCAATAAACTTACTTTAAATTTATTTTCGAACTCCGACTGAAGTGCGACGCAACATTTTTAAGCATATCTGTCCACTACGCGGGCACGGGATTTTATTTAAGTTTAAAATCAAAATGTATTTCTTTGACGGCTCTTTATTGACATCAAGTTCGAAAGTATTAGCTGACACTCTGTCAACATTAAAAAAATAAACAAATCTGGGAGAGCGGCGCAAGGAGTCTGTAATAATATTATTATCTTCTACTGACCACGGTAACTTTATGCATGTCTTTGAGGCATGTGCATTGTGCACTATGATGATCGTTGCCGTAAATGTCAACTACTTGAAGACGTGAAACAAAACCAGTCTACGCAATTATATCAAATTGATGAATTATTGAAATCACTTGGCCACGAAGTTTTAAGGCTCTCACCAATGCGCGCAATGATAAATTGCACATTAAGAGCGTGCATCCCTACTGAGCTGGCAACGTCGCATTTTTGGTGATTATTTGCGATTATTTCACAGAAAATTAATGAAAGTTTCAAATGTCCGTCTGTAGTGCACTTCGTTTCTAGTGTATTAATGTGTCCAATGCAATGATTAATCGTGATGGACTTTTCTCGTTTAGTAAGAAAATAAAAGTCCATCACGATCAATTATTGCATTAGACACATTAATACACTCAAAACGATTATTGCATTAGACACATTAATACACTCAAAACGAAGTGCACTACAGACGGACATTTGAAACGTTCATTCATTTTCTGTGAAATAATCGCAAAAAATCGCCAAAAATGCGACGTTGCCAGCTCAGTAAGGATGCACGCTCTTAAATCCCTTAGAAATGATTTGGGGTATAATGAAACAAAAAGTTGCAGAGAAGAATGTAAACAGACCTGCCAGCGATATTAAATTATTGACAGAAGAAGCTTTCTCAAAAATTGGTCCAGAGGAATGGCGAAAATGTTGTCAACATGTCGAGAAAATTGAAAAAGATTTCAGAGCGGACGAAATAATTGAAATGTTAGAAGAGCAAGAGAATTAGTCGGATCTTAAACTTCCTCATTTTTTTAAGTCGGTTAAAAATAAAAATTACACAGTAGTACGTTTAGTCCAATTTCCCCAGTATTGCCCTCTACAATTTTTTATTTCCCCATTTAACATGAGATTCTGGTACACGTATATTCTCGCCTAAGAGGCGTATCCACTTTATATGAAGAGGCGTGATCCAGGAGCCCGTTTGACTGCCAGACTGTCACTACGGATGAAGTAACTTTTTTGATGGCCGTGTTGTAGTGTCGTAGTGGTATGATGTGAGCGAACTTACTCGAACTTTCTTCATATTCACGGTAAAATTGTATATTCACTCTTAACTTGCCAAGCAACCAAATAATTATAAAAGTGTAATTTAATTAAGACATCGTAGGTGGTTTAAGACTAACACTTACCCTTAATTTAATTGTATGGTTAAGACTAGAACTTAATTTTGTAAAATCGGATATGTTAAATGTCTCCGACCATTTTCCGTTGCTACGTGCAAAGTTTAAAATAAATAAAATTGTAGTTATTGAATTTTTTGGTTTTATTTAGCCACTGCTCAAATTTTTTGATGAAATCACCTGGCGCTCTTAAGATACAAAGTTGGTATTATTTTATCACACTGGCTACAACGGATCACTCGACCCTTGGACTTTTCTCTAGCTCTACCCTTAACTTTTCTCCGCCTACCCTTACCATTTTTAGCAGACTGGGGGGTTACTCCGAAATTCGATTTTCGAAGTTCGTATCACACCGTCCCTCTCACTCAAATTAATAACTATTATATTAGTGAGAACCGAACGGAACGAAGCGAACTTCGAAAATAGAATTTCAGAGTATAATGGCGGAACCACATTATTAACACCCGACGCCACGCGACGCGTGTTGAGTCGAATCAAATTGTATTATTTTCTATGACCAGAGCCACACTGTCAACACCCGACGCGACGCCACGCGCACACACGCCACCCGACCCAGACGGGCCAGATCGACGTGTCGCCGATGGTGGGGGTAAACACCCCACCCCACGCGGCACGCGCAGTGTGGCTCTGGACAACACCCGACGCCACGCGTCAGTTGTTCGAGAACATTCGCAGAATGTATGCATGTGCTTCCACAGCTGTCAGCTAAAGAAATTGCTAGCATGTCGTGGCATCGGGTGTTGGCTATGTGCACGGTGCACGTCGGGTGTCGACACGTCGCGTCGCGTCGCGTGTTAATAATGTGGTTCCGCCTTAATTAAGGCCTGATCTTAGCTGTTACAGTTTGACATAAAATGCAATAGATCATCTGCTAATGATATTTGGTAGGTTGTGTTCTGCTGAGAATGCACAAGGTGGTCATCAGTTTAATGATATTTACGAACTTAAAAATTAGAAAAATGCTAATTAACGCAACTGCAGTGTGAGTGGAATTGTATTGGTTGTATTTATTTTGTGGCTCCGCTTTCCGTTAATTCACCGTTTGCAATGAAATTATTACAAATAATACAATCAGGCTACACAGATATTTTTAAAAGTGAGGGTTGTTCAATATTTAACGCAGTGTTTCTAACTTTTTGCGGTCACGGACCACGATAAGAATTTTAAAATGTTAATGGACTCCTGCCTGTCTGTCATGACGAAAAGAAAACCCTAGAGCCTTAGAGCCTAATATTAGAAATCACTATAGTAAGTAAATATGTGAAGGGTTAACCAGTAATTCCCAAAGTCGTCCAGGTGGACCCCCAGGGGTCCACGGAAGACGAAAATACAAATAGCAAAGTCAAAAGGTTTGCCTTTACAAAAAAAATACTCTGAAGAAATGAGAAAATTTCCCCTAACGCTACATTTTTACTCGTCGAAAGCGTAAAACTTTATAAGAAATTCTTACAATACCTGTTTGCCACATACTCGCACTTTGAGTAAATGGTATCAACATATGTGTTCCGAATGAGACAGACGGAACAGATCTCTCTATCTCTCTCTCTCTCACCGACTTTCAAACCGCTAGCGCCGCTGCGACTGCGCTCCGTATTATTAATTTGTTTTTGATTAATAAATCAGTATAAAGTGACCAA
Source organism: Pandemis heparana (assembly GCA_963854515.1). Classification (NCBI taxonomy): domain Eukaryota; kingdom Metazoa; phylum Arthropoda; class Insecta; order Lepidoptera; family Tortricidae; genus Pandemis; species Pandemis heparana. The sequence goes on along the minus strand of OY978027.1, from coordinate 9,012,727 downwards.
AAAGTGAATTTTAATGTGAACCAGCCCCGAAGAAACAAAGGCATCATTGGTCCTTCGAGTAACGGGGGTGAGAACATCGCCAATTCACGATTTGAAAACCAACAATTCCACTTGATCAGACACCATTTTTTTCTTTTTAACGCATATCTATACCGCATATTTTAAATTTTATCGACTACCGACGGAACTGGACTTCACTTCGAGTGCGCAAGAGGTAATCGCCTATCGATACTGCCAATATAACAGCGCAAGTCGACGCGTGTGGAGAGAGCAGGCGCAGTAGCAAGTGTGCTACTAGCCTTATATTCTAGATTGTCTACACGACATTAAAAAAAGTATTCTAATCGATTCGATCGACGCTCTGTACAATTGATTTTTTGCAAGATCATTAGATTTCACATTACAATAAATACTACATATTTACGAATTTATATCGAACAAACAGAAGCCTTACGGGCGGAAAATACTATACAGTACAATAGTACTGCTGAACCCGGCTTTACGAGCAAAGCTTTTGACGCATTGCGTAGAAAAGTTGCGGAAAGCGATCATCCTGTAATTTGCGCCTTAACTTTGGATGAGACGGCCATAAGAAAATCTCTTACCTGGGATCCAAGGGCACATAAGTTTTATGGTCGTGTCGATTACGGCCTTGATTTAAATACCGACAGTGCGGACGAAGCCACCCAATCTTTGGAAGTATTGGTAAATGCCGTTAATGGTGCATGGAAATTGCCAATTGGATACTTCCTTATTATATCACTAACTGGCGAACAGAAGACAGTGCTTATACAGACAGCAAAACAAATCTGTCAGGATGCTAAAGTAAAAGTGGTTAGTGTCACCTGCGATGGTCTAGCTGGTAACTTCAGCGTGTTTTCATCTTTGGGTAGCAATATTCTAAGAGACCAAACAACAACCCATTTCACAATCGAAAACAGTCCAATCCATGTTTTTATAGACCCATGTCATGCGATGCGATCAGATCAAACTGCGAAGAACGCATTTGGCGAACTGTTACTTGTAAAATTTGCATTATCCATATTCAGTACAAACAACGCGTCGAGACCTGTCGTTGACGCGCCGGCCGCCGTCCCGTCCGCAACGCTTGTTCAGACGTGCTAATTAATACGACTTGTGGTGTATGTGATTGCAATCTTGCATGAACGTGTTTGATTTTTCAGCAATATAAATACGAATGTCAAGGATAAACGTTACTCATTTGTTTCCGGAATTTCACAGAAAAAAGTGTATCGATATCAGTGTTGGCCAGTGACGGAATTTGTTTCCAAACTTTCGAAAAGAAAAGTAAAGTGAGAGTGAATCGATATTAGAGATTGCAGGTGTCGGAAAAGTAAGTGCCTACCTGCCTATTTGTTGTATGCATATAGTTTTAAACAAAAAAATGACATTAACTTTCTTTACATTTTTACAACACAGTCAATTTGGTAGTTTTATCGATGGTTGATGTTAAACGCGGAAGCGTCCTGGCCTGGCCAGTTCAGGCAACTCTCTTTTTCACAACGCACACGCACGCTTAAAAATTTTAAGACCAGCTCCTGGCTTTATTTTATGGAAGTCTGTCGATATTTAAAATTAAATGCGTGTATATTCAAAGCCAATTCAAACACGAGAAGGTTTACTTGTAAGAATTCGGGAAGTAGTTGATGACATGCGTGTAACTGAAGTTAATTTAAATCGTCAGATACGCACACGATTACAACTTTGTTTAGAGTATGAAGGCGGTCATTTTAAAGATCATTTACATTAATTTAAATAAGTTAAATTCGGCTATTTACTTGATTCATTGAGAACAGACGTGTCGTGTCGATCATTTATTAAATAAAATAAATAATCACATGCTGAGTCGTAACCTCGTTCTTAACAATACCTAGTAACGCATTTGGTAACAAAAATTGGTCAATAGTGAGTTATTTGTGAAAATGTTCATTTGTTACTTGTAACAAAGTGAATGCACTAAATAATATGGACAGCCCCTTTAACCGGAGTGAGCGGACCGCTCGCTCCCCGCCTGAGATGCCGGTCCCTGTGCCGCCGCGCAGCCCCAGCCCATGGACGTGATGGACGACGATGACGCCTGACCTGAGCCCATATCTACTGCTCAAATTCAACAGTGGATGACGTCTATTGAGCAGTGTCTTAATGAGGTATGCGCTAATCAGATAGCAAAATGAATTCGGACCAGAAAATGCGAGTTAGCTCTCTATGCCGGAAAGTGGGTCACGGCACATCACAGATCCAGTCCTTAAGATTGAAAACCATCCAAGTACACAACTCAAACCAGACCCTCAAGAGTGAGCTCGACCTTTCGAAGCGGCTTCAGTCACAGAATCAGGACCTTTCGCAGCGACCTCAAGACCTCAAACAGTGTATTCAAGAGTCCTCCAAACCTGTTATAGGGGCAGTTTCCTTCGCCGACGTATTTAAAAAAGGTGCAAACAATTTTATTCAACCCAGCAATATCAGCTCTGTAGCAATTTACCCTACCGATAAGGTGAAGTCGAGCGAGGAGACTAAAACCCTTGTTGAAAAACTCACCAGGCCTGACCAAATGAAGCTGCACGTGAGAGGTTTGCGCAAGACCAAGAATGGCGGTGTTATCATCAGCACCGACACCAAGGGCGACACTGATCACCTCTGGCCTCACCATCGACGAGCCACAGAAGCGCAAGCCCAGAATTGTAGTCATCGGAGTGCCCGTGTCCATGCAGGAAACTGAAGTTTTTAACTGTCTTTTCCAATAAAATCTAGCCGACAAGCTACAAAGTTCGACACTTGAGTCACAACTTCATATGGATGTATCATAAATACTTTTAAATCTTTATTAATAACAGGCTTCATCAAGTTTCACCGCTCCTCATTTAACTGCGAGGAAGATGCAGGTGCACAATTATTAAAAATAAAAAGCCTGTTTACTAACGAAGAAGTAAATGAGAGCACAGGCACCGGTGGTGAGACTGTTGCACCCTGTATAGACAGAATAGACACTTATTCAGTAAGTCAAGAAGCAAGACGGGAACGTTTAAAGATACAGACAGTCCCGTGCATACACTGCAGGATGGATCGTCAGAAAAAAATATGTTAAAAGTTAAGTGCCGTATATGCAGAAATGATCTCACTACAAAATACAAAATACAGAGGTCCATAAGTGGATAGTCATAGAGAGTATCAGAATATGGCACGAAAAAAGCTGACCTACCCTGCAGAGGCAATACTGGCAATAGTTAGGTATTTCGGCAATATAATTGAAGATACCAATAGTTACTTGGAAAAGAACGCCCATTTAAAAAACATAAGGCAACAAATAAAAAAGGTAATGCAAAATAAACATTCCTTTAAACATATAAATAACGTGCCAAAAATATAGGACCGAAATAATTGACGCCTTGTTGAATATAGTAATAAAAGTTATGTTTGCATAATTGGTGCACTGTAATAAATAAAATATTAACTGGCGCAGATGTAGCTCGCTTAGAACAAAGACAGCAGCTGCCAGAAGTGCAATCGAACGCTTTTTTGGAATATAAAAGAAATTAAAAAAGAAAATTAAATAGATAATATGAATAATGTGTTGTTTAGTCTTGCATATTTATAATGTTATACGAGGGGCATGCCAAAAGAAATTAGATACTCCATGCTCATTTGATTGATACTGGCCAGTTATACACCATCGTGGCTGGTTATTTAGCTATAAATTTAAAAATGGAACACTCCGGAAATATGCGTAATATTTTTTTAAATATTTTTTATCTGTTCGAATCTGGCGGGAATTTGCGATCACGATGGAACTTAGTCGACGAGATTTTCGAGTTATGATTTATTATGACTTTAAAAACGGTTTAAAGCCACAAGAATGTTTTGAACTTTTAACCACTACTTTTGGTGAGTCTGCTTGTTCTCGTGCAACTATCTTTAATTGGTTTGCCGAATTTAAAAGAGGGCGAGGGAGCTTTGAAGATGAGGCGAAGACAGGGCGACCGCCAACAGCAGTTACTCAAGAAAATGTGCAAGCCGTGGAAAAAATTATTCGCGAGAACCGACGAATTACATATGTAGAGCTTGAGCGAGATCTAGGCATTGCAACAGCAGCCCTGCAAAGCATAATTCATGGACACCTGTCCCTCCATAAGCGTTGTTCGAGATGGGTGCCGCATAACCTCAACGATTTGCAGAAAGAACGTCGTGTGGATTGGTGTAAATTTATGATAAATAAATTCGACGCTGGCGAGAAGAAAACTGTTTATGATATACTGACAGGTGACGAAACATGGTTGTATAACTACGATCCGGAAAACAAAATGTCGCCGAGCACGAAGCACACAGAAACAAATGGTTGCCTCATTTTTCTGCAAGACGGAGCATATTGCGACTGTGGTGCTAGAGGATCAAAGGACTGTCAACTCAGAATGGTATGTGACAGTTTGTGCTCCAAAAGTTTTATCAGCTTGGTGTAACAAGCGGCCAAAGTCAGGAACCCAGCATCTGCTCTGGCACCAAGACAATGCCGCTCCGAACACTTCTGCCAGAACACTCTACTATTTTAGTTCGAAAAACGTTAATATACTCCCTCGCCCCCCATATTCACCTGACCTAGCACCCTGTGATTTTTACCTGTTTCCGAAAATAAAAGAAAAATTTGAAAGGCGATTTGAAAGCAAAGAAGGTGCCCTAGCTGCCTATAATTATGAAATTTCTGAGGTACCGAAAGAAGAATGGTCATTGAAATATTCCAAGTGGTTTAGCCGGATGAAAAAGTGTATATGTGCTCACGGTGAATATTTCGAAAAAATAGATATCAATAATAAAGAATAAACTGTGTAGTTTTTGAATATCTAATTTCTTTTAGCATGACCCTCGTAACCTTGTTTAATTTTTAAAAATGAAAAATAAACTACTACGAGCTACTGGTCGTAATTTAGTTTTCTTTACCCTGTACCTGGCCAGTTAAAAAATAAATAATTGTCACCTAACATTTTGCTCTAACCAATCGGCTGGCTGAAGCCAAGTCTAGTAAATTTGGTCACGAGATGTCCGTCTGATACGTAGTATCCTTTATGTAGTTTGTGAGCAAAGCTACCAACAAGAGGCTAACGCCATTACCAGATAAATTCCAAGATAAACCGACCAGCCCTCCTTAAGAACTTGGGATTTTTATTCGTTTTTTTTTTCTTCTTTCTTGTCATTATCACATATTTTGTGTCGCTTTGACCAGTAGAGACTTTATACATCTCTGTACCAATGTAATTTAAGGTACGAACTTAACTTGGAGGCCTTATACATCCCTTCTGTAAAATGTATTAATTGTATTATAGGTAAGTTAAGTAGAATTTAAGTACTGTTCGCATTCTTCTTGGCAATGATGGTCTTTCCGAATGCGCTGGTAGATTCAAAAAAGACACGTAAAAGAGCCCTTGGCGGCCTATTTGCAAAATAAACTTTTGACTTTAGGACTACGTGCTGAATATCTGGCTGCCTAGACGGCTTGGTCTCTTCGGGCTCACCGACTACTGCGATCCTACAAACGAACATACAAGCTCGGCTCTGATCCGCTCCAGCGCTCACAACGACATCCGCGCCGTAGCCCTAGCTCGCCCTACCTCTGGCCAAGGGAAGTGCCGTCTCAAAGTGTTATAATCACCACTACCGAATCTACTCCCTGAGATCTTGTGCCGCGTTCCTAGCTCGTAAATAAATTTAGTCGCTAAACGTACTTGTTTATTTTCATCTCCACACGAGCCTACCCAACTCGCTAGGGGCGACTCTGACGAACCCTTAGATTGGCTTTAGAGGTTCGTCTTCTTCTCCAGAGATATTAATGACCAAATAGCAAGCCACTTTTATTATATTTCGTATCCCTTCGAAGACGATTACACTATTTACAAGCAGCAGTACGTAGTATGGTGCCGTCCTTATCACACTTTTAGAGACCTTAAATCAGATCAAAAAACAGTTGTCACACTCGATCATTGTCCCCCCATTCCATCGTCATGGCTGTGCCAGCGCTCGGCAATCATTACGTTTTATTGTGTCGTCCGAGTCACACGTTCCCGCTTCAAATAGTAACGGTCATCGGTGACCTCTGCGCATTATGGGTGGAAAGAAGAGATCCCGAGATCGATACGACGACGTATATGCAGAAATCATGCGAAAATTACGGTTAGTCTTACGGCTAATTGCTTACTGTATTTTTATTTGGCCTAAGATCCTGAAAGAAATTTCATATATTGAATATTTCAATACTATTCCGGGATTTCCGGGGTTGAAATTGCCCGATGGTCACAAATTGGTGTTGCAATGTCATAATTTAACTTTAATAAGTCGATGTGGATGGTGGGATTATCGTCAATGGCATTGTTGTTAACAATTTGAGGCATGCTGACGATACTCTACTTTTAGGGTCTACTGAAGAGGGTCTCCAAAGAAAAGTACGCAGGGTTTGGGAATGCAGCAGAAGAGCCTGACTTGACATGAATGTTTCCGAAACCAAGTATATGTGTATAGCCGGCGAAAGGATCGATCCACCTCAAACATACATCAGAATAGGAAATAACATCTTGGAGAAGGTTGCTAATATATAAATACCTTGGTTCGTGGCTAACAGAGTCATGGGAGAGTTACACCGAAATACGGACGCGTATTGAAATCGCTCGGGCATCATTTCTAAAGATGAAGCGTGTACTCTGCAGTCCTCAACTCTCTCTTGCTCTACGTACCAGACTAGTGCAGTGCTACGTTTGGCCGGTCGTTCTTTACGGCTGCGAACAGTTGAAATTTTCACAGATGATGTATTTCTGTGGCCGCTATAACAACAAATACTAAAAACATAATAAAATTAATATTTAAGGGGGTCTCCCATACCACAAACGTGTTAATTTTTGCGTGTTTTGCTCCATATTAATAGTGGCAACAGGTAGACGCTTGAAATATTCACAGATGATATATTTCTGTTGCCGCTATTCAATTCAATTCAATTCAATTCAATTTATTAACCAAGATAACATTGATCTCATTTTCATTAGTAAATTAACAACAAATACTATAAACTGGAATAATGTATGTATATCTGTACAATATCACTGACCAATATAAAGTGACCCCACACTGCGTACATTTTGCTTTGGAGCGAGGCTCTGCTTACACTGGTTTAAGATTTTGTCACAGTTTAGGGGTGTCTGGCAGGGGGAAGCAACCGCAGAAAGTGTCTGGCAAATGGATAACGTGATTTCTAAAGATGTTCTGAAGAACATAAATAAAAAAATTGGCCTTAATACTTTTAACGAAAGTAAGGTGCTATTAATACACCTTTACTACCTGATATCTGATGCCCAAGCAACCACAATGGAAACTCCATAGTCAAGGGGCGTTCTTACGTGTGTTAGAGCTATACACAGAGAAACTTTCAGCTTTAATAAAATAACGAAGGTCTGGCATTCGTGGGCTCTTGGGCTAGAACAATGAACGTAACGTATTTCCTTGCCGTCACAATTTAACTTTAAAAGTTTGTACATGTTTACATTTTTTTTTTTTTCAGATAAAGGGAACACAGTTATCTGCGAGGAAAATAAAATCCTTAGAGATAACTAGCTATCTCTGAGGAAAAAAATATCCAAAGATAACCGGTTTCTGGCCACGGTTATCTACAAGTAACAAGGGGTTTATGCAAGACAATGAAGCCTTCAGCGCTGCTGAAATTAGAGGTGCCAAAATGTTACATTCATCCAGAGATGCACACGTCGACAATGCAGTCGGATACGTAGCCGTTAAAAGAGACAATGGCAAATGTATAGTTAGTTAAATAAGGTCCAAAATGTACACGGTGACGGCGACTATTTGCGAGACCGTGGAAAAAGTGCAGGAAATTAAATGTGAGGATTGTGCTGCTTCTGAAGGGGGATGCAAACATGCCATTTGCTTTTTTATGTCACAAAGGACGAGCTTGTATTGCCTCAACATTTAAATAAACGAAAACGAACTAATGTTCTAAGTCTACCTCAATTTACGAAAGCCGATTTCATAAAAGAGTGCAAGAGAAGAAAAACTAGTGACGTTTTAATTATGAATTACTCGAAAAGAAAAAACAGAAACACTAGGCGACTGTTTTTAATTTGGCACTAGCATGCATATGGAGAACGGCGAAGACTTCACATACCTACGAAGATTTCAAAACATTCTGTGCAGGCAGAATCACCAAAGAAAAAATAGAAGAAATCGAAAAAAATACTGTAGGACAGTCAAAAACACTGAAGGAAGCAACTGCTGTTGAAATAAGAAAAGAAAACGGCAGTAGCAGTGAATCCGCAGTGACGAGGGAAAAGGGGAAAAGAAAAAATGTAAGGACCAAATATAGAGAATATTCTATAACTCCACCACCTTAATATCAATGACGCAGGTTTGTAGAGTAACTTTTTTTTTACAGTTAAGACTGACAAACGACAGACACAGAGAGACGAGTCGCCCCATTAGAGTTTCTTTATGTTAGTATGGGATGGGAACCCTAATAAAATAATTTAACAATTGCTTAAGCCACTCAAATATTTTTAATATGAGTGTTTTTTTAGGTACGCCTACGTTAGTACTATTATATATTCTGTGGGTACGCCTGTTGTATGTGACAGCAACGCCTGAAGCCACCGCATCACATCCAACCGAGAATAAATGCAGGATTGTATACCTGAATATTTATTTCTGCGTTTGATCTTACTGTTGAGAATGTAGGTATGTCACCCTTTATAAAACCATAGACTATGTTTTGTCCGTAGACTAACCGCTGCTTTATCTTGTCTTAGACCCTGCCTCTGACTCGGTGTATAAATTTGTAGTGCTTCCGATATTGATATCGTATTGATTTAAATCCTTCTAGTTGTACTTGTAAAAACGGTGTTTCTTAAGGGAACAATAAACACAAACTATTGGCGTTATGACATATTCGCCGTTACCTTTATGGAGACTTACAGAAAATAGCTTAGATGTTACACAATGCTGTTTGATGTTGCAATTTTATGCGAATAAACATTTAAAAAAATATATTATATTATTAAATAATAAAACATGGTGGCAGCTTAACCGAGTACCATGACGGAAGCAACTCTAACAGCTATCGTCCAGCAAAAAACATTACTCCTAAAGTCGATGCAGGAACAGATAGCTCGACTTTCGGAACCCAAGCCGTGTTCGAAGAATATAAACGTGCCTTGGCCATCCGGCACTACTGAACACTAGATGTTAACAACAAGACTCAAGGAATAATATCCGATACATTTTCTGACGAGGCATTTTCTGATTCGAAAGAGATATTAGAAAAAGATATTGATAATGATGACTTCAACACTCTAATTCTAGAATGTTGACAAGACTAGGAATGGACAGTGGCATTACCACGCACTGGTCCAAACTGATTTAAATAACGATGCATATATTTTTTTTAAATTATTGTAATATATAAAATTAATTAAAAAAAAATTGAGGGTATATCTGACGACGACGCACTAGCCGGCCTGCCATTATTGTTGAAAGATATCGCAAGTTCTTTGGTTGGAAGTTCAGTCAGACATTAAAAATTGGTCTTCAACATTAAATTCAATACGATTGGCGTTTGCTCCTAAATTACAACCTTACTCGCAATGTTGCCAGCAATACGGCAAAGCGACACAAGAAGGAGGAGCAGTTGGACTTGTACGGGTTGCTCAAAATTGATATAAAAAAGAAGATCGGAAGTAAAATCATAGACATTAACTCACAGCGACACACAAACACAGACATGACGCGTACACACCTACACACACTCACTCGCCAGTCTCCGCCTTATAAAAGATTTAGATAATAAAAATATTTTTCATTCGCACTATATTCTGTTCTGAGATAGAAGATTATTTTGGCTTGTAGAGTTGAAATGAGCCGCGCAATTGAGAGCAACTTCTTAGCGGATTTCTCTCCCATTTAATGTGGGTATTTGAAGGCCTGGTCTACCTGTAACGGGGGATAAATGGAGGCAACTTGTATAGCGCTAGCCAACCATGACATGAGTGGTATGGCAGGCGCGCCCAAGACCGGTCCTAATGACAGGCTCTGAAATAATATATAGAACTAAGAAATATACGTACGTCAAGAAAGACGGAAAGATGGTTCGGGTGCCAGCCACCCCAGTTAACGACGTCAGTGGAGTCCTTTAATTAACCTTCAGTCAGATGTCGCATTTGCTGTAAATCCCGTAATGTGAGTATCCACGTCTTTTTCTAAGCTCTAATTATTTTTGCCACGTCAGGTTCTTATAGAATCCTAGAATCATAGAGTATTTTCTATTGGTTTTAGGGGTACTCAGCTCCGGCTCATCTTAAGTTTGGCTTATGTCTAATCTGCATTAAAAGAGGATTGCCACCGTGTGCTATACCACTGATGTTTCCAACCCCAACCAATTGGCTCTTGAACTGGAGGGTCTGTCTGAGCCAAGGAGACGAAATACCGTGCCCTGCCCACACCTGCTGGATCTATCCCCTACGCGCGGAGGATGAAGTAGGAAGCCTATTGTACTAAAGTATGTGAAACTTAGATTAAGTAACAACCAAGCTCAGGTCAGTAATCTTACCCTTTTTAATGTCGGCACACTAATTGTTATTTTTAAAGCTACATTTAATTAGATTTTAGCATTAGCAGCGACATCTGCGTTTTCCAATATCAACTACTGCATGACTAGCCTAACGTGTAGTGAATAAATAATTATGTTAGTAAATTTCTTTGGAACTGTCATAGTGCGCTGCGCCCTGTGTAATTAATTTTCTAATCTAGTTCTTCGAGTCTCCTGTTAAATGCCGTAAAAACCACCGTTACAAGTTTAGTTAGTTAGAATATTTTTAAATTACAGAAACTTAAACACAATACAAATATTATTAATTACAACTTTCCACACTTACGACAGATTCTGGGTTTTCTCAAGGAAAATCCGTTTTACTCCATCAGTCCATAGAGTGCTGCCAGAAGAATGCCATGACGTTATCCTTTTCATGGATGATTTATTTGTCTCGTTGAACAGCAGCTTTGTGAACTCTTCTAACAGAAGCGATAACAAACTTGATGGCGTGTGCGTGTTATAAAAACCAGAAAATTAATTCACATACTTGTTATGAAATAAAGTGTTGTACACATACATTATTGCAACTGTTTTAGCACCATTACTAGGTCATGACAGAGTTGCCTGCGTGGCCTCTTCCCGCGATGGTCGTATTAGAAATAGCGTTGTATTAATATCTTAGAAATAATATATTCTTGAATACCGGTGATCAGTGCTTTTATTCATTTAACACTACTTGCCACTATACTGTTAAAAATATAGAATACCTATATCAGGAACAAACTACTCAATGAGCATAATATAAAATCAATATGGTGCAGGCGTTTCAACCGGGAGCCATTGAAATTTTTTCTGGAATACATAACCATGGGTACCGAAATAATAATTCAACATGTACTGGCTTCGAAGCAGCGTATGCGTCGTTATTAAGCAGGGACATAGAAAGTTGCTGCGTAGCCTACGCAGCGTAGGCTCAATCTCGGAGTGCGCATGTACGTAGATATGAGCGGACTTAACATCGAGCGCGAGGACGGGTACGGGACGCGGTATACCAGTCGCCTTCAGGTCAGGAGCTCAACGTAATTAGTCTCCTTTAAAAACGTGTTAAATAATTGGTGTTGAATAATATACAGTGAATCAGCTTAAATCTTTAACTGAAGATTACCGGAATATTCCGAAGTACAACATACACAGAACACCATTAGCAATAAAGGTAGTATCATCTACCAACAATTAGTTAATAATCTGAACAGTAGCTATTCAGTGGGATCTAACTGTGAAAAGGACATGTTTCGTATTAAAATCATTAAAACTGTTTTTTTACACCATAAAAAACAAAAAGTGAATCAGATGTAGTGGATTTCGATCATTTAACTAATGATGAGATAATTGTGCCAATCAATGCCAAAAGTATATTAGAATACGTTACCGGATTTATATTACATCAGTTATCCAAAAAGATATTCAAAACATGTAAAATATTGCAGAAATAGGCCGTGTGATTGTCCGGCTAATCCTACTACTATTATAAAGGCGAAAGTTTGTAAGTATGGATGTATGGATGTATGGATGTTTGTTACTCTTTCACGCCAGCGGCTTAACGGATCTGGATAAAATTTGGAACAGACATAGTTTATGATTTGGAATAACACATAAGCTACTTTTTATCCCGGAAAATTGCGTAGTTCCCGCGGGATAGCGATAAACGAATTCTTCGCAGACGAAGTCGCGGGCAACAGCTAGTACTTACATAAAATTTAGAGAATACAGTGAGAATAAAATGAAATCTTATTTGAACTCGCTACTCGCTAATCCTGCCGCTAAGCAGCAGTGCTTGCACTGCTGTGTTCCGGTGTGGAGAGTAAGACAGCCGGGGAAATTACGGGCACAAGAGGCATTTCATCTAAGTCCTCTAGGTTGGCAACGCATCTGCAGTCCCTCCGGGGTTGCGGGTGTCTATGGGCAGTGCTGATAGCTTACCATCAGGTGATCCACTTGCTCGTTTGCCTTCCTATTCACATAAAAAAAATCTAAATCTAAAAAAATGGGAGTGGTGATAACAGTTACTTATTTTTCAGCATACATCCCTCCTACGCCGCCTACGGGGTTGGGACCGCATCGCTACATCAACCTCATATATGAACAAGCCGATGCCAACTTCATTCCTACTAGCGTGCCGGCAGCTCGAGCCGAGTTCATTTTGGGAGACTGGCTTGCCAAACAAAATCTAAACGGGCCAGTAGCATCGACGCAATTTCTAACGGAAACAAAACCAGACAATTATCCCTAAGATCAATCTATACTTATCTACAGAACAATGCATGATTAGTGTTTTCCTTCCTATTCACATAAAAAAAAAAAAAAAAACTACCCGAGCGATGAACTAATTTGATGCTTTTCTTATATACAAGACATCATGCACCTATAATTAAAGGACAGGCCTTATTGAGCAACATTAATCACCACTCTTTGTAAACTTCCTGTTCTCTTAAGTGCTTTATTTATGCTATGATATCCGTCGCCCGCGCAGACTACGCAAGGGAGGCTACTAGAAAAAAGGGGCGTCCGAAAACAAGATGGCAGGATGATATCCGCATAACCTTGGGACCCTACTGGACCAGAGTAGCAGAGGACAGAGCTCAATGGAGAGAGCTGGAGGAGGCTTATACTACGAGGCACGCCGAATTACGCGATATTTTATATACACCAAAGTGACGACAACGTAATGAATTTGTAGCTAATTCTGAATAAAAGCGCTATAATAGAGAAGACACCGCCCCACCAATAGTGATCCGTTCAACTGCGGCCGGCCGGCCACAGTTCATTCTGTCAGTCGCTTCGCTTGCTCGCTCTTGAGCGCCTAAGTCTTCTTTGGTTTAAATGCGAAAAAACGTCAAGTCATCAAATATACCCTCGTGTGTGTTACAAAGTGCAAAGGAATAACTTTCCATCGGTAGATAAGTAACCAGATAATTATTTAAAAACTGAATTCGAGCATAATATTTTGCGGATGCTATTTTGCATCATTTGACTGAAAATTTAAGAAGTGACATTGGGCGTTGTTACAAGTGTAGACATTATTAGCTGACGTACCTATCAGTATTATAGCGGAAAATAATAATCTTACACATTTTAATTATGAAAGATGAAAATCAATTACCTAATTGCATTTTTTAGATTGATTAGGTTTTAATTGATTGATTGTTTGTACAAGTATAGTATAGGCTCCTGGCTGGAAATAAAATTATTATTTATTTATTTAGAGATAATTTGTTACAATTTTTTTATTTAAGGCCACGTCTGGGCCGTAAAAATAGGGAAAAATGTATAAAATTTGTTCAAAACAACCGCAGTGAAGAGGCCTGGTTACCTTCCGATCATATTTGTGTAAGTATGTTCGTTGCATTTTCGTGAAGAGGTAGAATATACCACAAAAGTGGGAAGGCGTTTTCTTAAGAAATCTGCTGTTCCTTGTATTGATGTAAGTAACAGTAAGTGAAAATTTAAGAAGTGACATTGGGTGTTTTAGCTGACGTACCTATCAGTTTTATAGCGGAAAATAATAATCTTACACATTTTAATTATGAAAGATGAAAATCAATTACCTAATTGCATTTTTCAGATTGATTAGGTTTTAATTGATTGATAGTATAGGCTGGCTGGAAATTAAATTATTATTTATTTATTTAGAGTTAATTTGTTGCAATTTGTTTATTTAATGCGACGTCTGGGCCGTAAAAATAGGGAAAAATGGATAAAATTCGTTTGAAACAACCGCATTGAAGAGACCTGGTTACCTTCCGAACATAGTTATGTATGTTCGTTGCATTTTCGTGAAGAGGTAAAATATACCACAAAAGCGGGAAGGCGTTTTCTGAAGAAGTCTGCTGTTCCTTGTATTGATGTAACAGTAATTGAAAATTTAAGAAGTGACATTGGGTGTTGTTACAAGCGTAGACATTTTTAGCTGACGTACCTATCAGTTTAATAGCGGAAAATAATAATCTTACACATTTTAATTATGAAAGATGAAAATCAATTACCTAATTTCATTTTTCAGATTGATAAGTTTTAATCGATTGATAGTATAGGCTGGCTGGAAATTAAATTATTATTTATTTATTTAGAGTTAATTTGTTGCAATTTGTTTATTTAATGCCACGTCTGGGCCGTAAAAATAGGGAAAAATGTATAAAATTTGTTCAAAACAACCGCAGTGAAGAGGCCTGGTTACCTTCCGATCATAGTTGTGTATGTTCGTTGCATTTTCGTGAAGAGGTAAAATATACCACAAAAGTGGAAAGGCGTTTTCTTAAGAAATCTGCTGTTCCTTGTATTGATGTCATCATCATCATCTCCAGCCTATATACGTCCCACAGCTGGGCACAGGCCTTCTCTCAGAATTGTATTGATGTAAGTAACAGTAATTGAAAATTTAAGATGTGACATTGGGTGTTGTTACAAGTGTAGACATTATTAGCTGACGTATCTATCAGTTTTATAGCGGAAAATAATAATCTTACAAATTTTTATCATGAAAGATGAAAATCAATTACCTAATTGCATTTTTTAGATTGATTAGGTTTTAATTAATTGATTGTTTGTACAAGTATAGTATAGGCTGGCTGGAAATTAAATTATTATTTATTTATTTAGAGATAATTAAGTTACAATTTGTTTATTTAAGGCCACGTCTGGGCCGTAAAAATAGGGAAAAATGAATTAAATTCGTTCAAAACAACCGCAGTGAAGAGACCTGTAGGCTTATTGTCTAACTCGCTCGCAATCGCCATCGTGTTCATTTTGACAGTTCATGCATGGGCTGACAATTGGCATCGGAATCAGCTAGCTGTCACTTTCATACAAGAACTGTCAAAATGAACGCGATGGCGATTGCGAGCGAGTTAGACAATAAGCCTACTAGTTACCTTCCGATCATAGTTGTGCATGATCGTTGCATTTTCGTGAAGAGGTAAAATATACCACAAAAGCGAGAAGGCGTTTTCTAAAGAAGTGTGCTGTTCCTTGTATTGATGTAAGTAACAGTAATGAAAATAGGTACGGTTATGCAAATTTCAAGACATAAACAAAATATACTTTAGCCATCACTAACATTCTGTTATTATGTTTGTTTTAGCCGAGGGTGTGCCACAATAGTACTTACTGGAATAAAACCAACTTCTGAAACTGTTATCGACTCTGAATCAATTTTTGATTTACCAAGAAAAATTGTTGTCAAGAGGAAAATACATGACATAACTATTGCTAAAAAAAAGTTAGCAGATAAAATTAAAAAAGTCCAACGGCAAAACCGATATCTGAAGAAGAAAGGTGTATCTCTGACCTTTCTTGTTAAATCTCTTAAAACGAAATTCTCTCTCGACGGAATAGCCGAAAATAATTTGCTAGATAAAGCAGAATCGGTAGAAATACACAAGAAACGAATGGAAAAAAAAACAGAATAGAAATTCTCTAAAATATACAACTGTAACGGTCTACTTAAATTCACATTGACACTAATTGACTACTCGCCAGCGGCTTACGAATATGTGAGAAATATTTACAATAACGTCTGTTCAATCAAATCGAATATGCATTGGTTGTGGCAGCCGCCTAATGTCACCTATATTATCTATGGTTAATAATTAATAAATAGAATAGTTTTCCCCCGAAGGGTAAAAAACGTATATTTAGCTTTCAGCCGATAGGCTTGACCCACTGAGAGATAACCCTTTGGAACATCAGCGCCATCTAGCCTATAACATAGTCAATTCAAGACATTGTACCTACTTTATTGACTCTGTGGTTAAAGTACATCCGTTATAATCTGAGAATAACGGACATTGACCTTTCGGACGCTCAGCCAGAGGTTGCAAACCTTTTCATTGGAATTACATTAAATTATTTATTTACCTATATTATTAAATTTTTTGCACATAGACTGACAAAACATTTTTAGTTCAAAATTAAAGCTTTTCGACATTGTCAACCATTAAGAGTTTTTAATGATTCACGGTTAAGTTCATTCGAAATATTATAAACGGGATGTGAACCGCGATTACCTTTATTGATGCATGCAACTGCGTCGAAATATCGGGAGCTCAATAAAGATAATCGTGGTTCACATCCCGTTTATAATATTTCGATTGTCTACCATTGATGTTCTGAATCTTATTCGGTCTAAGTACTTATATAAATAAAAATGAATATACGCGCATAGCTTCCAAACGACTGCATCGAATTGGATAATTCTTTTCTTTTGTGTTTCTTACTGTTGGCCAAGGTTCGTATAGAGTAAAATTTAAAAAAAAAAAAAACGGACTGGAACGGGGGTGAAGCCCCGGGCAACCTAGTTGGGAATAAAAAGGGAATTACACGAATAAAACACGGTTGTTTACGATCTTGCCAACTCTTTATTGAACAAATAACAATAACAACAATATTTAACAATAAAAACAACAAAACTCAACAATAAAAACAACAAAACTCAACAATAATAACCGAAAGAACCTTAAGTTACTCGAGAACGTACACGCGCGAACGCTATCCGAACACGAATGAATGAATTATAAAATGGCGGCCGAAAGTGACGCGCCTCTGGCCGTCCTTGGTGCTTTTTGGCCGCGCGCGAACTGACGTACCTGTCGTTTCACTTATTTTAAAGAATTAATTTGCGAGGTGTTCACCGTTATTGTTATAATGCTTTAAACATATTTTATTCGACGTAGAAAAGATAGAAAAGGATTTAATAATAGTTAACCATGTAATAAAACATAAAATGAAACACTTTTGGTCGTGATTAACAAGACTTTTATAAACTTCACATTCAATACGGTAAAAAGAGAATCAGACAAAGACATAAAACAAATCAAATACATTTCTAACATGATAAAGTATTAAAATTGTTATGGATGTTTCATTTTTTTTTTTGCCCGAAAACTGGTCATTTGTAAGTTACATACTTTTGAACTTTTGTTCGCTGGCGGGGGCATTGTACGTTATTCTCAGTTCATTTGGGATCTAGTATAGTAGTGGGGAGTCAGCGTAGAGGCAGGCGGCCATTTTATATTCAGTACGCTTTTGAATCTCAGCGTCGTCAGTCAAATTTAACTTCACGGAAATGAAGTTAATTTTAAGTACCTACACACACATTAATAAAAATTATTAACAAATGTTTCTACATGAGTGTCCATAGTTAGATATGGAAAACACTCATGTAAGCTGGTGCAAAACACGCGTCGCTCCGGCGCACGTGTGCTTCGTGGATTACATCATGAAGAGCTTCTTAGCAAACATGCAAGATTGTGGACTTCGACGCGGGCGGTTAAAGTGAGCATACGGGGACGCGCTTGCCTGTTACGAAATACTGTCCCCGAGGTTCAGGCAGCTGGCCCGGGTGGATAACGGGTCACAAAATTTTGTTTTTTTTTTTTTTTTTATGGGAATAGGAAGGCAAACGAGCAAGTGGGTCACCTGATGGTAAGCGATCACCACTGCCCATAGACACCCGCAACCCCGGAGGGATTCAGATGCGTTGCCAACCTAGAGGGCTAAGATGAAATGCCTCTTGTGCCTGTAATTTCCCCGGCTGTTTTACTCTCCACACCGGAACACAGCAGTGCAAGCACTGCTGCTTAGCGGCAGGATTAGCGAGTAAGATGGTGGTAGCTATCCGGACGGACCTTGCACAAGGCCCTACCACCCCATGTGAAATGATTTCGAATGTTTTGTGCTTATTATATAGTGCCTGTGAGGGTTTTTGGCTAATTAAAACAAAAAGCCGTTCCTCGCTCTTGGCGACACTACTAAGCGGAGGTACCGCTCCGGCTGCTTGACTCTTGCCTTGAGTCAAGCAGCCGGACCTGACTCATCCTGACATGCACTCTTATATGCGCCACATAGTGTTATGGAAAAAATCCATTCAAAATCTTACGAAAGATTCATAAGCACGGTTAAGCTACTTAAGCCACGGCTGACCTCGAGGGACGTGACCGCTAACACCATAACGCACTAAAGAAACTCCGTGTCACCAGTAAGCTCCCGCAGCTGTAAAACGCCACGTCGCGAACCATCAGTATCAACGTGACAAACGAAGCACCGGGTTCGCTGGTCCTCCTCGAAAAGATGATGGAACTTCTGTCCAAACAGACCCAGGCAATCGAAAATATTGCGACCCAGGTGTCGACCTTTGGATCCAAAAGTGACACTACCGTGGTAGAATTAGACGAATCTTTCGAATCGGTACCAGACAGTACCGGATCCGATGAGGAGTTTGGAACTATTGGAACCCCTGAATTTAATTCAGGGCCCCAGGAAAGTACAGCAGCATCTCTCATCATCATCTCTTGTGTGCAATATTGTCTTCGACGAAATGGCTATCCGTAAGCATTGAGTAATAATAACTCAATGTATAAGCTAACATTATTTCAGTGTTGCACTTGTACATTTTGCTAGGGATGGGTTACGTATACTAGCTAAATCGCGTACCAGGGCTTAAAAGTACGTCCACCTTCTCATACCAGGTGCAGAAACCAGGTATCAAAATACTTTCAAAGTATTTTCTGTCCAACGTAACAGGTCGAATACTTGCTTCCTTGCAAGTTTAAACCTTATTGTTATACAGATAAGATAGGTATTTTATTTCACGTATAAGCGCAATCTGAACCTTATGTGTATGAAGTAGTACTTACTTTGAAGGGACAGTATACTTAAATGGAAAAATACTTTCAAGTCTTGCAAGTATATCGGGTCGGTACCTGGTTGGTATACTTGCAAGGAAATACCTGGTATCAAAACCTGGTAACGCACCAACATTTCTCTTAGATGACCAACAAAGCAGATTAACAGCCGGAAAGAAAGAGACACAGAAAAAACAAATACGATTATTGAATGACACTCTAATAAATCTTCACAAGGCGTTTGTTAACAAAACGGGCATAAAAATAACGTACGAAACCTTTCGACGACATCGACCATTTTGAGTTATATTTCCGAAAGTTAATTCGCGAAATACGTGTTTGTGTGCCTTACATGCTAATAGCGACTACATGGTTCGAGCACTTTACAGAACAAAAATAATACCATTTAAATCTGCTACTGACTTAATTAAGTCTTTATGCTGCAATGATTCACTGAATGTTAAGTGTTTAGAACAGGAATGCTTAAACTGTAAAGACAAAAAATAATTCAGTGTGATGACTTCAATGATAATGACACTATATTGTACGAAAGATGGATAACCAAGAGTGTAGTAGTTGTTATTAAAGGGTAAAAGAAACAGTGCGTACAACGAAAACAACTCTTACTGAAACTGTAAGTTCAAACCTGCAAGTATTTATGAAGCATGTGGCTAATATGCTTCATCAAATGAAAGCAATCCGGGAATTAAAAAAGAAACTGTGCCCAGGCCACGGATTGCTACACGTTGATTTTTCTGAAAAATACAACTGTAACTTACAGCGTTCTGAAGTCGCTGTCGGACACTCGTTGGGAAGCTCACGCTGTAGCTACGAGTGCAATAGTAATATTGCACTCGTTTGTGATTGTAACCTGGTATCACCTTTTTGGTTTGTGTCCTCAGCAATTTCATCTAAAGCATCCAAAATTTTCGGATAGGGTTTTACAATACTGGACACAAACCAAAAAGGTGATACCAGGTTACAATCACAAAATATTTCAAACAAAATGCAAGAGTTTTAGTTTATATTTATGCTCACTTTGTGGAATGATGTAGTTTTTCATCGCACCAGTAAAGGACTCCAAGAAGAAGGATTAGATCTTAAAACGTGTTCCAATTTGTATCATTCTTTATCGGGTCATCTCGTTGAAATGAGGAATCAATTTGAAAAATTCGAAGGCGAGGCAAGAAAATTTTTTCCTAATGGGGAATATAAGGAAACTCGAAGACGAATTAGGAAGAAACAAGTAAATGATGGAAATGCAGAGGAACTTGATTTGAATCCTAGAGACAAATTCCGCATTGAGACTTTCTATGTAATAATTGACACACTTAATGCTCAAATGCAAAGAAGAGGTGATGTATACCACGAAGTTTCACAAAAGTTTTCATTTCTTGCGGATCTAAATAAGTCATGTTCAGAATATGAAAAAGATATCCAATTGCTCTTAGAATCTTACCCAGAAAACTTCAATGAAAACTTCCTCGGCGAATTTAATCATTTTCACAAATTATGTTCGAATAAAATATGAATTTTCAGAAACACAGGTCACCCATTCCGATCTATATGAAATGATTAATAAAGATAAAGTAAAGTGCGTTTTCCCAAACATAGAAGTGGCGTTTAGAATCTTTCACAGCTTAATGATTACTAACTGCTCTGCTGAACGATCCTTCTCACAACTAAAAAGATTAAAAAACCCGCAAAGAACAAAAATCCGTCCAGACAAGCTTAATTCTTTAGCATTAATGTGTATTGAGGCAGACATACTTCGTCAGATAAATTTCGACGATGTAATCTCGGAGTTTGCTCTGATTAAGGCAAGGAAAAAAAATGTTTCAAGTTTTAAATTATACCTACTATTTTGATGAACTTTCATTTTATACTTTCTACCTTACATTCCATTCCTTCCATTTCCATTTAAGCAATAGAGGGCCTACACAGGCTCTGTGCTTCGGGCCTCGGATACTCTTAATCCGCCACTGTCCGTCGGAGTATGATACGGTTACGTGAGAAACAAAAGTATTTGGAACACTGGTAAGTGTTACAAATTAATGTATTACGAAGGCTTTGTTTTAGGCATAACTTTTAGTGATGTACCTACCTGTTAATTTACGGAATGTAGCTTTATGATAACATTTTAATCTTATTTTTTCAATGTTTTAGGTTCCCAAAATGCCCGGAAATAAGACTTGAATGGATTAAAGCTGTCAGACTTGATAAATGGGAGCCCACAAAATATTCAAGGCTCTGTTCCAAACATTTTGATAAATCCTGCTATGTTGACGGTGTATTAATAAAAAAAATAAAAACTGATGCAGATGCCAAACATTTGTGAAGGATATCAAGATTATGTTTATGTCACTACTACCAAAGATACATCCCTTTTATAAAGACAAGAACAGGTATTATAAGTATGCTTAGATCTTTAAAATTTAAAATTTTGCACCCGAGTTTGCATTGGACATGAGGAAGTATGAAACACTCGACACGGATGGAGCCACGCCGCAGTGTTACCAACCTCAAAAAGACACTCCATTTGGCTGGAAGTGTTTAGTTAATAATGCGTCTCGGTTCGAACTGCCGCGTCTGCCGACCGCTATGGCGTAGTTACAGTGAAATAAACGTGTAAACAATGTATGTCAGTGACCGAAAGGTTCATCACGATACCAGAGCTATTTAGATGATAAATAGAAGGATATAGGTGCTTAAATTATGCACCAGCGATGCGTCCCCATACAGCAGGTCAGTACTAATAACCTACTAGCCCGAGGAACGCCTCTAAAAACCGTGACACCAGATTTCGGGTGTTACAAACGTCGAGTCGATTGTCGGCTCAAACGTCGTCTCGAGCGTCGGCTCAAGTGTCGTCTGAAACGTAGCCGTCGCCTCAGGCGTCGTCTTAAACGTCTACTCGTATAGATATCGTATCAAATGTCAAATCAATCATTTATATTATAGGTTAGTTGAGACAGGAAATGACACGTCATGGTTCTCATGTAAAAACTGCTTTCAGGGCATGCCTACGTTTTAACCACGATGGAAAACCTGGCTGCATCACGTCGCTGGACAACAACTACCCGAAGAATTGGCGCGATTGGAAAGTGATGGATTTCACTCTTAAAGAGTTATTCGACTGAAGAGGTACCACACGCCATCGACATAAAACTAAACCTAAGAATTCTTATACTCAAAACTATTTTACGATCGTCGAGGCTGGAGCGGCGCCACTTCCGAAGTCGTCGCAGGCTTAAGCGAGCCTACTGAGCTGCAGGACGACCGAATTACGACTGACTCGACTTTTGACTGGACAACGGACTTTGACTCCTTTACAAGTGCGGAGAAAGAGTACACTCAGAGACCAATATTAAGACAGTTAATATCAATTGAAATATTGTACCTACCTATTTTAATTAGCTTGTATTTTTTTTTACTTTAGTAATATTTTTATTTTTATAATTATTAATGTTTACAAGGACATAAATATTGCTATGTCGTATGTGGGCTAAGCTATATTGTAAGCTAAGCTAAGGTATATTGTTAAGCTTATGGATTTCCGTTTTCTTTTGTTGTTTTATTTTTTCATTTACTGCTAGACAACTTGCAGGTTAGCAACGTCGAAGTTCCTAAAACGTCCCCATAGCGAGCCTGTGGGGACGGAAGTGATACATGCCCTCGGTACCGCTCTGCTTTCAGAGCATGACACGAGTGCGTTGTGAGCCAACATTGGGGGCGGCAGACGTAAGCTTGCCTTCAGAATCCGAAAGCTTATCGGTTACTTACTTGACATGAAATGCATATTTCATAATTTTTATTATAATTATTTTTTCATTTTCTCATCGACATTGGAGATATCTCCAATTAATTTATTTGACGGTGGAAGCGTTTTACACCTCTACTGAACTTAAATTATTTTTTTCTTTCTCTTTCTTATCATTGTCACATTATTATTTTGTTTCGCTTTGACCAGTAGAGACTTTACACATCTCTACTATAGACTAATGTAATTTAAGGTACGAACTTAACTTGGGGACCTTATACATCCCTTTTATAAAATGTATTATAATCAAAAAAGGTTAGATATCGTGTACGCGTATTCCTCCCCTTCATTCTCGACCATTAAGGATTGGTGTAAGCAGTTTCGTTTAAGGGGTGAGTCCATCAATGACGAACCCCGGCCAGGGCGGCCTGTTACGGTTAACGAGTATTTTTGTCACTTCAATTCTATATTGTAAACCGGTGATTATCACGATGCCATGAATATTGTAAATTATGAAAAAAGGTTACAGCCTCCTCCAAAAATATTTTAAAGTAGAAGTAAATGAAGACCCTAGGAAAATAACTTAAATACTTAAAGGCCAAGAGCGAAGTGTCAAGAAATGCAAACCTTTATGTGATAGAAATTGGAAAAATAACAGGAAAATGGATAGACGGCAACCCAAGAGCCAAGGGAGAAGAAAAAGTAGCAAAATTCCTCATCGAAAGGGGAATCTTGCTTCATACCGTAACATTCACGCGCAGCAGAGCCTCGCCAATCATAGAGCTCCAGTACGAGTATGACACCATTCCCTGCTCTAACTCTGTTAAATCTCTCGGTGTCTACTTGGATTGGACTCTAAAATGACTGGTGTACCACATCTGGAACTTGTTACAATTTGTTTATTTAAGGCCACGTCTGGGCCGTAAAAATAGGGAACAATGGATAAAATTCGTTCAAAACAACCGCAGTGAAGAGACCTGGTTACCTTTCGATCATAGTTGTGTATGTTCGTTGCATTTTCGTGAAGAGGTAAAATATACCACAAAAGAGGGAAGGCGTTTTCTGAAGAAGTCTGCTGTACCTTGTATCGATGATTAGATACTTCAGCCATCACACGTTTCATCATTAACCAAAATACAACTACATAGGTAGGTATACGAAACGAAAGTAGACTGTAGAATATTCCATTGACAAAAGTTTACTCAACATGGACATGAAGTGTTAGGTAAGGTTACCGCCATAGCCATACCATCCCGACTTCAACCCTAGGCGGAGAGCCACCCTCTTAATTGCCCTCTTAATTGTGCGACTGTGCAACGAAATGTCCTGCGCACATTAGATGCCGGCGCAACACAGCCGTGCAGCCGGAGCTAAAGCTAGTTTCTGAGACCCAGTGGAGCATAGTCTTCCAATTCATGGAGGAAAACTGAGCTAAACTTTATCGATAATTGTAGTTTTATTGCCAGATATGATGAACTTACTGGGCGACAGACAACACATTCTAAACACGAGGGTTTTTATGCAACATGTCCCTCAGATGTTTGCAATGCAATTGTTATTCTGTCCTAAAAAGGGTCCTTTATATTCTTTACAGATGCAAGTATTGATAAACGTGTTTAAATGCCTAGCCTCAAGACAAATATGATATCGTAGCAAAAACGACTGAAATTATCCTTAAGACTTCGAGCTGGAAAAACACCTGACGGTTTAACTTTGGTGCCCTGGCAGAAGGGAAAGTGCCTGTTATGGGACGCCACGTGCGTCAGCACTTTTGCTTCATCACACTTGGGTCGTACCACAAGGGTGTGAGGGGCGACTGCTGAAATGGCAGTCCTTAAAAAAAGGGAAAGTACTCAGAGCTAGCGAAATATTTGTTTGTCCCGCTTGCGGTGGAGACGACTGGCTGTTGGGGCGCCGAGGCATTACTGTTTCTGAAGGAAGTGGGGCGCCGTCTGCGTGAGAGGTCTTGACCCTCGCTCCGGGTCGTAAGGTTGTCCATCGCGGTACAACGTGGTAATGCTGCGAGTGTGATGGGCACCTTTGCGCCAGGTATGACGCGGGGCGGATAGACTAATTGTTTTCTTTTTATGTAACATAAAAAGTAATTAAAATTATTTCATTTGATTTGCGGCAGCCCTAGGCCTCAGATACTTTTGTATGAAAATTTTAGAAAATGGCTTCCTAACATTGCCCACCCAATTTGCAGACGAACCGAAGTTAGTTATATTAGATTTTTAGGATGGCTTTCGCATATTTACCCAATTTTGTGTGTTAGCTTCAAACTTCAAAGACATAAAACTTAAAATGGCTTAGAAATTGAAGAGGCAGAGTTGGGCACTTTTGTATTAAACTTTGCTCGTCTCTTCATCCTTCGTTTATAGAGAAAGTATAAAGAAGATACTGTTTTCAAGCATTATTTTTTAACCCAAATTGAATTTGCTAAACGAATATTAGCGGCGATTCTGATTAATATACGTATTTTTGCCAGCGGCCAAAAGTGTCAAATGCGGACGAAGTTGGAGGGTTTGACAGTATTATTACTTATATATTATTTTGATAATATTTAGCATGAGGCAAGACAAACAATGCTCAGAAATATACATTGTGGTCAACTAATTAGGGACACCTGGTAGTGACACAAAGTTTTGAATTACCTACACATTTCTTTTATTTGTATTTTTATAAATAATATAAATATATACATATTTTTATTTTAATAAAGATAATTAACAGTCATTCGCGGTGCAACATGTTCAACGCAATAAAACTGTGCAAAATGTACCCAGAAACCAAAGGTTGAGAAAAACAACTCCACAAGAAGATAGAATGATGGTCAGGTTAGCTAATTTCGATCTTTTAAGGGTTCCGTTTGTATAAAAAATGAAGTATTTGGGGCAGACGTTGTATTGTAGTGTTGTATATTCAACCCTACAACTATAGGAGATTGTTTTGACAGTTCCTTGAACAATTTGTAACTTTAGGGTAGCTCTTGAAAAGTACACACCCGTCAATATGCGTTGGTGGTATTTTCTGACTTAATTTCTTTGGTTGAGTAGGTCGGAATCTATGGTCAGGTATAGAGTTGAGGGAATTAAAAAAAACATTCCCCACTTCCTCTTCTGTCGTGGCTTTGCCAAGATGGCCTCATAGATTTATTTTGAGAAATCTCTAATAATCTAGCCTAGCTAGTGCCAACATGGCTTGATTTTGTTGTTTTTCGGAACACCTTTTGTTGGAACTTAGATTATGTATTGAATTTGCAGAAAACGCCGCGAGGCGTTTTTTTATACATATTGCAAATTTTCAACTTCTATTCTTTTCGTTGAATAATTATTAGCAGTAATAATGGAAGATTTGGAGACACGAGGTGCCGGTCGGTAGCTCACGCGCCCATTTGTGATTTATTTAAATTTAAATTTCCAACGACAATGTGAATCTGGTCAGTGACTTTTTATCTATTTACCGCAAGATGCACCAACGTCAAATTTTTGTGTATGAACTATAGTTTTCTTTGTAAAAGTGTAGTTAATTATGTACGCCCTTCTGGCGTTCCAAATTTAAATATTTTAATTTAAAAGGCGGATATTGACGCCGTATTAGTACATAAATAGGGTTGAAATTGTCAAAATTAGTTTAATAATAAGTTTAATTTAAATAATTTGTCTTAGAAGTTCGAAAAACGAACTTGACAATCAGACGGTGACTAGGAACCGTGTAACAGGTGAGACTTAGTTTCTTAAATGTGACGACTAAGTCCCCGCCTTGTTTGAAAAAAGTCCATATGTTCTAACCTACTGAGTTTTGGCTGTTTTATTGGCTTAAAAATAGCCTGGCGTCCGATTTATACAATTTGTTTTGGGATGTGCCCCTATATTTATTTTGGTGACTTAACACCACATCATATAACACAAAAAACATTACAATTAATATACGTATTTTTCTGCCAGCGGAACTGTCAAATGCGGGCAAAATTGGAGGGTTTGACGGTATTATTATTTATATATTATTTATTTATTTTTTTGATAATAGCATGTGGCAAGACAAAAAATGCTCAGAAATATACATTGTGATCAACTAATTAGGGACACTTAGTACTGACACTAAGTTTTGAATTACACATTGCTTTTATTAGTATTTTCATAAATAATATAAATTAAATACATATTTTTATTTTAATAAAGATAGTTTACAGTCATTCGCGGTGCAACATGGTCAACGCAATAAAACTGTGCAAAATGTACACAGAAAACAAAGGATGAGAAAAACAACTCCTCAAGAAGATAGTGGTCAGGTTAGCTAAGTTCGATTCTTTTAAGGGTTCCGTTTGTATAAAAAATGAAGTATTTGGGGCAGAGTGGCAGACGTAACTGCGGGTGTGTCAGCGAGGACTGTTCGACGACGATTGGAAGTGGGATTGTTCGGAAGAATAGCTCGCAAAATACTTCTTTTAAAGAAACAACATCGGGATGCTCGTCTGGTCTTTGCTCGTAAATGAACATTGGACTTATTCCCAGTGGCAACATGTATGGTTCTCTGATAAAAACAAGGTTAATTTGGTTTCATCAGACGGCAGACATTATGTACGGCGACCAGCAATCGCAGAAATGTATCCAAAATTCACAAAAAAACAAGTAAAACATGGCGGAGGAAACATCAAGATTTGGGGGTCGTTTTCTGGTGTTGGAGTAGGGCCTATCAGGAGAGTTGAGGGAGATTTAGACCAATTTCAGTATAAATCTATACTAGAGGAAACAATGTTACCATATGCCGAGGAACACCTTCCAGTTATATGGACATTCCAGCACAATAATGACCCGAAACATACAGCACGATCAGTAAAGGCATTCCTTACCAGTTAATCAGTATCGGTTCTAGATTGGCCAGCAAATAGTCCAGACCTAATCCGAATCAAACAACTATGGCATGAGATCAAGAAAAAGGTTGCCGGTTATCGTTCCAGATCATTAGATGAGCTTTACGAAACCTTTAGTGAAGCATGGGCTAACATCCCGAATGACACATGCATTAAATTGATATCGTCCATGCCACGACAATGTCAAGCTATTATTAAGAATAAAGGATTTGCTACGGGTTACTAAAAAGTACTCTTATCTTAGCCAGGAATTGTTGAAATTTATAGTTACAAGTAAATTATACTATGTCCAGCCATACAATGTGTGATTAAAATATTTGTTTGTCATTTTTGGATTAAATATTTTATTAAGTATAATAGGAGTTCCAATTTTTATAGTTTTCTAACAAATATTAATGTAAGCAAACATTGTAAATAAAATATGGTGAGAAATCACATTACATTTCAGTATTTAGGTATAAGGGTACCTATAGCCAAACATTTATCTTGCCACACATGTCTCTAATTAGTTGTCCACAACTGTATATAACCTATCAAGACAAAATAAATGGTTGAATGTCATTCAGATCGAGTTAGAGGCAGTATGCACTATGCGAGCAAAAGAAAGTCATGCCCTTAGCAACATTTATGTCAAAAGTCAAGTTTATTTTGCAAATAGGCCGCCAAGCGCTCTTTTAAATATCTTTTTTTTAATCTACCAGCACACTCGGAAAGACCATCATTGCCAAGAAGAAGGCGCCGCAAGAAACTTGCCAGAAAGTCATTTTTTAGAATATTATTTGACGCAACCTAGACACCAACAGAGACAATTATTGCATACGAAATGCAAGGAGCCAAACAAAACATCGGTAAAACAGCATGAGAAACCTTACTTCCATAACTTTAATCTCCCTTTTTAAAAACAGAAACGACAACGATCTGGGCGATATTTGTAAATATTAGGATTAGATTAAAGTAGTTTAAGGTTTTATATATAGTTATAATTTTTTAGATCTTGTAAAATATGTATAATGATTGAATAAAAAAATTGTGATGGAAAAAAAAATAGAATTACATTGTGCAAGTTTTTCTGACAAGATTCAACAAGTCTGGAGTTTCTAATTTTGGGCTGATTATGTTGTCAGCGTTTCTAGAAGAATCCCAATAAATCAATAAATGAGTAAACAGAAAGTAACAAAATGCCTCAGAGCAGGCGATTATAGGTCGCTGACACACACATCCCTCAACAACTTCGCAAGACAGGCTTCAGGTAGGGACAAATGGCGCGCGGTGGTGAAGCGCTGCCGGGCGTCTTGCGTGACCACGACTGCTCTGCCAAGAGCATCCGACTGAGAAGAAGAGGCGATTATCACGGGAATTACAAATTGTTTAACAGATCGTTGAGGAAGCGAACATGTACACAAATGAAATAAACAAAAGCTAACGAGGTAGCACAATAGACTTGGAAGAAACTGCAAATAAGTACAAATAATTGACACTCATTTTAACACCGACCAAAATTGAAATGCCGACAAACAATACCACTAAAATTGAAATCACGAACGAGACAAGACCACACACCACGCTGACCACGAGACGGTATAATATAATATTGTATTGATTATAATGATTATTGATTGACTTAACATGAAATGAAATGAATGAAAGATGTGAATGTGACGGACGCCACGTACCATAGACTAGACTAGACTGAGACTACCAACCAGAGCAGGGTTGCCAGATTTCAGCTAACTCAATTCGCCTAATTTTGACTACCGAGTAGCCTAAATCGCCTTATATGTTTTTTTTTCAAGTAGCCTAATTCGCCTAACATTTTGAGCTAAGCAGCCTAGCCAGGTAAAGAAGAAACGTAAAAAAATACAAGGTAAAGCAATCAATCAAAAAGATTCGGTGAAAGCAAGAATACAAAAAATTTCGTACCCAAAAAAAGTCGTAACTTTTCTATATTTTGGCTGGTTTGTTGTCTTTAAAATTCATTCCGCAAGGGAATAACCGAAGGTTTTGCAACATACAGCCATTTTATTTTATATGCATAATTACGTTTCGTTACAAGCATTTTTGGAATTATGAAGGAATGATTCTATAAATTTGGGTAATCCTGAAATAGCCTAAATCGCCCGTAAATGTTTTCCTAGGTAGCCTAAATGGCTACTGGTAGCCGATCGAATTTTTTGGTCGCCATTTGACCCCCTAAGGTAGCCTAAATGGCGATAAGTCGCCTAATCTGGCACCACTGAACCAGAGGAGGTACACTTAGGACGTCACCATTTTCATAGACGCTAGCGACCTCTAGACTACGTTCAGTAACTAAAGTGTCAATGTGATTATCGTCGGATGAAAGTCGTCCGATCATTATCACACCCAGTGAACGAGTTGGGGCGTTCTTCTGTCAAAAGTGTCAATTCCAATATTCAAATCAAAACTTTGTGAAGAATTCAGAATCGAATTTAAAAATTCAAATTTCATTTAAATTCACATTAAATTTTAATGTAGACGGCATGCGATTTCGTTTTCGTAATAATAAGTTTATTATGAAGTAAGTAAAAAAGTAAAGTGCATGTAAAGTGTAATACTTAAGACAACTGTCAACGTGACGTCTGGGCGTTTTTTACCCATCTATTTTACGGGGTGACCGGTGCGATCGCCCGACGACGCCCGGCGATGTTACTGAACAACTTGGTGTGATCGCCCGACGATCGCACTGAGTTACTGAACGGGCCAGTGCGTCGTCGGGCGTCCGAACTGAACGCACCCCTAGAGTATGTCATAGGAAATGCAACTGTCAAAACCGTGTCAAAGAAATTAAAAATCTTATCATAGCTGTCTGTCCCTAGGTCTTAACTGTCCTGTCTGGCTTTCGCGGAAGTTGATGCTTTTCTCAAGTTTCTCTCAGTTTTTGTTAATTATTATGTTTGTTATTGGTTACAGTTATTCGTTACTTAATGTTATTTTGTTGCTTATTGTTAGTTCTTATCGTTTTGATAATGAAGATAGTTTGTAATTTGTAATTTTTTTCTTATTTTGTTTAAATAAAACATGAATTTAACTCCAGCAATAGTTGATTTCTTGCTGCTTTTTGTGATTCTCCATAGAATAATATAAGTAATAACAAAGACACCTAAGCGTTTCTTTATTGTGATAATTTTCTATGGAGAATCATAATCATAATCATTTATTGTGTGTGGAATACATACGCTTACATAGGTATCTGCATAAATAAACGCATACAAGATACAGATATAGCTAAGTATGCTATGCATGCATTGCATATGCATACATAATATAAACAATACAGATTTACTTACTTGTGACAAACTCCAGCTGGCAGCACTTTCCATACATGCAAGTTACACCACAGAGTTGCCATTCTTTTTCTTTATTGTAATAATTCTCTCGTATCGTACTCTTTGCTACCAACCAAACCAAGAGAGCGTAGAAAGAGAATGTTATGCAAGAGAGGGTGATTAATTTTCTTCGACGTAGGAAAGGTAAATGGTTTAAATCTCATACAACCATGTAAGATGTCAATAGTTTTTTTTAAATAAAGTTCTTTAAATTTATTTCATGTTCATTAATCATTCATTACAATTGTTTAGAATAGAACACCTAAGAAGTGGCAAAAATATACAAACGTGCAAACGTGTCTTGATCCTCCGACTTCTCCGAGGTCTTGATCCTTTCTTGATCTTTCTTTGGTTTGGTAGATCACCCCTCCCTACCTGCCTGCACTGCACTAATGCTGGCGACTCACATGTATACATAAAACGCCAGCGCACATGTTGGTGACGAGACGACATTTTTAAAGTTCTTGCTGCATTTGCGCCTTTCCAAGCTGTGTCGGTTTCTTGACGCACGTCAAAGGACACAAACCTCAAACCTTTGCGAAGACTCACACGCATACGTGCGAATGAAATTTGACATGCGTGTGACGTTTAAGTTTAACTACCTACACTCTGTCTGTTTTTTAACCCAGCTTTAAGATATATGTAAGTATAAGAACAAGAGTAAAACAGATCAACTGCACCACAACTGCACAAATGAAATCATCCACACTTTCCATGTTTTACAAAATCTCAAGCAAGACTGAAGATATTCGTCACATATTCGTAAACAAGTATAGGAGGAAAGCGCAAATAGGCTCGCATATGGTATGCGAACCCATTTGCACAGTTGTCTTGCAAATAAATTTTTGGTCGCTACATACATGTGTGCAAACATTTGTACACTGTACGAATATATGTATGAGTATTGAGTAACCGGCCGGGGTAACTAACTGGCCTAGCGGTAGCGGCCAAGGCGGCCATAGCCAGTGTTGCCGTTTGGTTCCGTTTCTTCCGTTTTGCGGAACTTTTGACACCCCCGCGGAACTTGGAAGGAACTTTTTAAACGGTGTGTATTTAATTATTCATAGGTATTTAATGATTTTGAGTAAAATGGAACTTTTCTACCAAAAATGGAACTTTTTAATGTAATTTTCAAGGGAAGTGACCTGGCAACACTGGCCATAGCGTTATAGCGCAGCGCCGCAGCAACAAACAAAACAATGTGATAAACCGTTGACCATTCTTTTCTTTGTATCTCTTTATTTGGGTAAGATAGGGTTTGTTTGTTATTTGTTTTCTTGGCTGCCTTGAGGATTATCACAGTGTAGTGCTGGTGCTACTTGCTACAGAAAAAAAGGTATGATATTATCGTCTTACTTATAATTTCACTTATACTAGCTAGAAGCTAGAGTCTCAAGACCAACGGTAACACTAAGTTCATTGTGTTATTTAGGTATATAGTATATTTATAATTTAGTATTTGATACTAGTAAAATTGGTACAGTACGGATATATTAAAATGTACCATGAGCTTTTCAGTAAAGAACATCGTGAAGAACTTGTGCTTGTAATTTGAGTTTTATTTATAACCAAATTAGATGTCTACAATCTGTAACTGTAACTAACCTAACCTAAAAATTTCTTTTTCAACGCAATCGCTGCCACCTGCCAAACCCGAGACTTTCAGGTCAGTTGCCAATGACGCACATTTGCGTTCAGTTACATAAATTGCCTGTGCGGCACCGAGCGAACGCCACGAAAACGCATATATGCGTCGGTGGCAGTGAATGCGTTAATAGAAGTTTGTTTTTGTGACTACTTCCTACATGTACAGCAATTTCAAGTCTATTATTTGTACCACTCAAAGACTTCCCTCTTGCGGTGACAATTCTTGCTCGGCACTTGAATTTCACTTCAAAATTATGTATGCCAAATTTCATATCAATTCGAACACTGGAAGTGGGCCAAAATTCACTTGCAAGATTTGATCACAGACTAAAGTGGGTGACAGACGGACGAGTAAGTACGCGAACTTCTACGTGTCGGCACGTAAGTCTAGCGATGACCCTGTACGCGCAGAAGTATAAAATACGGTATCCGTGGGTGCGGAGATCCCCTCCACGTGACTCGTCATCAATAGACTTACGTGCCGCGATGGATACTCGCCCATCTGTCTGTCTTAACAGATTGTGGCAGTTGAAAAATAATAATTGCCACTCTTGATTTTTACTTGAAAATGCAATTTTTTCAAATTTCAGAACAATTTGAATTGATATGGAGTCTCGGAAGGCAATCATCAAGTCTTTAATTATTAGTGCTAATATGTTTCTGGAAATAGATGATAGTGATAGTAGCGATGAGGAAAATGGTACAATATGGTTTGAAAATTCTGATGATGGTTCAAACACCCAAAATACCAGTAAATCCACAGTGGCAGCTTTGCAGATACCATGTTGGACGGGAGATCAATACAAGATGCATTTGAAGTAAGTTTATTATTTATCTATTACCTAATTAATACCTTTAAACAAGGACATGGCTCCAATGATTTTAATGAAATTTGGTATGCAGGGCATGTCGGGGGCAATAAATCTATCTAGCTAGGTTTTTTTTAGAAAACACCAAAATAAAATACTGAGCAAAGCTCTGTCATCCAGGTACTATTTATAAATTTGTGAATGATTGGGGAATTCATGAATTTGGCCTTAAAGCACTATTAAACAAATCAATTACTGACCCATTGTGGAACCTTTTCGCAGTAAATGGTATAGTGATATTAAATTAAATTGGCAAGGTGAATCATTGTAATATTCACTGTGAGAATGTTCTACAGTAGGTTAGGAATCAATTTGTATGTTACATACACTGATGAGACTCATAATCGCACATTTCTTCTTTGCAGAATATCTGCTGATACTTTTGAGTTCCTTTATCAACTGCTTGGATCGAAATTATGCAGAGTAATCAATGGTATGCCGATGGTTGATGCACGTTTACAACTAATGGTTGCCATTCACAAGTTGACTTCGTTAAAAACTTACAGGTGAGTTGTAGCAGTTGTAGCATTCCTATTTTTTGATTGGGAACATTGACTTACGATAAACAACTAGACTCCCGATCACGCTCAAAAACTGTCGGAAGCAAAAGTGCACGACGCGTCTATTGTGCAGTTTTGGTTCAGTCGTGTTTCGACCGCGCTTCAATAACAATGTACATGTCTCTTTCGGTGTACTGCCGTTTGGCAAATTATTTTTCCCAAATATGACTTCCCAAACAACTTATCGCAATACTTACATTTTCCAAGTGAACCTTTAGCAAAGTTACATTTAGCATATAGTTCATTTGGTCAAACTATCATTTGGCAAAGTTTCACTTCGTCAAGATTTTATTAAGCAAATGCTTCTTAAGCAAATGTTTTGTTTTGTCATAAGTTATATTCCAAAAATAAAATTCCCAAATGTGACACTTTGCATGGTATACTTATAGCAAAAATCTGGCAAATGATAAATATTTTTTACTGTTGCAGTAATACAATAGTAGGAATACACTGCAGGAATTTTAAGTATAAAATGAGCAAATGGCAGAACTTATATATTTAATTGCTTAAACAAAGAAATAGTTCGTACAATTTAGTATCAAAACAGTCGGGAACACCCAAATACTCCGAAATATTTTATTCCGAATTCACTAATTCCGATTTTTAAAACTCCGAATTTCATAATTCCTAAGAAATAAAATTCCGATTACTATAAAACACGAAATTTATTTAACCGAATTCCAAAATTCCGGTTGTATATTATTCCGATTTGTATAACTCCGAATGATGAAAAGCCCGAAGTGTCATTGGCCCGAAAACAAAATTCCGATTATTAATTTTCCGATACTTCATTACTAATTCGGAAATTTGATATTCGGGATTCGGGATAGTGAAATTCGTGTTTTCAATGATCGGAATGTTGTTTATTAGGAATTGGATTAATTTAGGTTAAGGTGCGGCGGGGGTGGCCCTTGGGCCACCCCTAAGCCGCGAACATGTTTGTTTTACTCCAATAATATTCGGAGTTTTGAAAATCGGTATTTTAATAATCGGAATTCGTATTTTTGATATTTCGGATTATTATTCATTCGGACTTCTTATTGTTCGGTGTATTGAAATTCGGATTTTGAAAAACGCTTGTAAATTTCGGACTTATAAAAGATAAGACTTACAAAATATAATCATGTTGTTATGTTTATCCTACGCATTACTCACATTGCGATAGAAATCGTATGCTATGTGATATTTTGGGTTTAGTACGTTAAGCTAAACGATACATTTGCCAAAAAAAAATTTGGGAAAATTAACATGACCAATTCATTATTTGCTAAATAATCACTTGCCGAAAAAAAGGTTTGCTAACTGTTATATTGCGATAAGTAGTTTTGACAATTGAATTTTTGCCAAATAAAAATTTGGGAAACAAAATTTGCGATGTGATGCTTTGGGGAACATTATTTGCCAAACATTAGTAATCCGTCTCTTTCGCACCGTAATCTCAAATGCTTGAGAACAAGAGACAGACAGGTTTCCAGCGTGTGGCGTCGTGTTATTACTTCTCACGATCGTATGCAATTGACATTAAACATTACTGCCACGAAATAAGGTGTTAATTTGAACGAATATGTTAATACATAGACAACGCCGCTCGGACGTTTCTTGAGGCACTTTTGTTTGCGATTGGGAGTCTAGTTGTTTATCGTAAGTCAATGATTGGGAAGGTATCTTTCAATGTCTGAATTTAGGTAGGTATAACTAAACCGGGATGAGAAAGGGATTCAAAATACTTTTGTCAAATATATTATACTAACAGCCCGTCCCTGCTTCGCACGGGGTAGACAATTATTTATTTTTGGAAATTTGGATATAAAACACTTTTTTTCACAAATATTTTTATTTGTATTAAAAAAAATCCCACAGTTATATATTTGTATAAAATGAAAAAAGTTGTTGTAGTGACATAACTACAATAGTTGGACATATGCTACCGCGGAGTTTTTTGTAGACATTATGATGTTCTTCAATATTGTTGTACATTATTTTGTTCTATCGCTAATAGTTTCGGCAGCGCATTCGACGAAAGACATTTTAAGACTCATTTTTCTACACCTTCGGTTACATTGTTCAAATTTTACCAAGGATCCCTAATTTTTTTCAAAATGAAATGTAGCCTATGTCAAATTGGAAGAATGTAGCATTCTATTGGTGAAAGTATTTTTTAAATCGGCCCAGTATTTTTTGAGCCTATTCATTACAAACATACAAAAATAGGTACAAATCTTTCCTCTTTATAATATTAGTGTAGATAGAATGACAGACTTTTCAATCAATTCAATTCAATTCAATCTCTTTCTCATTGCAGTTTAGTAAAGCCTCACACACCAGCCGCAGGGGCAATATTGGAAGCAGGGCCAGTATTGCCTCCTTAATTGTGATGTATATAGGTATATGTATATAGCAGGGGCAATCTAGAACAGCCGAAATTGCCCCGACCGCCGTGCGACCGGTCGGTATTGCCCCTGCGGCAGGCGTGTGAGTCGCCGGCTTAATATAGTCCACCAAGAAAGTGCTATGCTGTACTATTTTTTATGATAGTAACTATATCAGATACTATAGTCAACCAGATAAGTCCTTTACCACCTTAAAGTTCAATGTCTTTTGTATGCCTTAAGGCGGTAACAGCCGCGAAACTAGCGCCACTTCGGAAATGTTCTTATATCTCCTAAATTAGATCAATTTTCAATAATTTCCGAAGGTTAGATACTAGGGAAACACCTATAATATGTATTAAATCAGTGTATACAGTTTGTCGTTCTGTAGTTGTCCCAAAAAACTTGCACAACAAAAAGCGGTCATTTTAGTTTTGTGCAAGTTTTTTGGGACAACTACAGAACAACAAATTGTATACACTGATTTAATACATACTAGCTGTTGCCAGCGACTTCGTCTGCAAATAATTCGTTTATCGCTATCCCGCGTTCCCGCGGGAACTACGCAATTTTCTGGGATAAAAAGTAGCCTATGTGCTATTCCAGACTTTTCTCTATGTGCCAAATTTCATCCAGATCCGTTGGGCCGTTCTGGCGTGATTGAGTAACAAACAAACATCCATCCATCCATCCATACTTTCGCATTTATAATATTAGTTAGATTAATAGGCGTTTCCATAGTATCTAACCTTCGAAAATTATTGAAAATTGATCTAATTTAGGAGATATAAATAAGAAAAGAACATTTCCATAGTGGCGCTAGTTCCGCGGGGCTGTTATCGCCTTAAAACATCAAAGCCTATTTTCACTCACATATTATAGTATTATAGTTATAGTGCGTTTTTATAAAATCTTGTGAAAATATAGTTCCCTAAATCTATTACGCGAAACTTCCTGTCACCCCTCTTTACTTTTAACCGATTTAGATGAAATTTGGTAAGTATGCATTTTTCATTTCTAACAATCAAAAACAGCTGCAAAATCCAGTGTTGCTCACTATCTTCGTTAAGTGTATAAAAAAAACTGTTCTGTTACTGTTACAGAGTTGCAAGTGAAATGTTTAATTTGAAGAATCCTACGGGTTATTGCTGTACAATCAGAGTTATCAGGGCACTCAACAGCCTAGCCCCTGCCTTTATAAAATGGCCGTCGATATCTGAAGTTGAAAAGATATCCAAAAGCTTCCAAGAGAAAAGCAGCTTTCCAGGAATAATTGGTGACCTTGGCCAGTATATATTCAGTGGCATAGTGTTTCAGGTAAGACCAAATTACTTGAAATTTAATGTATTACTCATACTCATATTCATCTATTCATAACTAGCGACCCGCCCCGGCTTCGCACGGTATATTATGCATGTATTATACATATAAACCTTCCTCTTGATTCACTCTATTTATTAAAAAAACCGCATCAAAATCCGCTGCGTAGTTTTAAAGATTTAAGCATACATAGGGACATAGGGACATAGGGACAGAGAAAGCGACATTGTTTTATACTATGTAGTGATAATTATAGTTATTACATATTATTATTATTAGCGTAATTTTTATCACTATACATACATTATAAAACGAAGTCGCGTTCCACCGTCAGTTTGTCTGTCTGTCTGTCTGTCTGTCCCTATGTATGCTTAAATCTTTAAAACTGCGCAACGGATTTTGATGCGGTTTTTTTTTATAGTGATTCAAGAGGAAGGTTTATATGTATAATTCTACGCAGACGAAGTCGCGGGAAGAGCTAGTTATGAATATTCCTAGCACATGTATTGCATAATAGATGTCAGTGGGAAATAGTATAGCTGACTAAAAAAATGCTTATCCTAAAGTTTAATGTCATTATTAATACAGTATAAAACATCAAAGACAATTTTTAACTTTAAAAAAAAAGGGCTGTTATATTTTTTTCTGTAAGTATTTTTCATGTAGGTGTATCCACCGATTTCTCTGTTATGTTATGTAATTAATTGTGGCCGATTTTTAATTATTATTTTTAAACCTGAATAAATTAAATAAGTATCTACAAAATACTATACTAAAATATACTCACCTGCTATGGGTGTAGGGGTATAGCACGCGTCATGGAATGACGAGGATCCGGGTTCGATTCCCGGTCATAGCTTTACTTTTCGGATTTTTCTGTGTTCTAATTTTCAGTGTCTTTTAGAAATTTTATTTGTAACGGTAAAACCGTAAAAGTAGACAAAAATCAAGAAGTAAAATTCTTGATTTATTTGATAGTTAAAATAAGCCTTTCTGTACGCCTCACGCAGCAATAAATGATGATTGCAACATTACAAAAAGACGAGGTTGACAATAGGCAAAGCTTTGGCTTAACTTAAGACTGTATTTATTTCTTTAGTCACATAAGGTTTTATTTTTGTTACAGGCCATATGTGACCACACAAGAAAATTTACCCTATGCCACATGGCATTAACTAACACAGAAACACAAGATTGGCTCAGCAACTGCTTAGAAGATGCTACTATGTTCCCAAACAACACCAACTTGATATCAACATGTGCATATACCCTTCATGAAAACCTGATGGTGCCTTATTCTTATGAAGGAAATGACATGCAGAAGAATTTTAATAAAAAGTTACGTTCTGCTTCAGTTATTGTTCAATGTTTTGGTGATTTACTTGGTCGTTTTGAATCGCTGCGTCGAGGTTGTTCCCTCACAAGTAATCCTTATAAGTATGTTGTGGCTTGCTGCGTTCTACACAATATATGTCAATTAAAAGGAGACACGTACACTGGTGAAAAAGTTGAAATAAAAAATATTAGATATGGTTCTGTCCCATTTTCTCCGTGTTCTCCAAAAGCTAGAATGAAAAGGGATAATATCGCTCTCAAGCTCCCCAATGATTGAAATTGTCGCAGCAGTCAAAAACAAACAAATAACATGATAGTGTCTTATTATTTATTTCGAGTTGCTACTATGTCAATTGTGCCTCAATAAGCAAACAAAGAAGGCTGCTTTTTGTATAACATTTGTGAATTTTAATGGAGACAATGAAAAAGTGAGGCATGGTTCTGTCCCATGTTCTCCAAAGGCAAAAATGAAATGAGATTCAAGAAGAAAAGTCTTAGTTTACTAGGTTTGATTTGTGTCACTATGTACATTAATTGGCAAGTCAAAAAGTCGTGTTGCTGGCTGCTTTTTGTACACCATTAGAGACTGAAAATGTGAGACATGGTTCTGTCCCATGTTCTAAGGCAAAAATGAAATGAGATTCAAGAAGAAATTTCTTGGTTTACTAGGTTGTTTTGAGTCACTATGTACATCAACTGGCAAGTCAAAAAGTCGTGTTGCTGGCTGCTTTTTGTACACCATTAGAGACTGACAATGTGAGACATGGTTCTGTCCCGTGTTCTACTAAGGCAAAAATGAAATGAGATTCTTGTTCCCCACACCCATAGATTGAAAATGTCATAGAAATTAAAAAGAAACAAAAAGAAAGTTTACTGGGTTGTTTTGAATCCCTATGTACCTACCTCAATAAATAGGCAGGTGAAAAGAATTAAGTGGTGTTGCTTGCTGCTTTTTGTATAACATTTGTCAATTTATTATAGACTTAAAAAGTGAAACATGGTTCCGTCCCGTGTTCTCTAAAAACAAACATGAAATGAGATTCTATTGCATTGATTAAAAATTTCATATAAATTAAAAAGAAACAAGAAGAAATGTCTTAGTTTACTGGGTTGAATCACTATGTACCTACCTACCTCAATAAATAGGCAAGTAAAAAAGACTAAAGTGGTGTTGCTTGCTGCTTTTTGTATAACGTTTGTGAATTTATTAAAGTCTGAAAAAGTTAAAGATGACATGGTTCTGTCCCGTGCACTCCAAAAGCAAAATTGAAATGAGATATTATGTCTTAGTTTACTAGGTCGTTTTGAAATAGGCAGTGAAAAAGACTTAAGTGGTATTGCTTGCAGGTTTTGGTATAACATTTGTGAATTTATTAGAGACTGAAAAAGTGAAAGATAACATGGTTCCGTCCCATGTTCTCTAAAAGCAAACATGAAATGAGATTCTGCTGCTTCCAACTCCCAGCGATTGAAAATTTCATAGCAATTAAAAAGAAATAAAAATGGTAAGAAGAAAATGTCGTTATTTGGTGGGTTAATTTCCCCTACAACGTGAGTTATTCCTCAATAAGTAAAAATGAAAAGGACTCGTTGTGTTTTGCTTTTTATACGTTTTGTGAATTAAATAGAGACACAGAAAAAGTGAGAAATGGTTCTGTCCCATGTTGTCTGATACAGAATACGAATTCAAATTATTTATTAAAATAATCATTGTACATATAAATTAAAAATGGTTAGTAAGCATTATGAAAATTATATCTAACTATGAGTCAGTAAGCAGGACATCGGAATTAAAAACTGAACTATTGACTCGACATAAAACAATGGCGCCATAGCGCTCACTACAAAGTAAATACTTCGTGCTAATTTATACTTAATTGCCTAAACTAGGCTACGGATACCTGTATTTTGGCAAAAGGCAAAAGTATACCGCCAGTGAGTTGCGTAATTGCGTACCTAACCTACGTCAAATTAAATCATCTCAAGGCCAGTGTCAGATGTTAAACTACATTCACATGCGGCAGTCTGTTGTGGGTCATTCATGAGCTTCTATAAGCAAAGATGAAATTATGGCCGACTTTGTTTTTGGACATAAGGTCAGGGTAAGAGCAGGGGCGTAGCGTGCCTTGGTGGGGCCCTGTATAAAAATGTATTTGGGGGCCCTTATGAAGGATAAAGATTTGTCACAAAAGAAAAAAAAATGTGTGCATTAATTTTTGCTTACGCACGTCGGGGGCCCCCGTGGCCCGGGGCCCCGTATAATTGATACGGCAGATACGGCGGTAGCTACGCCCCTGGGTAAGAGTCTCTTGGCATACTGTGGGAGAAATTTCCTAGCAATTTCCTGGTGTTTTACAAGCGACTGCATCTGGCAGTGTTAACTTCCTATATCCTGGGCAATGGCCTATCACACACCTGAAGAATGCTTTCATTAGGGCGGCAGATCGATCCATTAAAATACTAGGGAATACCATCACCCCAGATACCATAGGGTAAGGATCGTAATTAACATGATGTAATGCCAATTTCCCCATCTCATATAAGAGGGTCAAGTCTGATGAATATGCTGTGTTGACGGTAGCAGGATGTTTCAGGAGGGTTGACATCACAACAGTAGCTAATAGATCAGTGGCTATTTTACCTGACAGCGCTCTATCTACAACCCTTGCAAAATCATTTGGAGCTAATAATAACCAGATGGAGTAAACCTCTCTCTTTTTTAGTGTAACCTGCATTTCTGTGAGGTCCCAGAATATCCTTTCATATTTCTGATATGCTTTGATGTAGTCGTGTGTCCCATGCGACTGCGTTAATTTCATGAGAGTGAGGAGGGAGGTGAATTTGCGAAAAGGGGTAGGATCGTCTTATCAACAACGCAGAGCCTGCACGTCCAAACGGGAGCCCGGTCTCAGCCATGTCTGCGAGATGGCCGCCACTGAGACAGAGTGCTCGTTTATGAGGTTGATTAGGTCTAATTTTTAGGGGTAATACTACGAATGTTCCAATGCAGATATTTGGCCTGGGGAGCCATTGGTGAACGACAATCTCTCGGCAAGGGTCAACATTAAGGGTGCAACGTCGGGCGGTAAACAATCGCTCCATTTGGCGATTATATTAGTGAGCAGTTTGAAAAGCAGTTCCATCAAGTCGTCATTGGGCGTCTCAGCTGGAATAGGTTGAGACGATAGGAAATTCCCATTTGGGAGCTGGGAGCGGGGAGATGAGATGATTTCTTGATGAGCTTGCCGGTCCTAGCCGGGAGAAAGTGGGGACCTTGCTCGAGTCCTACGGGTCACTGATTTACGGTATGAAATTGTGGAAGGATATTGGGGGGGGAAGGGTGAACCAACGGGTGGAGGAGCCTGCCAGGAGGCAATTGGAGCTGGTGCGAACATAATCTTCGCAACGTCGGCGTAAGGTCTTCGCACTGCAGGAAAGCGAGAAGCGGCTTCCTGATATGAGATGCTGTGTTCTGACATTGCCAGTTTTATAGATTTTTGCCTACAGAATTCAGGGCAGCGTTGGTCTGTCGCATAGTGAAGTCCTGAGCAGTAGAGGCAGGTCACATGCTCTGCAGCAATATTGCAACCTTCCCCAGGATGTTTTTGGGCGCATTTGAAGCAGCGGGCATCAGAGCGGCATTGAGTCTGGATATGGCCGAACCTTAACCATTTTCGGCACTGAATGGTAGGAAGTAGGTATACTTCAACCTTTAGTGACGTGTAGAAGGCATAGACGTACGGTGGCAGAGTTTGACCTTCGAATGTGACAACAACTGATTGTGTTGGAAT
The DNA here is from genome assembly GCA_963854515.1 of Pandemis heparana. Lineage (NCBI taxonomy): Eukaryota > Metazoa > Arthropoda > Insecta > Lepidoptera > Tortricidae > Pandemis > Pandemis heparana. The sequence goes on along the minus strand of OY978027.1, from coordinate 8,969,596 downwards.
CCACGACGGGGGGCCTCCTTCTTTGGTAACCTTACGTTGAAGGCGTCGGGCTTTAAGGATTTTACCGGGGCCTTGTTTCAGGTCTGTGGCGTCAACAAATTCTTCCATGGACCAATCAACGGGTACACCGCGAATTAAACCCATACGCGAGACGTTGTAAGATGAAATTGACGGAATAAATTTGTGGCGAGCTAGACAGGGGTTTTCCATTAGATTATTCGCATCTAAAGCGGTTTTAAATTCGACCGAGACGCGGTTTCTGCCTAACGATTTGATACCGTCTTTTTTAATGTTTGGCACGTTTTCCCTGGCAAGCACGAGGCCTACTTTTATTGGTTACAGCGATGCTCCCGAGTTACTCGATTCAGCAGCCCGAGAGATATGCACAATATATGGCCCACCGTCTTCTGCGCCATATTTGTGGATTCCGGCATCTAATTCAGGGTGCTTATAAATTCCCGCTGCAGATGCGTTGTCGGCGTCGGTACCCTGCATGCTTTTCTTTTCTGTGGGTTCTATAACCCTATCGGACGATGTCAGCTCCAGAAAACTGTGATTGCGTTTACGAAAAGGATTTGGTGAGTCCAGCGAGCTCAAGATTGAGACGAACATCCATGACGGCGGACAGCCTCCGCGCGGCCACAGCAATGATCCAAGAACCAGGATATGCCGCTCGAACGTCCTGCAAAGAACGGAGAAACCGAGTTCCCGCCTCCATGCATGCAAGTATGGTCCCTATAACGAGCGGCCGCCAGCTCCTCAAAATGCCATACACGCCATCCCTGCACAGCCCTATGTCGTGGAGTGCAGCACAGATGACGTCTGCCACCTCTGCATACAAGCCGTATCCCGCATATTTTTTGTCGTTATAATAGGAGTACAGCAACACGGAGAACCATGAATCGATACAATCACGCACCGCCGAATAAGTATCACTAGTGTTACCTGGCCACTTATCCGGGCTTCGTACAAGAAATTGTAGACCGATAAGCCGCCATCTCTCTATATCCTCTTTTGAACAGTCAGGTCTCGTCCCTATATCAGCTGGATTAAGATCTGATGGAACATATTTTATCTCCAGTTTAAGAGTTGCTGATTATCCTGAATCTTCTTTGATACGAAAGGTGGTAATAATTTATCGGACCTGCACCATTCTATGATTCTGAAGTTCTGAAGGGTCTTGAATAATGAAATACTTTTGAGTTTTTACTGGATATATTGATCAATCATCCAGCTTAAGCAGTATTTATAATTATTTACAGAGAGAGCGGCGTTGATTCGTCTGAGTCTTATATTTTCCAATATGAGAGAGTCAATGAGATAGCTGATACATTATGCTCACATTATGGCAGTGTTCAGTAGCGCAGCGTTCTGAATATAATAATAATGTATTAGAATATATTGACAACTGTTAATTTTAATTAACAGTCCAGTTTGAACTTACATAATATTTATTTCACCAGAAATCAAGCAGGGCACGCTTGAGCCTTAAGCAACCCAACCTTATACGCTTAGCTAGACGCAATAATTACAATTAGACAACTCGCACTAAATGTAAAACGCGACTCGAGCTCGCGTTCACACGCTGGCCAGCGGTAAGAAAAATGTCTATGCAACTAGCATTATCCGCAATTAAATACACTAGGCTTATTCAAGTTCGGTATAAGATTAACAGTGAGTCATTTGTTAAAATTTTGCGAATTCATGTCATGATGATATTTCAAATTTTTTGAATCCCACGTGACACCCTTAATTGTTTATATTTTCTAAGAAATGTTTTAACACGTATTGCCATTATATTGAAAGTTTAATTTATGTACATTCGCGTGATGACCACATCTACAGTTGAAAGTGTTGAAACATATTATTCGTAGGTAAGTTAGATTCAAGTTTCAACTATTTACTGGTTCCGTAGTCAAAGCACTGCGGAAGTTAGACATAATCGTGTCTAATTTATAAAGTAATATATTCAACTTGTCTTACAATTCGGTATATTGCTTGGATTCGGCATCGGAGGGGTTAATGCGAGTAATACGATGAAAAAGATGGTGAGCAACTGCCTGTACTCAGTTAAGTAACAGTACATCGCGCTAACGACGTTTCTCAACACAGATGCATAAATACAAGTTTCAACTCTCTTCCTTCGGACTTCGGTCCCCAGGCATAACATCTGCCTGGAGAGAGATCTCTCTATCGTGCCACCCCCCAAACCTTTGAATCCAGGGATACCTATGAGTCAAAAATCTTTTTTTTGACACCTCTTCAGGTATTATTTTGAAATCCACTTTATGAACATTTTGTTTAACTACTTGTACAAAATCTTCAAAAGTGCCAACATCTCCATATTTTACGTAGTTATCAGCCGCCCTCTTTACAACCGCACCAACTCCATCGGGGCTCCTTTGCCATGTCCGGCTTCTAAATACGACGTCGTTACTTCCTGGAGGGACGAGACTTGATCTTTTAATTTTGTCAACATGTGAAAGATGAATCGGTTACGATATTGACTAGTTGGTGAATCAGAAACAAAATTTATTGCATTCAAGGATGGAACCAAATTTTGAGCTATGTCAAGTATAGGTGTAATGTGAGCCCAAATAGCAGAGGCGTCATGATTAAGGCATTGGCTCATGGTACAGAAGGATTTTGTTGTTACGCGTTTTTTTTCGTCTACGTAATATAAAATGCCAGTATGTAGGGAGACTTGCCCTCTCTTCCCACCAAAATGAAAAGACTGTACTTCTTCATTTTAAGCAATAATTTTCGCTGAAATCTATGTGGCATAATATTTCGTTGTGTGCCAAATTTTCTTTGAGTTTTGAGACTTCTGTTATGTTTTAAGCAGAGTCTAGTTATTTATAATATTTCGAGGTCTATGCTTTCCATCTCTTCCCATGTAACTGCTTTTACAACAATGATCGCAGAATCTTTGTAGACAGGCTGAGTTATCGGTGTTACAGCATAGGCTTGACAAAATATTAGTTACTGATGTTTCATTGATTATTTGGCCTTTATGTAGTGCATCAGCTAAGAGCTTGGCGTTGGCATGAAGTTTACACTGGTATGTGTCTCTTTTGTTACTCGGTTGGACGACTCAAAACGGTCTATATTTACAAAAGGTTGAATAGCTAATATTCGCCATCTGTTTACAATACTTTACATGCAAATTCTTCAAGTGATCCATAAGGTACCTTTTCTGTTTTCTTATTCCATTCCGTTTAATACACTCCTTTTTCCCGGCAGCAATCTGGCTATTTACGTCCTCTTCAAAGAACTTTTGAATCTGCAGTTTCATTAGAGCCACTTTTTTAACTTAATCATGATCAGCTTGTTTTTTCCTCAAAGAAAAGGGCAGTTTATAGACGATACGATATTTTCAGTCAAAAACAGTCTTCCTGTGGTCGACACCGGCTGCTCGAAGCCTCTGCCCTTGGGATTTGTTAATCGTCATTGCAAAACATACGCTGACTGGAAACTGTGCACGTTTGAATTGAAAGGGGAAATTGTTGGTAATGAGGTGTATTCGCGGTATGAATACTTTTGCTGACCGAACATTTTCAGGACACACTTCCAACCGCAGGTCATCACTGTTGTCCTCTATCATCCCAATGACCCAATGACCCTCTACTTGCCTTCCACGATTATATTTTCTTTTACCAAATTTTGACTCATCGATTTGTACAATTTTATTCGGACCTCCAATTTTCTCCTTTACTTCATCATTTTCTAATTCATAAATTATTGTAACTTCTCGGCAATAATTATACCAGTCTGCTATAGTTTTACATGACACAATCGAATCACGGTCAGCGTCAGCCGTCTCCCTCTGCACCTGCTCATATGAGTAGCCACTTGTGAACATATGTACTAAATAAACAATAATTTTAAAAATACATAGCTGAACTTTTCTTTTCACCATTACATTTCTTACAAATGAATTGAATTCGGAGAACGATTTTATCTTCGGTTGGTACACATTACCACTAGCACCAGATGTAGATGATTTCTTAATCTTGTCTAGTTTGTCAAGTTGGTTTGTGTCAATGTGCGAGATTTTAAGGTGTCAAGAGAATTGAGTATAGAATAGCGGTCTTTCTTAGAAATGGATAAGCCGATTAAGATGTAGCAGTAGAGAATGAGATAAATAACAAAAGGTCTCTCTGTAAATGATAGTCTTTTATTATCAGTGAAGTTGTTGGTTTACACTGAATACAAAGTGGTTTCTTAAAGCTTAGGACTCCATGACATAAGAGAAACAGGGTCGCGTTGCAGTTCGCGTGTTTGGAGAACTTTTTGCTTCTATTCTAACTATAACAGAACTAACAAAGCCTAATGGTTGCTGAGAGATGAAAGACGACTTACAGGAGGGTCTGCTCAAACCGGGCTGCTCACACTCTCTCCGTGCTTCTTCAGTCCGGCTTTCCCGCTCTACGCTTTCGCTCTGCCAGCTTCCACCGTACGATGAAATTGTGTTATCGACGTGTGTGCCTGACTTTAAATAGGAGTTTAGACAATGCTATTAAATTTAAAATCGGTGACAGCGTTACGAGAGCATATCATACAATATCAACAAATGTCACTAGAGAGCATCGAACTCCGATAAACAAATATGTCACAACTAAATGTAAAGTCACACACTAGAGGTGCAAGCATGAAGCAGGCTTCCACAACATAACGCTTTAACAGGACATGGAACACCAGAACAAAACAGGAAGCGAAACACCGCATGAAACACCACCCTTGAAGAACTGAAACTGTCCTTCTCCCACCCTTGGGTCCAGTGCACGTGGCAAAGCAGAGGAAAATATGCGGTGTAGCGAAGGTGCTAAAGTAAATATAGTTTCCAGGCGACAATTAAAAATTATTTAGGTTCCATTTATTTTTGAAGTTGTTCAGTACGAGAGTTTAGCCATTTGGCCTCAAAACACAAAGATGCCCACAGATTCGGGGCTGAAGGCCTATCTCTCGCCTCGGGCTCCTGAGCAAGTCCACATCATCAATAATTCGGTATGATCACATCTCACCGGACATCTCACTAAACATCAATAATTCGGTTTTCCTTAAGAGGTGTCTATCAAATCAACTAGATGTCGCTAAACGTTCCGTTACAAGACTTACAAGTTCAAAGTAGTATCTACATATTACATTTTATTTTATTTTTGACATCTTCTACTGTATAACCTTCTATTTGCATGTCTTCGCGAATTTTTTGAAGGGCGGATTGGCGCATATCTCGGTTTTTATAAAAATCCGACGTGATGTCCCATAGACATGCATGTTCTCTGTATAAAGAGGCAAAATGAAGAGTTTGGTCCTCATTCAACTTCATTATTAATTTAAAATATGAAGCTTTCCCTAAATCAAAAAATTCGTTTTCAGTGTTCAACGTTCAATGCAGCACTGGATTGGCTGTCTACACTATTCCAGTGGCGCTGGATTGGGTGAGCTGGAATGAAAAAGTAGACGGTCTCTCCAGTCACTGGACTGGATTGGTCACTGGAATGGGTACATTCCAGTGGATTCCAGTGTCAGTTCACATTATTCCAGTAGCATCCAGCACTGGTTTGGGACGGTGGACTGGAATGCTACTGGAATAATGTGAACCGGGCATTAACTGAAATTGTAATGGCAATGGCAGGTGCATATTCTCAAACCAAGTATTTTTGGCACGGCTGACGCTCTTTGTTCTACAATTCGTTTTGCGGCAACGAAATAGACCTAGTTGTCCTGACGATTTTTGAAGACTCATATTTTTTATGATAAGTGCATTCCATAGTGCATGGAAGCAGTCCCTTCATTCATTCACTTCATTCACTTCTTTTCCACCAGTCTCGCATTTTCGGCACTTTTAACCTGGTTGTGGTTTGAGATCGTTGTAAACAACATGCTTCGAACGCTGCTTTTAATTGGTTTAGCCATTGTAACACGATTTAGTTTGTACACAGTTTGTACTACATTTATCACCAGGATGATTTGCAGGAACGTCAGTATGATTAACTGTAGGTGTTGGAGTAGTTTCAACCATACTGTCGTCACCATCATTTGTAGTTCCAGGTGTTGGAGCAGTTTGTACTACATTATCACCTGGATGACTTGATGAAACGTCAATTTGTATTGAAATTTTCTCTCGGGGTAGCGGGGTACTATAAATAAGGAATGAAACAAAGACTTTGGTACAGCAAGTTTATTGGCACAAGTGCAGTTTACCCCGTCTACACAACAGGAAAGTCTAGCTTACAAGCTAGGTTTTAAATACTTACTTAAATGTATTGCACTACAGACACGCAAAGGGTCGTGAATGCAATTGGCCAGTGATCTTTTACTTATTTCCTACGCTACAAAATCACACCATCGAGTGACCAGACAAGCCAGGCTGCAGGCAGCCGTGGACCACGCTAGGACGTCGTCTCGTGCCCGGCGTCCTAGCGCCGCCAACAGGAAACCTAATAGCTCAGCCCAGAGAGCCACAACCCTCTACAGCGATACTACACTTTAACTCCCTACGAAATTTGTAAGGATAACGCCAATACCTGGTACTCAGTCGGTCAAACCTGGCCGCTAATCACAAACTGTGGGCCGCACTCGGACGTCGTCTCGTGCCCGGCATCCCAGCGCCGCCAAGAAGGGGCTAGGGCTTCAGCGATTTGGCCACGTACCAAGAAGTAAGGTACAAACTGCGTAGGTCGCTCTTTGCCGTCCCAACACTCGTCCCACTGGAAAAAAATCAAAAATAAGTATGCAAGAAGGCATCGTAACAAACTCTAATAGCTTTTCCAGTGGAACTCACCACAACAGAAATTACTTTATCACAAAAAGCCTCCTTTCGCGAACATCAACACAAAATGGCAGTCACCCAAAACGTGGCCTCGTTCCTCGTAGAGCTGTGACAAGTTCGTTCTTTTTTTTTAATATCCGTAGAAAACCGACATACAATTTTGGACTTCCAAGGACGAACCCACTATATCAAAACAAATCTTTAAATTAGAAAATCAGCTTGCACTTTTATAATCTGAAAATCCGTCAAAATGTCATAGTAACACGAAACAAAACGCCAAAAAGAAGGAAGGATAAACCACCGACTCGAACAACTTGTGCTGTCAAAATGACAACCTTAAAAAAAATACAAAATTAAAGATTGTGAATTTCTTTATCTCTGTCGTATTCGTCGTGCAAAATTTATGGTTTCTTTCATATTAATAGCTTGACTTTGCTAAGTCGGCTGATATAGCAAACAATAAATGTTTCTTTTTAGCCCGGTGGTTGACTGGTAGAGCTTTTTGGTCTTAAATCCGCCATTTTATTGTTCCATCTATTCACTAACTCTTGCTTTATATTTTCTCCTTTTTCTTCGGTGATTTTTCCCTCCTCACCAAGGACTAATATGAATTCTTCAAGCAAAGTATCCTCCAGGACCGGAATTTCTGAAATTGTACACCATTTTATAATTAGTGACTTTTTGTGTTGTCGTGAGAAGTGATCCAAGGGAGACCATTTCTCCTGATCCTGCGGCTTAGAAAAGAAACATGAAGTTTCAAAGTTTTTTCAAACTGTGATAACATTCAGTCATCGTTTCGTATTGCATAAAATACTTTTTAGGTTGGGAACTTAGAATGACGGCTCATTTTGCTCATCGAATCGAGTACTAATGTAGGCCATACACGTTACGGTCCACCGCACAGGTTACCTGTCACTCCTGTCAGGTAGCGTATATGGGGAAGTTCCGGTGTACCGTAGCGGTCTTCAGTTCTAGCGATGGCATCGAGGGACGATGACATACTAGCTCTGCTAGGTCTTGCGTTAATTTTAAAACGAAACGATACAAGACCAGTGAAGAAGAAGTGAAAAAGTTGTGTAAGGATTGGTTATTAAAAATAAAAACTTATCTTTACATATAATAAAGCTGAAGAGGGTCGAAAGTCTGTACATGGAAGATATTTAAAAAAAAATAGGCTTGAGATACGTAGAATCGATAACAGAACACATTGCAACAGTTTTTAGAATTTTTGTTTGTTTATCTGTTTGGTCTGTATATTTGTGCGCGCATCACGTGAAAACGGCTGAACGGATTTTGTTGGAAACTTTAGTAATCTGTTGAGATCTGTTGTTGTTGTTGTTGTTGTCGGCCAGGTTATTGGCTACTTTTTATCCCAGAAAGTTGCACAGTTCCCGCGGGATAGCGATGAACACGTCGAAAATCGCAGCTCCTTGAGTCGCAACGTACCTATATAAATATTGCTTCATTATTCAGGTGCACTAAGTTTAAGTTAAGACTATAAAAAAGGTTTTCTCTTTGTTTGATGTTATAGACTATAAAAAAAGCAGTCTCTAACATATGTAATATAACTAAATATTTAGTTGTGATGCATACTCGTCGGTTTAATTATCACCAAATGTATCGTTTGCCCGAATTTTCATAAGGCTATTTTAATATATCTTGTTTTATTTACTGCACATTTCGGGTTTTGTGTGAAATTCATGAAAATTTTGATCAATATAATGATAACCAACCTTCACTTGGATTTTCTTCAATCAATTGTATGTAGTCAGAAGCAGCTATTATCGATTTCAAAAGATTACGCGCTTTCTCTAAAAAAATCGGCCATTTTTTTTGAATAATAGGACTCCGAGATATGCTTTAAAATGTTCACTATACCCAAAAATTCGTAATCTATTGCATGCATGACGACGACATCAAGATAATTACAGTATAAATGACATTACCGGGATTACCTTATTCCGCCAAAGGGGAGGATAATATCTCGAAAAATAAAGTTATCGTCAATGTGATAATAAATTCGTGTCTAATACAGGTCCCTTTATGGTAAGATTAACCTAGGATTTCCGACCAAAGCATCACTAGTAAGGGTACCTTGGCATCAAATGAATCCGCGTGGTCGTCGCGCATCCAAGGGCTACGGTAAACCTAAACTAGTTGCGGAACCTATGTTACAAGGCCCGACTTGAAACTGGTCACCGGTATTCTACTAAAAAAAATCTTGGAGTAGGTTTCTGTGAAACAGTGTGTTTAAAGCTGGTTTCCATTTGATTTAAGTCAAATGAGCACCCAAGATGATTACCATCGTAATATTCCCAGGGTAGCCGTCGAAGATTAATGACACAATTTCCACCCTAGTTGTGTTTAGCAGTTCCAAGCACTGTTTCACTAAACTTGCCCGTTACACGCAAGTAAGCAAAGTTAAATTGTTCTGATGAAAGTATTGGGGTTTGAAGTTAAAACGGAGTGGTTGGTGAAAGAAAATGCTTCTTGAGACTTACACGTTTTATTAACACACGTTTAAATGATTTTTATTTTTATTTTTATTTTTTATTTTTTTATTATCTTATCCGGCACCGGAGCAAGCACACAGGAAAAGGGAACAGAGCAGGCAAACAGACAGTCATTATATCTAATAGGGCAAATACAATAACCATAGTCAATAAAGTTGAGTAAGTGAAGGGTGCACATTCACTATACAACTTAAGCCTAAGGCTTCTCATGCACTAACAGAAAGGCGCTAACTGATCTGATGTGATGATTAAGCCGGAAGGTAATTAGGAAGATAGTAATACAACTATGTTTCCTGACCGTGATTGGGCTTATAGCAATGCAAACTACAAAATTGAAACATAAATAAACATAATAAAAATGTTAATGTGGGTGTAAACGTAAATGTGTGTAAATATGAATGTGTATGTGAATGTGGGCAAATCAGTATGACGTTGGTTTGCATGACTGTGTAACAGTTGTGCTCACTAAACTTTGAGAAAGATCCCGTAGGTTACAAAAACAATTAGATGCAGTTGCTTATGACGCTCCTGCAGTAGGGGCAGTTCAGTTTGGATACTCTGAGGACTCTATCCCTTATAGACATACTGAGCATAAAGTATGGCCACAAGGGATGAGTACGTGCGTAGGTCTTTCGTCTAGACAAACCCCGCACGCTATTGCGGGCTCCGGGCTGCTGGTGGTGGTCACAAGGGATGAGTACGTGGGTAGATCTTGCGTCCAAACAAATCCTGCATGCTATTGCGGGCTCCGGGGTAGGTGGTGGTGGTCACAAGGAATGAGTACGTGGGTGAGTCTTGCGTCCAAACAAATCCCGCATGCTATTGCGGGCTCCGGAGTTGCTAGTGGTGGTCACAAGGGATGAGTACGTGGGTGGGCTTGCATCAAAACCCCGCACGCTATTGCGGGCTCCGGAGTTGCTGGTTGTGGTCACAAGGGATGAGTACGTGGGTGGGTCTTGCATCTGAATCCCACACGCTAAGAAGTTTTAAAACTTCAAATAACGTCAAACAAACAAAAGTAAAACATACTTAAGCTAACTAAAAACAAACATTAATAATTATGATGATTTACACATAATAAAGGATGAGAGAGAAGTTCGGAGCAATCAACTGTAACATTTTGTGGCCTGCCGTAAATTTGAGGTTTTGGTCGAGAATCCATTTTTTACCAATAGACCTAAAAAAATTCTTGTGGGTATATTTTAGGGAGATCTTCCTCGATGACGATTTCATCGCCAACTTCTTCATTGGCCGCCACCTCAGGCACATCGGGGGCAGGCACGACTATGGCCCTACTGGTGGCGACCAAAAAATCACCCACGGTGATGACCCTTCTCTCCAGCGCTGCGAGATTCGCGTCCACAACTGCCCTCCTCACGAGCGACCCTTGCCGGCTGCGCCAGGGTAAAGCCAAGTCGCCCGCAAGTCAGGACTGACGCCGCGCGGTGCACACTCCGAATTTCGTTTGCTTCTACAAACAAACATGATAATTTGTTTTTACAAACGCAGTCAGTTAATTAAAATTCTAAATTAAGTCGTATATATATAAATAATTCTTTATACCTAACCGAAATCGAACTAACACAAGGTAAGTAACTACTGTCTATTGATGTTAATCAATCGCGCTTTTGCTCTCTGTCCCTGTGGTGCATGTTTTAGCCATACCTTTATGTCGTATTCTAAATCTTTTTCAACTGTTAGTTTAAACTGATTTTTAACACGCGTTTCATTTCAACACCCACCCTTGAAACGCAATCCTATTTTTCCTATGCAATAAAAATGTTTCCTAACAGTAGTCCCTTTGGTTAGTAAGTCGGCACCCATTTTATCGCCACTTATATTAACTTCAGCGTTAAATTATGAACATGTACTTTCAAGAAATGATAGCTAATATCTATATGCTTAGACCAGTGGTGGGCAAACTTTTTTCATGGCGGGCCAGAAAATCACAGATATTTCAAAGAAGGGCCAAAATTATACTAAAATGCAATTTTTTTGACACATGACGCATGAACTACGTGGCTAGTCTAGCTGGCTCCTTTGCCTTCGCATCTATTATTCTATTTTATACAGCAGCACCGTCTAAATATCGTCATCCTGTGCCATAACACTCCAATTCGAAGGAACGCCGGCGGGCCGCATTAAATTCTTTCGCGGGCCGGAGTTGGCCCGCGGGCCGTAGTTTGCCCAACACTGGCTTAGACCTAGGTAGATAGCAGTTGTTATGGGGCAGCTTTATAGCGCTCTGGCTGTCGCTGAAAATGGCCATGGGGTCACTCTGCTTGTGCCGGACCTCTTCGTCCAGTAGGATTATTGTCTAACTCGCTCGCAATCGCCATCGTGTTCATTTTGACAGTTCATGTATGGGCTGACAATTGGCATCGGAATCAGCTAGCTGTCACATTCATACAACAACTGTCAAAATGAACACGATGGCGATTGCGAGCGAGTTAGACAATAAGCCTACAGCTCCGTGTGTACAGGGTCGCTCCACGATCTAAATAATCGCCAGACATCGCCTCGTTTTCGTCCTGTCTACCTAGCATACTAAGCGACTCCCAAGAGCCAGGTTTACCAGAATCCATCTTGCTGTCAGTCTTTTCTGTGTCTCTTTTCGCCATGGCTGTGTCCGCGGAGAGAGACGGTTACGGGAGCACCATGTTATCAATTATCCGTCGCCAACCTCTGGGGGTGGCACGATTGCTGGATCCACTCGAGGCGCGGGCACCGCCAACACCTCGCCCATTGGAGTCCGTGTCGGCGTCTTGTCCCGCGGGGGTTTCTGCTTTACGTCTGCGCTCCCCGGAGACAGTAATCGAAATCGTGTCTCTAAGGCCCACTTGCACAGTCCAGAGTTAAAAAATTAAATCGCTAACTCGGGATAAAGTTTGACAGTTCCATATTTTTGACACTACTTAGCCCCGGGTTAGCATCTAACACGGCATTTAACCCTGGTCCGTGCAAGTGGCCCTAAAAAACGAACGTTAACCCTGTCGGGGCGGTCCGACACTTCGAACAAGCTCGGGGTGACAAGGCTTAGGCTCAGCATGATCTGCCAGTTTAGATTAAAAAAAAAAACTAGCGGTGCTGGTCTTTCACATACTTTCTTCCATTTAGTTGTGGTTTTAATGGCGCCACTCGGCACTCGTATCGCCATTCAGGAGGCCCGTCAGACTTTCCCACAGTTGTATCGCCTGGATACGATCATGAGGGTTTTTCGATGACACCGGTTTGTTGATGTCCCCATGTCTGTAAACGGACATATTTTTAACAAATGGCTGTAAAAGGGCCACTTTCGAAAATTAGCGTTGGCTGATAAAGATATCGAATATGGTTGTATATCGATCCACAGACCAAGCTTGAAAGGTTTGCACAGGCAGGGACACGCAGAATAAAATTATCTCGTATGACCGCCTTGGGTGTCTTTTAATCTTTTTCGAGTATTTTCCCTTCAAAGGCGTAATGTTCATTAAGGTAGTGGGAGTGTTGGAGTAACAATTATTTTACTTGAGCCATTTTAAAGGTTTTATTATTTTTTGCTACATGGTCTTTTACCCAGGCCAGATCAAATCAATTGGGTGAGCTTGCAGTGGTATAGGGGTAAGTGAAGTACCTACAGTGATGCCTTTTTCTTTTGCCATCTCATCCACACAACATTTGTTAAATTAGGTACACTTTTTCTCGATGGACAATACCTAATAAGCTTTAGTCATATTTGCTTCAAAAGGAATATCTTTTGACAAACTAACGTACCTGATACCTAAATCGGGAATTTTCATTGTCGCTATCGGCGCTATCCTCGCATTCAGATAGCAAAATACGTCGGTTTTTCCTCCTACGCGGTGGGAGTATTTCATCATCCGAATCGTCCGAAAACTCCGATATTTAGTAGAAAAACTTACGGACTAAAAAAAGTGGTGAAACAGGCCCTTAATCTCATACGTGCGACGTAATAAAATTAACTTACCGACAAACAATGTTTAGCCAGGATATTGAAGTTTGGAGTGGCGTGAGCGTGACATCGATGGCATGAGCTTTCTGAAAACTACTGGTCGGTGTCTGCCACATCTGACATCTGCGCTACGTCGTATTCTGCCTGTTCGTAAGTCGCGATGTTCGCTCGTTTTAAAACGCACGGTATGGCCCTCCAGTTTTTTTCTGGTGTTGAGTTTTCATTTCTTTTTAGTTTTTTTTTTGTGTTTTAGAGGCCAATATAATATGCCTAGTGGTTTGACCTGTTGCCTCTTAAGCAGAGGGTTGTGGGTTCGAATCCTGGGCTCGCACCTCTTGAGTTTTTGGAATTTATGTGCGATATCTCATTTGAAATAGACCTAGCTTTTCGGTGAAGGAAAACATCGTGACCTGCACACAACTGCGAAGCAATTCAATGGTGTGTGTGAAGTTCCCAATCCGCACTGCGCCCGCGTGGGAACTATAGCCCAAACTCTCTCATTCTGAGAGGAGGCCTGTGTATGTAGGCTGGAGATAGATATTATAATATGCCTCGATTTTCCCAGTAACTAAGGGACAGTTGAAAGTGAATACTTCCCGTTTTCGATGGTTTCCACTATTTTAAACGGCATTTTGCTGGAAAATAATTGTACCCACTTACACTTAGAAATATTTAGAAAAATACTCCTTGAACTCTGTTATGAGTTTGGCCTTTAACTCGTAGTTTTTTGAGTTTCCGTCTAGGAGATCGCCGATGTGCCTTAATTCTTCCTTGCCCAGTTTGCCTATGACTAGGTCGAATTTGGTGTCTGAGCCAACCCTCTGCGGTGCTATAATCGACTCAAACTATGCAAACCAAAAATCTGACAAATCTCCAGAACGGTGCTATTCTACCCGCTACGCTTATCGACTGAATCTCAGCCGGAGTCTGTCTTTGCTCGGCTCGGCTCGTCCCGGCGTTAGCTTCTCCGTCCATGATGCTCTTAGTGGGTTAAGATGGACGCACCCAAAAATAACGCACGCGTCCGCCTGGTTAGCTATGTCGAGGGTCACCACTGTAATTACTCTTTACTGTGGGCTACGTAAGCCGTACGTCTATAATATACAGTGCTGTAAGAGTGGGCAAACCTAGTTTTTTAAAAGAGGCTCTGCATGACTCGGTTTGACTGGATGCCATTTAAAATACGTACACATCTCCTTTGTAGTTTAAACAGCCGATGGATTTCAGTACAACTACCCCTACTAATATCGGCAATCCATAGAGAACATGTGATTGGAAAAAAGCGTGATACGCTTGTAAGGCCGCTTTTAAAGTAGAAATATTTTTCAAGCGTTTCAGGGCAAAAGTGAAACTACTGAGTTTGCTACAGAGACTACATGCTTCTTCCAGTTTAAGTTTTCATCGACATAAATACCTAAAAATGTTGCTTCATTTATAGCCAGAACCGACAAGTCATTTGATTCTTTGATTGACATACTCTCCTGGTTCAACGCATTTTCACAACTCGAATAGCCACCGTGGGATTCCGTACATTCAATAAAAGCTTTTGCTGGCGCATCGCAGATAAAACTGTGCACCTTTACAACATAATGGTATTCGAGTTTTTAATGATTCACGGTTAAGTTCATTCGAAATATTATAAACGGGATGTGAACCGCGATTACCTTTATTCTACCCGTTTCCGTAGTCCGGGTCCGTAGTCTACCCGTGATCATGATACATGCAACTGTATCGAAATATCGGGAGCTCAATAAAGGTAATCGCGGTTCACATCCCGTTTATAATATTTCGAATAATGGTATTCCTTCAAAATGAAACCCATTCTTAAGTAGCATATCCAGTTCTGAAACATGGTTTCAAAAATCGATATAAAGTGTGGGTTTTGTGTGCCCAGCCCACAGAACAATGTTATTGCGAACGGCTCTGTACCAGTTCAATTTTTGATTTAGGCCATAGTAGTAGTACTAGTGACCTTACTAATCTACGGTGTATCATTTGTACTACCAGTTGAACTACGGTAGTACTACTGTCACAGAGGGGCCGCGTGTTTGTAGGTGTACTTTTGAACAGGGGCAGGCCAATCCACATTGAAAGGTAAAGTTATTTCTTTTAAATAATTTTTCTTTAATAATTCAATTTGATTTTTAATCGATTTAAATTAGCGTTTAAGACTCGCTCAATCGTATGAAGACCAGGAGCAAACGTCGGTAACCAACGTCCGAAGACGGAGGGCTGAGTTGACATTTTGCTGATAAGCTCTAAGACTAACCTTTGTTCGGTCACGTATCTCTCTAACGTACTCTTGGTAAAGTAAGCAAGATTCAGCGAAAGCACAGAGGCGTCCCTTCTATTACTGGCCAACTCAACTCGGGCAGAGGAAAAATCCTCAGGGGAGTGGACTCGCATCAAGTAATCTCTGGTCCGCTCTTTAATAGGGACACTGACGCGTATCGTATCATGAACTTTAGTCTTTAGCTGAAACAGTGCTATCCCGAAGCGACACTCATCCGTGACTTCGAGGAAGCCGTTCCATCCTGTACTCTCGAGGGGAACAGAGCTCCTCAGAACTCGTTCAATCCTTTTGCTGTTGAGTTGCTCAACTCCTCCATGCTGCATAGGTTCGCGATATGGAACCGCCTTCTTGACTGGGACGTATGGAGCGAGCCTAGGTCCCAGTGTGCTGCGCCCCTGCATCCCCGGTGTCGCGTGCCGACGCGCTTGCTCTCGAGAGCTCAACATATTCCTATGGCCAATGAGAACTTTTCCGTGCTCAGTCACGGAGCCTCCAACATTTATCTATACATAAATACATGTAATGAATACATACATACATACATACAGGCTCTTACAACAGAATCTGCAGTTACTTTCATGGGTCTGATTATTTCGGCAGCATCAGTTTCAGCGCAGTTTATGCGGTAAGGCGTTACCGTTATGGTGCCGAGGCGATAGGTGTCTCTATGCTCCACAACAGTAAAAGTGCAGTCGTCAGGGCAACGCAAAAAAGGATTATATGATCCAACAGCTAGAACGAACTCGATGGACGTAAAATTGAGTCCAGTTTGACTCTTTTGTTCATCTCCAATCATTCTGATTTTCACCTTTTGCCTCGCCTTAGTAAATAAACATGCTTACCTCTCGCTAAACCCAAACTGGCGTGGAGTGGAGGTGCTCCACGAGCAAATCTTGCTGCATTTTGTTAGTTCTTTTTCGCGACATTTCTATTCTCCCTTAATGGCGGCGGAAAATTCTTTGAAAATTAACAGACGAGCACGATGACAGAAACTTTTTTTTAATAGACTCCATTTAAATGTTGCCCATTCAAATTTAAGAAAATACGATCCCACACTTTTTGTCAGATTTCATTCATTCATTTGCTCACTTATTTTTGTCAAGTAGCAACACACTCAATTTAACTTAGAAATTTTAGAATACGGATAAATCCGGCAAAATTTTAGTTAGCTTGACATTAATTTTTAATTTAAAATTAGAAAATTTAGTTTTAGGCTATTTAGGCGACGTGCACGTAGAATAGCATCCATTATATACCCTATATATAGCAGAATAGATTAGCATTATCTCTTTTGAACTGACTGGGCCAATTTTTTCTGTTTTTCCTCCTCTGCTAGAAGTCTGTCCTTTACAGTGTTTAATTCACCGGATTCATGTTTTTGGCACGGATAACTCACGTATAAAAGCCGAAGGAATGCTCCGACAATTGTTTCGGACTATTCCGTAGTCCTTCATCAGAGAGCGCTCGCCCCGGCGGCAGCGAAACGAACACTGCGCGCCAACGCTCTGCTCGGGCGGCTACTTTGCGCAGCTGACATCGGCGCACAACTACCCTCAATTGAAACAATTGTGTGCATATTTCTTGTATTCTCGTCAAATTTTCTTTTAATGATGTTTCCTCGTTGTACTTCTTCTTAACTGTCGTCGTAAAAATAACTTTTTTTCCTTTTTTTTTAAATCCTTCTAAATTTTTAAACATTTCCAAAGCCGTGTTGACCATGTTGTGCAACTATGTATATTTATTACCTCTTCTACTTTTCCTTTCAGTTTACCAAGTATACTTTGCAAAACGATTTGGTTTTGAAAGTTGCCGGGATTTGCTTCTTGGTAAAACTGTGTCAATACCAATTCGTTAGTCGAATTAAATCGGAACAATCGATTTGGGTTCCCGTCATTATCAGGGATAATATTAACAGCTGTTTTAAAAATATAACGATATCACCGTCCCTTTTACAAGTAAAATCAGAACTTTGTGTTCTTCTAAAAAAAATAGTTCAAGTTTATATACAGATTAATAGAATGAATCCCGTTCACATCCCGTTTATAATATTTCGAATGAACTTAACCGTGAATCATTAAAAACTCTTATAATAGAATGAATACCTGAAGTGTAGGTAGGTCTGAAAATGTCGGTCGTTGTCAATAGGTAACAAATAGTCAATTAGATAAAGGAGGAATAAGAGTAAGGATCAGGCTGGACTTACATCAATCTCAGCATTTTCTATGTTTCGTCTTCAGGCTCGTAGATTCGGCGAAAGTGACGGCCTGACGGCTCTTGATGTTTGAAGAATTTAACTTTCAGACCGGCCAATTATTGTAGACTAGAAGTGAAAACAATTAATAAACTTTTTTAAAATTATATTACAAGAAAAGTTACAAGGTTTTCCCGACAAGAGCTTTTCGTGGTGCTTAACCGATGCTAGGTTTAGCGACACTGGCTGCGCGCGGGTACACACACTTGGGCTTCGCCCACACTTCTCATTATAATGAAAATACTTAAAGGTAGGGGAGAAACCACTGGCGTACGTAAGCTAGTAAAATAAACATGCACTTACCTAGTTGATCGGAGTCATATAAACTTTCATTCTCCTCAACAGAACAGACAACAAAATCATTTCTTTTACTTTCTGTTGCACTGCTGTGAGGGGCGGTGCCAGGTTTTTTCCTCCACCAGTCTTGTATTGCTCCGCGCGGAACAAACTCGACCTTTTGCGAGTCCCGCGCTTTAGAGCCTCGAACCTAAATTTGAATTGTTTGCGATCACGAAAGGGTCCAGCTCCGGCACAGTTAAATTCTGATTCTTTCCAAGCATTTTCCTTGTCTTGCCAAGTTACGTTGTCACTTTTTTTGTTTTCTATAATCAATTTAAATTTTTCAACGAGAGAGATTAGTTTCAGTCTCCTCGCGAGAAAAGTTGACTGTACGCGCTCTCTTATTGATAGTGTTTTTTTCCATTTTTCATACAAATCGTTTATAAACTCCACCGTAAACGTAAATTCACTCGACTCGACAGCCAAAAACGTTACTATTAGCAGCTTTGATTTTATCGGAATCTTTTTCTTTATACGGCCTGTCAGCTAACGTTTGAGAGAGAGACCGCGGCAGACCGCGTTTGATGAGTGTCTTTTTCAGCAACTTTAATCTTTGTAAGGATGGGATCACACGTTCCACAGTATTTGCAGTAACAGGACGATATAGGTCGTTGGCGTTGTAAAGGTTATTCGAAAGGCGGTTAACGCGTGCGGGTCCTCCAGAACGTATCCAGTGTTTGCCTCCCGCTGTCTGATGAATGTTGCTGGACGGTATCCACCTGGAAGGCTGCATCCCGTCTGAGCAAATCCTCATCCAGCGGGAAGCTGTCGTGGATGAGGTTATGCAGGACAGCGCAGGCATTAACCACCTTGCCAGCCTTTACCGGTACATAATGCAGCACTCTATGCGCTATCTATTTTTTACTACCCCAATACACCTTTCAACAACATTTCTGGCCCTGACATGTTTGTGGGTGTAGTACGCCTCTGGCGTACCGGCGGCCGCGTTTAATATAGGTACCATGAGCCACAGCCTTTGGGCGTAGCCGGAATCTCCTGCAAAAAAGATGTTATGTATGTTTGTTGAATGTGTTATGTGTGTAAAATTCCAATAACATGAAATGGGTAAAATTTCCCTAATGCCACAAAATATTGGGAACAAACTTATATAGTAAAACCTTACCCAGCAACCAGCGCGCTTCACCCTCACGGTGAAGTTGCTCCAGGTAGTGCTGGACTGGGCACTGGTTCCAGATGTGGGAGTCGTGGCAGGACCCCCCAAAGGACGCATCAACATGTAGGATGCGTAGACCCGCGTCACAGGTCTGTAAAAAAACATAGTTTAAGCAAGGATGGTCTTTCCGAATGCGCTGGTAGTTTCCAAAAACGACATTTAAAAGAGCCCTTGGCGGCCTATTTGCAAAAATATTTTTTTAATTTTGAAGAAGTATACTGTAAAAATAAAGCAGTAAGTACCTATGTGCATTTTAATAGTAGGTGTTTGACTAAGGCTTTAGTTATGTCTTTTCAAACTTACAATGAGGACATTCGTGAATCAGCTTTCGGCTGAAATACGCCTCCTCACTGTCTTTCGGGCGGATTATGACGACGTGCGTCCCATCTACGCATCCCACAACCCCAGGAATTCCAAATTTTTCCATAAATCTGGAACATAAGCATTAGTATTATTTATTTATTCATAAAAACTTACACAGCATGACAGCGAAGCACTGCGTGTGATGATATTTTATACTCAGTTCACTTACCCGAGACGGCTTCCCTCTCCTGGTGCGTTTTGGGGAAATTGATGTACTTTTTGAGAATCCTGGGGTCGTTCAAAGCCTCTATGACCTAAAATTAAAATTAGTTATATTATAATTCCACCATCGTTTTTCAGAAACTACTTGTAGACTTAGCAACAGAAATGTTGGAGATATGTGTATGACTTAGCATCTAAACACACTATGCCGAAGGTACGCGATCAAAGTTCCGCGCCGTATTTTACGTTCAGATTCCGAAGCATCCGGCTAATTTACCTTCTTCAGATGTACCACATTTCTACGGTATGCCTGTCCTGTCTCATCATTCTAACATTTATATCTCCATTATTTGTGATGCATACAGTATGTGGTATCTCATTGAAATTTGCTGTTAGTTTATTTGCTTCAGTCAATTCCTTAACATATACTTTATCCCCCTCCGAGATGTCAGTTTCCGTAGCTCTCCTTTTCTTGTCTGCATAGTACTTCCCTTTTTTCTTATGCTCTTGGTCGTCTCTAACGGCATCATCAGGCATTTTGTTCATGACTTCCAATGACGGAATCTTGTCCCTGTTGTCTGCCATAAAAAAGTTCTGACGGTGTATGACCGGTAACAGAATGCGGTTTCCCGTTGCACATCATTTGATACTCCCATAGGCTTTCCTATTAAAGTGCTGAATTTACGCAGCAGAAATTCAGTTGCATAATTTTGTGTGTAGTCAGTGTATCGAATCGTAAATGAAACAAACACGGAGTACCTAAGTTTTAATGACAAAGCATGTGCTTTATGCGCATAAAAATTGTTACTTAAGTTAGTTACTAAGTTAAGAAAGGTACACACCTACTTCCCACAAACATTGGTGTATCTTGCTCTGGGACATTGCTAAGTGGTGGTATGCCCCAACTCCCTTCTGGTAAGGTCCATTTGCATAAAACGTGATCGCCGCTAGAACCTACAATAGTAAATAAAAATAAGTAGTGCACTCAATATGAAATATTATGTAAAACTAAAAATTATATACTGTGACATATCCGACCCGACCAGAGCCGGTTATGACCAACACGGGATGGTAAATAAAACCAACTCAGTTAAATGAATAAGAGAATTTATTCTAAATATAAAAACCTGGGCTAACATACAGTAGGTACAATCTTGAGCTGGGGAGGGTTAAAGAGTCTATGCCAACTGATATTATGTTTGCTTGCTCATCTGTTAATAGTTTTGAAAAAAGTTGAGCGCCATCAGTCGAACGGTGACTGGACCGGAAATAAGTTAAATTTTGGTACGTTTTGGGTAGAACTACCCTTAATATTCTAACGAAGCAGTCCGTGTCAATTCTGGCACCGGGACCAGCAAACAGCCACAAGTGGAAGGGCGGAGCAAATTAAGGTGCACTTGGGCCGAGCCCAGAAACCCCTTGTTCAGGAAACAAATATAATTTAATGGAAATGGCCTCAAAATTGGGTCATAGGGAAAAATCTACCCACACAATAAAAAAATCGTCGGAAGTTCGAATTAATCGAGTTACCGAAGAGGAATGAAGGTCCCGCATTAGCTGGCCAGGCTCTTGGTGACGTCTATCAACTCCTCGGAGGTCTCTAAATTCGCCTAAGGTGCGTTTATGCAGTAACCAATAAAACAACGTAAAAAAACGGGCACGCAGTTGGACGGTAGCCGTAGGTACCCCACAATTTCAATGCAATTACTCACCATGCGACATTTGGCGTCGCGTTTGCAAAATGGCGCACAGTGCGTTCGTTTTTCGCCGCGGATGAGGGGAAGCGGCCTCGTAGTCCAAAAGTAAAGTCAGCTTAAAAAACCGCTCCAACGAATTGAATGACCGGTCGCTGGACGGATGACATTGAAATTGACAAAACGATGTTGTTGTTTTTTCATTTCTTTTCTCTAGGGAAAAGGCAAAGGTATCGAACCATACAGCCTAGTCTTCGTTTTCATTATTTTTGTATTGGTAGTTTTTTAATAAAGCCAATAAAGGCCAAGTCTTCATTCATTTTTTTTTTCAAGGCATAAAGCCACGTCTTCAATAAATTCTAGTGGTCAATTCAGGGTGCAAGTTTTTCGTATCCGAGTATGTATGTCCATTCCAAGTATTGTATAAGCTGAGGGTTTAGTCAAATCCGGTTTTCTCCAAGTCCATTTTATAAATCTCGTATAGTAGAACAAATAAAATCATAAAGATTATGTTTCTGTATTTTTTAAAAGCTCCTGAGTATCGAACCGAACTCATTTGATAAATCGTTATTAGCTTATCAATTAAAGCTAGGCGTTGAATATTATATACCTATGGGACAGTCAAAAAGTATGCGATCCAATGCTTGATCTAAGTTTAAGTTGCATTCTGTGCATTTAGGTGACAGGGCTATTTTCATTCTGTGTAAGTGAGCATTGATGCGGCAATGGTCAAATCGTAAACGAGATAAAATTGTATTAAACTTTCTTCCTTTATAAAGCTGCAATCTTGAGGAACCAGGGTTTTTTCCCAATAACTTCATTGATTGAAGCAGGCCAGGAGCCTTTATGTATTTTGGTGTCATTCCAAAGAGCTGACCATTCAGCAAGGCAAATTTCTTTGATCTTTGATACCAAATCTGTATAATGAACGCCATAAGAGACAGAAGTTACTTGCAGTTTTCGCAAGAAAGTCAGCGCCTCTCGTTGCCTTTAACACCAATATGAGCCGGAGTCCACATAGATTCAACATTGATGTTATCCCGATGAAGTTGTTACCACAATTCTTTAATATCGTAAAGGATGTAGTTAGTTTTATTATTCATAGTTGTGCTTTGTATAGATTTTAAAACACTCATGCTATCTGTCACAATTAACCATTTCTTAATATGTCTGGTTTGGTTTAGCACGTAAGGACATTATCGACGTAATTGTAAAGGATATCTTACTAGAATCACACGAACAATCTCTGTGTCGATTGATAAATAGCTTGCGAACTAACTCACTCAATTGATTCAGTAAATTAGTAAAAATACCTTCAGTTCCCGCTGCACGGCTGTGTTGCGCCGCCAACTTTTCAGCGCAGGGCAAATTTCGTCACATAGTCGCACGAACTGCGCTTTCGTGAGACGAAAATTTTCCCTAAAGAAGTTGTTTGACAACTCGAGAGGGTGGCTCTCGTCCCTCAACAGCCGGCGCTCAGCCCTTGCCTGAGCCATCAGGCGCTCCTCCTCGGCCACCAAAATTAAATAAGAGCGTGCCATTATCTTCGATAACATATATTTATAATTAAAAATAGCAAGGTGCCTTTAAAAGTGAATTATTATATGGATAAATTATAAATTACCAAAAAAAAATTACTTACGTCTAATCCTTCTTCTCAAGACGGAGACAATGTCGTCCCCGCTTTCGTTTGACGGCTCGCCTTCGGCTTCAAATCGATTCCAAGTTGTCAATTTTGTTACGTGGAACGACTTATTGGCAAATCACTCGTTCAATTGATGGTCATTTAATTAAACAATAGAAACAATAAAATAAAATGTCAAAATTACACATTAAATTGCAAAAACAATGAAATACCTAGTCCCTCAACTACATAACCTACGAACTAAACAACCCGCCCCGCAAAGGTTGAACGGCGATGGACAACCTCTGCGCCAGGAATGACCCGGAACGAGAGTCTAGGCCACGCTCTCGCAACCGGCGTCCCACGTCTTTAAAAAATATCTTGGCCTCCATGCACCAACACCCCATCGTCTCGGCCAATCAATCAATCGTTCAATTGGTTTCAAAAATGGCTCACAATCGCTTTCGAATGCGATGTCAAGCCGATCGAGTTACGTGGAACGATTGTTTTCATTTTGAAACCAATCTCGCCATCAACTGTCAAAAATGAAGACGATGGTGATTGCGAGCGTGTTACGTAATAAGCCTGCTGACCTGCAATATTAAAAGAAAGATTAAGTTTTGTTTAAAACATGCATTATCATTTCTGCTGAAGCTACCAATTAACATAACCATAACCAGCCAGTCCATAACACACTTTCAATGAAACACCATGACGCATATAAGCTTGGCTCAGTTTCTTTTAGCTCTAAATGGTAACACCTGAGGGAGTATTGGTCAAGCTTTCGTTGTAAAATTGTAATTAATATTGCATCCCAATGTTGGGCTGGTACAGCTAAATTTATTAATGCACCTTACATGCTGTCTAGTTTTTGAAGTTACAAGTTAATGATTAGATGTGATATACTTACTTTGCCAAGATAACTCGCGAAGGGTCTGAACCTTTGTAGTGCAAGGTCCTCTTTTTTACTACTGGGTATGGATTTCGTCGGAAGGAAAACAAATGCGAGTGCCAAACATACACTATATTGACTTGACGGCCGCAGAGAAATAATTAAAGGAACATGCTACGCTTAAGAGTTACTTATATTATTTAACCTACACTGGCTCTAATGGGCCGGCCGGCAAATAAGCAAAGAAAAAAGTCTACGGTACCGTTCACACGCGAAGCGAAAACACCTGGACGGCGTAGCTGACCTAACTAAGGTTTATACTTAGGGTTAAACTTATTAACAAAATCCCTTAAGGGGAGGGTTCAATTTAACGGTTTTGATCGATAACGCTTCTTATGGATAAATTATCTAGTAAATCTACGACTCAGCTGAGAGCTGCGGAGCTCCTGGGAACAAGGCGGGGAAGCCTTGCCTAGTACCTGCCACGCAGGGCTCGGTGCTGGACCCGGAGTAATGGGACGGTTCTTCAGGAGTACCAAAGAACTCCTGGAACGGTCAGCTTATTTAATAACACGTAAATTACAAACTGACCCTACGCAGGATGGGGGTAACACAGGCAATAAGCCAACAAGCCAACTTTGGGGGAAATGTGGTTATTTTTAAGTGGAAACGGTCAGATAGTCGGGTTACCTTCGAGCCCCCGAGGCCTTAATTTTAAGTAATAGGAAACACGGGCGTAGCGGAAGGCTCTGGCCGTGACCTAGATTACCTAGACTAGTGAAGGGTCAAATCGGAGGTTAGAAAAGTGGCTCACCTGTCGGAGGATAATGGTCCTGCTTGGGAATGTTGACCAATGTCAACTCCAGGAGCCCTGGAACCGCCAACCGGTCTCAAGCTCAGGTGTAACTACTTTTAGGTCACTGAAACGACACCTTGGTTTAACATAACACGTCAACAATATAAATATTTTGACTGTAGGCACTTTCTGTCATACTTACACGGCAGGGAACGATTCCCGGGTCCGAAATACAAGTGATATTAATGAAAAGGAGACACTTTAAAACACTAATTAAAATATGGTCGATAGCCGCAACTGTCCAAAAACCAAAAATCAATTAAATCGACGCACTCCAGTGAACTTTGGCAATGATTTGTTAAAAAAATTGATAAAATCTTACCGGATTTCGAAGATAACATAACAAACAATTAGATTAATTGGTAGTGCACTCGCCACTCAATCGATACAGAGATCGAAGGAAAATAATGGCCGCCGGATTGTTGCCATCCTAAAATCGCAGTTCGAATAATATTTTGCTTTTTTATTTTTCCTATAATGGAAAGTCGAACTTCGTCAGCGAGAATTAAAATAAATTCATCTATTATAGAGGATGACAAGTACGATGAAGAACCTCTGCCTTTTTGTCCAAATCTCACCAAATGTTCAGCCATGAAAGGATCAAATTTAGATATAAGCTCAATGCAGCCAAGAAAATTTCTGTTTACTGCAGATCCAATAATTGTCGCGACACTTCCGCAAAATATATATATTGTCTGTGGCAACATTCTGAAATCTATGGTAAGTTAAATACTTTCTGACAATACCAGTGTCAACCTGTTATAATTTCATTTTGTAACGGTGATTTCTCACCCTTACACACCGTCTGTCCCAGTCGGTTCGCACAAGACTAATTAAGTTAATATCCCTGGGCGCCTTTCCATGTGTGAGACAAGTAAAACAATATTTTTTAAGGTATAATAATAACGTAATATTTATTCCAAAAGACAGGGGGTTAATTCCACTTTCATACAAAAATGAAGTAGGTGTCGTCGCTCACGCTGCTGTATCTGAAGTTATACAATTCAAAATTATGGTTAGTTACCTATGTCAAACTTAGGTTTAAAAATAGTATAGACTGTACTGTACTATATAGCTAATGAGCTTCCTGTGCATCAATGAACATTTAAATTGTTACAAATATAGTTAAGGAAAAAGTTTCACAGGTGCTGGCTAGAACGTTGCAGTCCACTCCAGTATTAATCAGAGCAAAAATTAAGGAGAAATTAATGTGGTGTAATTTACCGGCGAGTCATTGTTATTCCGGAGTGTAAAATGATGTCTTACACCACCGCGATGGACACGGGGGACGTGGCAGTCTACCCCGGACTACGGATCTTCTTTTTTAAGTTGACATTGGAGAGCTTACCGAGACCTTGGATGGATCGATGGGCCCCTACAACAAAATTACACCTCCTATTACTACCAGGACTTTGCCCTACAAATATATTGAAAGCACCGTAGAACGGTAACAAAAACTTACATTTCTGGGTATATAGCAGGGGGATATAGCAGACGTGAATTAAGGATGCGACGACACAATAGGGCCCCTAGCCCACTGCTCCACCAACTACTCGGACCGTGGATCCCTCTTCAAAATGACGACCCCAATGGAAATTTCCAGAACCGGACGAACGGAGCTAACTTGCACGCCGGAACACATTTACGATGCAGAGAAAGGCCGAGACTGACGGAGCCTCCGCTTATATAAGCTCGCAGCCCCACTACGCATGCCGACTCCCGATGGCATCACATGTGGAACGCCGATACATCAAACACTGACACTAAGTCCCAAATTTAAGTCTACTCCTGGCAAATGAAAGCATTACACCCGCTTCCTCGAGCGTTCGCATTGCTCTACGCTTGCGCGCAGGCGCTATCAATACGTCATAACATCGGCCTGGAGAGAGATCTCTATTAGTGGTCTCTCCCCACAATACCATCGAAGAAATGTCCCTATGGAGGGTCAAAATTGTTATGTTACAATTTTGACCGTGAAATGGAAGCCTATTAGCCTACGAGAAGATGGGCGCCCCGTAAAGTGCCATGCTTCGCAGCACACCTGCGTACAGACCCTTTGGCGGACACCCAAATCCAGGTACAAAGAGCAAAACGTATTACCAAACAGACGTAGTGGCAGAATATCAATTGGGTTTTGGGGTTTTATGAATAGTGGCGGGCCTATAGAGTTATGTGAGATCTCTGGTCGATTGAACAGCCAGGAATATCTAGAGATATTACGGGATGTATTTTAGCCCTGTGCTATACTAGTGTATCCTGATGGACACGTAATTGAATTCATGGAAGACAACTCTGCAATCCACAATGCGAGACGTGTCCAGGCTTGGATAGACAACAACGAGGTATTAAGATTAAATTTAATAAAAATGCTCCCACGAAGCCCTGATATCAACCCCATAGAGAATCTATGGGGTTTAATGGTTCAGGACTGGGATGCAAGTAAAGCTCGCGCAACTCCCACCTTAAGAGCACACGTCCACGAAATTTGGGAGCAATATATATTTAGAGGCTGGTTGCGCAAAGCCCGAGACCGAACCGGATGGCGTGTTGATGAGGAGGCCTACGCCCAACAATGGGTTAATTTAGGCTGAAGAAGAAGCGGAGGAGAATTTGCAAGCGGTGCGGTGCGGTGAAAGATGCAGATGGAGGGTATACAAAATATTAGGTTGTATATGTATATATATGAAGGAAATATGGAGTTTTTATGATGAAAGTTGTGACGGAGCGCTCTTGGCCCGGCGTGTGGGGGAGGGCGACTCGTCACGTGACCCTCGGTGCTAGGCACTGCGAGGGTCTTTTTGTTGTTGTATATTCTTTGATTCTATCAGCCTGGGGTAGCCTATGGGGAGTGTGGAACGAAAACAAGGAGACGGGCTCAGTAGGCCTTTTATTGGTACTTAACTAATCTAGGTTATATGTACAAAAGAGAACTTAACGACTAAGTCTAAGAGCTAGGGTTCCTTATGATTAAGGGCGGTAGTTCTCTCAGGGAAGTATCAAAATACGTGCGCAAATGCACAGTGTGTCAAATACACAAACCGTCGCAGGAGCAAAAACCAGGCGTAATGCATGTCAAAAACGCGAAAGAACCATGGGAAATCGTAAGCACCGATTTAATTGGTCCATTACCACGCTCGACGAAAGGTTTCTGCTGGATAATCGTATTTCACGACAAATTCACAAAATGGACAGAAATAAAACCGTTGAGAACAGCGACGACAGCCAGTATAATAAGCGCATTGAGAGAATGTATAATTTTCCGACACGGTTCGCCAAACATACTCCTAACAGATAATGGAAGACAGTACGTAAGCAAACAATTCGAAGAAGAATTAAGAAAACACGGAATACAGCACAGACGCACAGCTCCATATTCCCCACAAGGAAACCCGACCGAAAAAGTGAACCGATTTTTAGAAACAATGATATCCGCATTCATTACCGACAACCACAAGAAATGGGATCAACACCTATCAGAATTTAACTTCGCCATAAATACATCACGACAAGAATCAACAAAGCACTCGCGGGCATTCCTGCTATACGGACGAGAACTAAGATTACCGGGCGACAAAAATCAGTTCCCCACCCCGACCGCACGAGGTAAAGACAAAATGGAAGAATTATATGAGTTGGCACAAAGGTACCAATCATCCGCATCGAATAATCAGAAACGTCATTACGATAAAAATAGAAGAGATTGGAAACCAGAAATAGGGGACCTAGTACTCAAGAGAGCCTACCCCTTATCCGACGCAGCGAAGAATTTCTGCGCGAAATTAGCCCCTAAATTCTCGGGCCCCTTTAAAGTTACGGAACAACGCTCACCGGTGATATTTATATTACAAGACCAGAATAACCCTAGGCGCATCATGACGGCACATGTCAAAGATATAAAAAAGTTTGTCTCCTAAAAAAAAAAAGAAACCAGTAATAATAATAATAATAATAATAATATTTGGGAACAATTCACACAAATTGACCTAGTCCCAAAGTAAGCGCTAGTAAGGCTTGTGTTATGGGTACTAGACAACGATATACATAATTATATACAGAAATACATACTTATATAAATAGAAATATCCATAACTCAGGAACAAATATTCGTGCTCATCACACAAATATATGCCCTTACCAGGATTCGAACCCGGGACGCTTGCTTCGCAGGCAGGGTCACTACCAACTAGGCCAACCGCGTCGTTAGTAA
This sequence comes from Pandemis heparana, assembly GCA_963854515.1. Classification (NCBI taxonomy): domain Eukaryota; kingdom Metazoa; phylum Arthropoda; class Insecta; order Lepidoptera; family Tortricidae; genus Pandemis; species Pandemis heparana. Next base: position 8,940,501 of record OY978027.1, on the reverse strand, counting down.
TACTTAAAGACCAAGTAATTACGATAAGCAAGAAAAAAAAATTAAAAGACGGTCCGAACAAAAAACAACGCGACAAACTACCCCCGAATCAAAAAACATGAACGCGCCCTTAAAAGAACGGGAGAGGCGGCCGCCGCATCACAACGCAACTAAAAATGGACCCGTGCGCGCGAAGACCCACCCGGCCGCGCGTGGTAACAGAGCGCGCGCGCCAGATACGGATATCCGCCGACGGATCAGTGGACCAAGTCCCCGATCCGGGACCAACAACACCCCGCCCGCCACCGCCACCATCACCGAACCCCCCGACCCCGCGGCCTCCGCAACCATCACCACCGGCGGAGGCCGCAGACGTACTACAGGTACTCTTACCCTGGGAGGAGTACGAAGACCTGGGAGGACGCTCCCCGGCAGAAGCACCACTCTCCCCAGGTACGTGGGAGTACCTGCAGGAGATCCTCGGGCGGGAACACCAGACGGCGGCCAGCAGCCAGTAGCCGCCAGAGGCCACGAACCAGCCGCCACCACCGGCAAACCAACCGCCGCCAGCGCCGGACCCACTCCGGCCGACATCTGGAGAACCGCCGCGCCGCCGCAGAAAACGGCGGCCCCGAAGAAACGGCCGGAGATGGCTGAATGGCCCAACACTGGGGCTCGTCAGGGCCCCTAAATATAAAAAGAAGAAGGCCCAATGAAGGACGAGGAGCTAGGGGCAAAAAGAATGATCGTTTTTATTTGATTTTGTTATTTTTTTTTGGTTGAGCCATTATTATTTAATTATAAGAAGAATATTATTTTTATTTAATTTTGTTACTGTTGATTATAAAATCAGTTATGGTGTCGACGATTTTCATTTTTTACCTGTTAGATGTACATAGAAAGTACACCACCGCTTGATACATAGATGGGAAAACCAGTTATAATCCCTTTAATAGACAAGAGCCTGGTAGCTCCCGAAGTCCCGTATTACCAGTTTAAAAGCCATTATACCGACCGTTAGGCACCAACCCCAGCACGTAATCCTCGTGAACCCGCATTGTTTCGCCGAAAGGCATCATTCAATGATTTAAGAAAAAAAAACGTAACAGGGCACAGAAAGACCAGGCACATAATAACGGACCACCAGGGCGCGCCTGAGGTTCCCGTTCCCTCCTCCAGTGCATGCCCCGGAGCCCCAGGGCGTGCCTGAGGAATCCCGTTCCTTCCTTCCAGCGCGTGTCCCGGAGTACCAGGGCGCGCCTGAGGACCTTCGTTCCTTTCCTCCAGCGCGTGCCCCGGAGTCCCAGGGCGCGCCTGAGGATCCTGAACCACGCACTCCGGCGGTCTCCTACCCCCACCAACCACCGCATCCAGATCCTGCCCCTAATAGGCTCCCGAGCACCGCAACCGCCCTTAATCATAAGAAACCCTAGCTCTTAGACTTAGTCGTTAAGTTCCCTTTTGTACATATAACCTAGATTAGTTAAGTACCAATAAAAGGCCTACTGAGCCCGTCTCCTTGTTTTCGTTCCACACTCCCCATAGGCTACCCCAGGCTGATAGAATCAAGGAATATACCACAACAAAAAGACCCTCGCAGTGCCCAGCACCGAAGATCACGTGACGAGTCGCCCTCCCCCACACGCCGGGCCAAGAGCGCTCCGTCACAAAGTAGATAATTTAATTTCTAAACGACACTGAAAATTAGAACACAGAAAAATCCGAAAAGTAAAGCTATGGCTATGGGAATTGAACCCGGGTCCTCGTCAATTGTAATTGTGTCGTACAGACACATCATTCAAATAGATGACGCTTCGCGACAAATAATCGCATAGTAATAAGGTCACGTGATAGTTGGTAACAGGTAGAAAAATTCGAACGCTTACTCACCTGCTATGGGTGGTGTAGGGGTATAGCACGCGTCACGGAATGACGAGGACCCGGGTTCGATTCCCGGCCATAGCTTTACTTTTCGGATTTTTCTGTGTTCTAATTTTCAGTGTCGTTTAGAAATTAAATTTCTAACGGTAAAACCGTAAAAGTAAACATAAAAAATCAAGAAAATAAATTTCTTGATTCATTTAATATTTTAGATAATTTAAGTTTAAAAAAAAATGTGTACCTACCTACATATCTACTTATTTGTGATGTTTGTATGAAAATGATAGCTGAAAAGTGTTATAATATCTACCTACGCATATATTCAGAATAGGCTAAATATTGGCTTTCATTTCATACCCATATTGTTGCAATATAAAATATGAGTTTTAAAACCCCATATTTTGTCAGAGAGGCCTTGATCCTCGCTCCGGGTCGTTTCTGGTGCAAAGGTTGTCCATCGCGGTACAACGTGGTAATGCTGCGAGTGTGATGGGCACCATTGCGCCAGGTATGGCGCGGGGCGGATCATTTGACCGATTTTTTTTTGTAGGTATTCTTGACGTTATGATAATGATATTATTATTATGAAATAAATAAAAAAACTTATAAACATAAAGTGTACTTGGGAAACAAATTGGGATGAGACGTCCTGACTTTTTGAGCCACTGAGAATCGAAGAAAAAGTTTCTTACTTCTAGAAAAGGTCTGTAACAGGAATGAACGACTTCATTGGAATAGAGGGCTTTGACAGATATTTCATTGGAATGGCTGCGAGCATTTGCGCATTTACAGCGCGATGGACGGCAAGGTCCTTCTGCCAACGTCTAGCTAAAAGATCTACCATGAACTCTCGCAAATGAGATTCCGACATCATTGAAATGACTAATTGATCTCATTACTTAATGTAAGTATGAGTTTATCCTGCCTTGTTATTTTGACCGCCTATTGGTTTTAAAGTTGATTTTAAATAATAGATTTCATTTGATTTCGTTTCGTTTCGTCAGTCCCTAGACCGTCAGGCCCTAGTCGTTATAGTGACTAGGGCCTGACGCCACATCTAGGGACTGTTGGTGAAGGGTGTGATGAATGGTTTTAAACATAATACCACAATGTATTTAAGAGTTTTTAATGATTCACGGTTAAGTTCATTCGAAATATTATAAACGGGATCCCGTTTATAATATTTCGAATGCACAATGTATTTGTTATAGAATATGGCGCCCAGAAAGAAAAAAAACGTTATCTAAAAAGTCTGAACAGGAGATTGGAAAAAATAAAAAATGACCCTGTTTTGCTGGCAGAGTACAAAGAAAAAGAACGACTAAAATATCTAAAGAAAAAAGAAAAAGGACAACGGAAATGTGTAAAATACATGACTCCGCGTGAACACAGAAAGGCAAGAAAAAACTGGGTAGCCTATTCATCAGATTAAAGAAACAAACAAAAGATTCGTGAAAATACTGATAAATTCGTGGACCAAAATACGCCGCCATCATCGGAAGATGAAATTATTCCTGAGGTTCCTTTATTAAATAAGGAAAGAGAAGCTGAAGCAAGAAGGAGGAGTATAGTTCAACGGAAAAAAAGAAATAGTATACTGAAGAAGGACTTACTCATTAAAAATTTAAAGAAAAAACTTGCCAGCGAACAACAAAGGAATAGAAGACTGAAAAATAGAATGATAAAAAAGAAGAAAGCACTTACACCAAAAAGTAAAATTTTAGAAATGGCCAACGATCCTAATCAAAAAGTAGAATTGATAAAAAAAGCGTTATTTGGCGATGTTATTCAGAAGCAAATTTTGGATACAAAGATTGAAACACACCAAAAAAAACCTGTTTAAAAACGATTTTGTCCTGTCCACTGACTCATAAATATAAGATATGGAGACTTGGAAACAAAGCCATTACATATAAAAAGATGGGATTTAATCGTACAAAATATGAAGCTAAACGAAATAAAAAGAGAGATGAAGAAATCATACACAAGTTTTATGAAGATGACAATAATAGTCGTGCGGCCGGAAAAAAAGAATGCATCACTCGCAAAAAAAATAAAAAACATAAAAGATATTTGCTGGATTCCTTGAAAAACTTGCATCAAAAGTTTCTCAATACGAGTTTGATGAAAATTGGGTATGATTCGTTCTGCAAATTGCGTCCATTTTGGGTTGTTGTGCCTCAACTTACAGACCGTGACACCTGTGCTTGTGTTACTCATGAAAACATCAATTTAAAATTAAGTGCCTTAAAAAATGCAAATGTTCTTGACTTTGCAACACATCAAACTGCACTGGAATCAATTTGCTGTGATCGTTACTCGGAAAAATGCTTATCGAGAACTTGCCAGGACTGCTCGATGAAGACTACCATACAAGGAGTTTGATAATAGTATGGACATTACAGTCAAACAATGGAAACATGGCAAGGAATTGATTAAGGACATTAAAACTAAACAGGATCGATATGTCACAAAGTACAAGAAAGAGATGTACAACTTAAAACCTCGTAATTTAGTTATGCAATTAGAAGAGAGTGATCTTCCAAAATTATTCCAACACGAACAGAACATCGTCCATCAATATAAAACTATTAAATCTTTGAAAGAGTCGCTTACAGAAAAGGATGCACTAATTCACATGGACTTCTCGGTAAACTGCACCACTAAATGCGACCAAGAAATTCAGTCGTATCATTTTGGCGGCTCCAGGACTCAAATTTCGTTGCATACAGTGGTGGTTTACGCAAAGGATAAAGTAACATCTCATTGCACTGTGTCGTTAAATTTATCTCACAACGCTGGAGCCATTTGGGCACAATGGCACATTTACATCCTGTCCTCATAGGATTGCCTCTGTAGAAAACCTGCATTTTTTGAGTGACGGTCCTGTAACCCAGTATCGTAATAAAACAATGTTTTATATTTTGGGTTGCAGAATCCAGGAGTTCTATCCACTGGCTATGAAATACACGTGGAATTTCCATGAGGCGGGACATGGGAAAGGGGCACCAGATGGCATCGGAGCTACATGCAAACGTACTGCAGACCAACTCATAGCTCAGAGAGGCGACATCACAAACTTGTACGACTTTGTAGCTGTGCTTCGAGAAAGGTGTCCAAATATACAGATTTCTGTTATCGAAGATGTTGACATAGAAAGAGTTAAAAAAATGATCAAGGAACATGAGAAAGAGCAGAAAGCATTTAAAGTAACTCTCTTAGTGCATCAAGTCTCGGGTCATATTTATAACCCTAATAAACTTGTTATGAAGTCACTAAGTTGCTTCTGTGATAATACCTAAATGCAAATCTTCTCATGTATTCTGATGATTTTGTTTTCAATTTGCTGATATAAAATGTATAAAATGATTAATTAATCCTAACCCGACACCACACGGGCGATTATAAAATAAATAGAATATTTTACAGTTATAATATTAGTGTGAATGTGCAAGGGATTATAAATTATAAGCCACAAACTTCATGCTGCATGCTCAATCAATTAATTCAATCACTGTTAGAATCTGAATCTGATGAATCTTGGTCTTGATTCGTTGGTTTTATTTTGTATATCGAAGGAGTCAGGCAGAGGTCGATTTCGTGATGGGGAGAGGATAGTTTCGCTATTCTTTCGCTTACTACGGGATTGGTTATCTGTATTCAGTTTTCTTCTGACTGTTATTAGCCTGTTTACTATAAGTCCACTGGCCTGGATGACTTTCCCGTCGACCAATCTGAATGGATTATAGTAAACCCCTCTCATCTCGCCTGGGAAAAGCGATATAATTTCTGAGGTTTCCCAGACCTCCTTTCTGATTGCGTCTGTTATTTTATTTAACTTCCGCACTTCTGCCTTAACAATCAGAGCTGTGAGTGCTTTCCTATCTTTACTAGATAGAACCTGCTTAGAAAGTAGAGGCTTCCCAATCGAGGTCGCCTCTAATAGCTGCTTGAGAGTGAGAGATGCACTGGCAGTGACTAGTATTGAAATGTCAATTGCAGCCAACTCGTCCCATTCCTGAAAAAGAAGTAAGTTATTTTATGCAGCACTGGATGCAGCACTGAAGGAACGGACGCTGGGGCCCGTGCCCCGTAAAGCAACGCGCGCGCACTACTGGCCAGTTTTAATAAAGTTTGTACTCACAAGGTCCGCGCTTCGGGCGTCGCCGAAGCGTAGCGAGTCTTCGCGTATCCTGCGATGTCGACGAGATGAAAATAACACTCACGAAGAGAGCGGTGGATCAACCATCGGTCGCACGATGGTCCGACGGCGGGCTGATCCGTCGCGTCAGCCTAGCGGGCTTTAGGGGGCCGCAGGTGGCGGATGAGCAGCGCAGGTGCGCATCGTCCTGCAGAGGTTGTCGGCGCTTGTCGCCTTGAAGTTTCAGGGGGCCGCAGGTGGCAAACGAGCGGCGCAGAGGCGCATCGCCCTGCGGGGGGACATAAGGCGTCAGTCGCCTTGCTGGTGGCGCCGCACTCCCTTGGCGTCGCGCCGCGCGAGGAAGCCTGCGCGCGGGACACTCCTTAGCGGAGGCCTACGGCAGTGCGGGCGAAGACATCAGCGTCGGTGGTGTGACGCGCGTACAGCGCGCAGAGGGTGCCGCGGCGTGAGCCGCAAATCGGAGGCCGCCACTTTAAATTAAACGCCGCGCCACAACTGACGTACTAAGGAAGAGTTGCCGCGCCCTTAGGGGGCCACAGGTTCACTTTCACTGCACCATCACTATGATAGCCTAAGTTTATTTATATAAACAAAACAAACATGGTTCGGCACGTGACCACGCCGTCACCGAGTTTAACAGCTCGTGAGCGCGAACGACGTGCACTCTGTATGGCTACCGATTTGCGACTGATCTGTCATACTGCTGAGGGATGTGGGTAAGGTTGGGTTGTAATCGACCGACTCAGTGCAAAATCGATATTTTGATTGAGCTATTTATTTACTCATTCTATGTCTAAGGGGTAGCTGGAGTAATTCCAAGCCGAAATCAACTATTAAGATGAGACAGGGATTAGAAAACAACTCAGTAGAACTAAGTCGGTGAAATAATATGACTCAGTCTAAGACGGGTACAGCACTAGTAAATGTCATGTTTTTGATTGAAGGTTAACTTTGCAAATCATTATCAAAATTCGCGAAAACGTTATGATATTCGGGTAGATCTCGTCTTTCCGATTCCGAATATATATAATATCATGTGGTTTCATTCAGTGGTTAACATACACGAAGGCTAAGACTATGTCTAAAAACGTAATGTTTGTTTTCGATCACTTTGATTCAGATGTTATGTATTTCGTTTTCAAAACGTGTGTTTCTGAATAATGAGGAACCGCAGTATACGTGTACTATGTGTGTTTGTTGTGGAATATGTTCGTTAGTGAGATCAAGTTGCTGTAATGAACCTAACCTACAAACGCCTGCAGTAGACTTAGTTCGGTAAGGTTCTTGTAGTATTATTACTACACCTTTTCTAGGACTTCAAATACATTGTCTTTATTACCTGGCCATATTGGTTTTATTATAATGAAGTTGAGCCATATTGTCTTGAGTTTAATACATCAAACAGGTTTATATGGTACGAAATATTAATGAAAGGCAGAAATAGAAGGGTTTACGATACGTTGTATTTATAATGCATGTTTGTCTTTACAGGTGATTCCTGAATCACCTGTACCTGTACCCTGAAGGATACCCTGGTATCCTTGTCATCTGTCCTACATAATGTGATCCAAATTTCAAGTCAATCAGATCAATCGTTAAAGAGTTTCCTCCTACGGAGGCGTCCTGGCTGGACATCCAGAGTTTTACTTAATATAAAGCTTGTAACTTGTAATAATAACTTGTTTTAAAATGCAAGTGGAACAAAGTTGTCTCTGCCTTCCTCTGTGGGAAAGAGGCGTGACGGTATGTATGTTTTAAAATATAAAGTAGCAAGGGTGTGTGTAGGGGGTCACAGGGACGATCTTGATTCCCATAATCGTTGAACACGACGTTGCCTTGAGGCTGTGCCCATTCGCAGCTGCGGGTTGTTCCTGTTCGTCTCTACCTCTCCACTGTCAGCAGGATCTTGCAGCTGAGCAGCTGCCCGCTGCAAGCGGCGAGTTCGAATCCCGGGCAGTGGGCCCAAATCTAAAATTGGTAGGTTCGCTTTGTTGCAAATGTTGTGCAGTATCGCACATGCATTCACAATTGAAGCTGCTACTTCAGGGCTCAGGTTCAATACACGATGCCCGTTCAGACACGTGACAGACTGTGATTTGAGGACTCCTAAGGTTCTTGCAACCACGTTTCTCGTACGAACGTGTGTTTTGGTATAATGATTTTCGGGCATGCCGTCTGCAGCGTTGGTGATGGAAGTCATCATGTGCCTCCGAAGAGGAAAGATTGACAATACAAGTACAGTCAGCAAGAAGCTTTTATCCAAAATCAAATTTTTAGGTTAGTTTATTAATTTACGGTACACTTATTTTAGCAATTAGATTATCTTATTTTATAAATTATTAAAAAAATAAAAGTCGGTGATACTTAAATAAAATCTTAACTTATGGGGTGTTCGAAACTGGTTTTAACTTTTAAGGTATTCAATGTTAAAACAACATCCCAGTGTGTCTATTAAAATTAAATCTATTAAATCTACTGTTTTTTTTTTGTGTGACTTGGAATTAGCAAAATTATCGATGATATCGTCGTAAGAAATGAAAATGACGACATCCTGAATATTGGAAAAACATTTCATTAGAGCTGTGGTAGGGTATGTTAATAATCTTTTATTTTTAAAGAACTCCCTTACGGTATTCGTGCCTTTATTTTCACTGTTGTAAAAGCACTTTTGGCAGTCAAGGCATTTTTTTAACTTAAGTTTTCGAAGGACATACCCCGTGACGTGCTCTAAACTGTGCTTTTATTTTAAGATTTTTAAACTTGAAGTGTAACTCTACAAATATATTGCCAATGTCTACATCTTCAAAATCGACTTCCACTATGGAGTTAAATATTTCTGATTTCTTAAAAAATAAAGCTTTCAAGGATTTAAATATTTTACATGCATCAGCTTCACAATTTGAACTTGGAGAAAGCACACTGCTCAAATTATTGATTAGCAGTGATTCAAATGCTGCTTCAAAGCCAGCACATTGTCTGTTGTGTTCTGTATCCGTGGCTTCGAATGCAGCCGAAAACTCTTAAGGATCTGGATAAAGTGTCTCATCCACAAGGATGTCAAGCCATAGTTTTTGGACAAAACGTCGACAATAAATCTAATGTCTTCAATATTTAGTACATAACCAATTTGTGATAGAGGGCACAGTTTTATGGTTCGCATCATTAATAACAAATTTCATTGTTCCCAAAACCTTCGCTTCATTCCAAACATGTTTGTGTATTGATCCGGCAGTTACAGCTCCTAGCAATGGTTTGCCGCTTCTTTTTATAAAATTGTCGTAGCTGCCGTTTACGGAGTCGAACAAAGTATCAAAAAATATGAGGATATCAGCAGTCTCCTTGCATTCGTCAGGAAGTACTCCAATAGCTGAAAATACAAATAAATCTGTTAACCCAACTAAATAGATTATAAGTACAAAATGATTTTAATGACCGATGATGTAGCAAAATTCATGGAATTGGAAGCACAAGGTTGTTCTGGAGTTAATGTTGTAGGCAGGTCAAGGGTTGATACACCAGCCGGTTGCAGCAAGGAAGCCATTGGCCCTTGATATTGCTGAGTTAACATTAATATTCTCTAATTCATGGGATCCTCTATTTGAGAGTCCCGCAAGGGTATTCGTGTCTCAAGGATTGAGAATCCTAGAAGAAGAATGTAAAATATCAATTATTCAATTTTGAAATTTTAATTTTGCTTCAAAATATAATTTTTTGTCCAGGTCAGCGCAGTGACTCGTTAAACAGCAATACCGATATGTAACTGCAGTGCTGCAATTGTTTTGTACTAACATTTCTGAGCTTACTGTGATAGTGGATTGGATACCGATACACATTCACATTTTTATACACATTTTTTAGTTTTATTGGTTTTATGAATAAACGAGTACTCTATCAAAAATCTTTTTGGATTTAAGTTAAGTCAATTGGGCAACTTTGTGTGTGCGGCGGTTATTGATCGTGTCGTGTCGTGAGCCCTGTCTTGCTGAATATCCTTTCGCACGGAACTGGAGTTGCCATTATGTTGCCATACTTGCGTAGAAGTATGCCTAGGTTGCGATAAATGTGGCGGTTAAGTTGTCACCATTGCAACGAACAGTTAAATTTCCCATCGTCGTTAAATATAGGTAGAATGTTGTCCTTTAAATAAGAGTCTACTTCCTTGATGGCAGACGACAAAGGTGTGCCTACTTACTTCTTCCGACAATATTGTTTAAAATGGATCAAGGTGAAATTTTTTCTCTTAAATTTGTTTATTAAATAAACATACCTGATAAATGCAACGTTGGAACAGAATTGTTGCTGAGCCTTTCACTTCGAGTGTGATATCGCGGCGCGGTTCGAAATTAATGTGGCAAATGCGTTGCGACGATTCTTGAAGATGATGTGACTGTCCAAAGTATGAGTAAGAATGTTTTTTTTTGACTGCTGGTAAATCAACAAACGACTCGAAGAATGTCGTGTCTTCTATGTCGATTTCACCTTCTTCTGCATGCTCAATAGTGAGCGTTTCAGCAGCGATTGAAGCAAGGTACCTCTGTTTCTCGACCTGCCAAGCGGGAGAATTCTTAACTGCGTCTCGTTGTGTTATCGGTAAATTAAATTGAAATGGGATTGCGTAACAACTGATCGCTAAATATAGTTGAAGATCATTTTGTACTAGAGTGCCAACGGTACTCTTGAAATTTTCAACTCTGGCAACTTGTCTTTTCCGTGTATTTCCATCAGGTTGCATGCGTGACATGCGTGTTGGTGACTTCTGCATTCTGGTAGAGTTTAGAGACGCTTGATACACAAGCGCTCCGGAGCTGAGATCAGTACTCCTAAAAACTGGGCAGATGCCCCATTTCTGGCCACTTTAAGACAGTTCGCCTCCGCAGAAGTCCGTCATTTTGTGTCAATAAGCAACTATGACTCTCTTTGTGCACTAAGACATTGAAAATATAATACTATACTATAGTCATATAAATCTCCACTGTTAAGATTCTGATATTTCGTATATATATTTTTAAATCAAATACCAAAAGAGCTCAGGAGCCACTTTTGGCCACTTTTACCCATTTGTGGCCACACGTTTGTGCTAGTTTTGGCCACATCAAAATAATTAAAAAACGTCAGTTAAAATCAAACGATTGTCACATTTATTTACAAGTTTACACATTTTTAACATTAAATTAACTATCAAAATCAACTATACTCTGCCATGATATATAATTTGTCTTAGGCTTGTTAATATCTTAGGTAATAATTATGAATTGTGAGATCTTCTTGTAGGTACCCATTAACAAACTTAGGTAGAAAACTCCCAATACTTTTCAATTTCTGAAACACGATAAGTATACATCTCTCTTCGAAACTTTTTTGGTGTAGCGATTTTCTGTTTGATGTCATCGTAAGGATAGAAATTTAAATCAACTAGGCCTCCTCCGTGTATTGGAGGGTTTGGGCTATAGTTCCCACGCGCGCCCAGTTCGGATTGGGAACTTAACACACACCATTGAATTTCTTCGCAGATGTGTGTAGGTTTCCTCACGATGTTTTCCTTCACCGAAGAGCTCATGGCAAATTACAAATGTAATTTTCGCACATAAATTCCGAAAAACTCAGAAGTGCGAGCCCGGGATTTGAACCCACGACGCTCTGCTTGAGAGGCCACAGGTCAAACCACTAGGCTACCACGGCTTTTTATATACACATCAATAGATTCTCCTTCTAATTGGTCCCTTGTGAAAAATAATGGCGCTGAATTATCCACTTGTTTTCAAGTAGATTTCAAATCTTTGTTTCCACTTTTTTAATTCCTCTATCGTGAGTCTCAACTTCTCTGAGGGTTTTAATCCCATCATGCCCGAATCTGGCAATGGCGCCCTTGCCTCCGCCTCCGACATGAATAAAATCAATACCTTTGTCTTTTAATGATTTCTTCCTATGTGATGATTCCTGTCAAATCTCTTCTTATATTATTTACTTTGTCCGCAGCGCCATGTCATGATTGTTTTAGGAGCCAGAAGAAACACAACATTTTATATCAACCATCTTTATTTGTCTGCCATAGACAAATAAACCTGCTGTTTTATAACATATTCATTCCATCCATAGGTGATCTACTTGGATTTGGATGTATAATTACACGTTGATATACGTTACTTGCACTCTGTAAAAGTTGTCATCGAAGAACTTATTTTCTTTTTGGCATCTGTCGTGAAATGTTTAAAATTTAGGGTAGTAATCAAGAGATAAATTAAAAATTTTAGGTTATCTCAATCCACTTTAATATCGGCAGACCGAACAAATTGTCACAAAATTAATCACTTTCAATATCTTTTTGTAATGGGAAATCCAAATTATAAAATCTTACACCTATTTAAAACATTAAAGGTAAATGTGAAAGTCCCACACTTTAACGGGTGGGTAATTAGACAATTAGCTTATGTTACCTTAAAATCTTCTACGGACTAACAAAATAGGGTTTAGTTAAGCGTGGTTTGGCTGATCAACGTTTGTTCAGATACTATAATAACGAAAATCTTAGCTGCGGCCCGGAAGGGCGAATCCGCTGGCAACGGCTGCCGGGTGCTCGGCTCGGGTAGATCGGCCGAAGCAGCCGATACGAAACGACGGTGAGCCGTAATCACACAGCCGTGATTAAACAGCCGTGATTAAACACCGTGGTCAAACACCTCCTGGAATACACCGGGGTATTGGGTTGTAGCAAGCGGTTATGCAGGCGAGCGTAGTGATTCTAAATTCCACTTCCATTTGCAAAAGCAAAGGTGGGTAGGCTTAGAAGGTTGAAAAAGTGGTAAGTGGAATGGCTCTAGATGGTCCAGCAGCGTGCTACATACAAGGGACTTCATCCCGGGTATCTTTTAAAAGTGTCCCGCTCGGAGCGGAGTAAGAAATTTAATAAAAATTGCAATTAAATTATTATTGAAAGAGTAAAAGTAAATAGGCAGGTAGGTTACAATTATGGTTACCCAGCAGTAACAGAGCGCAAGAATAGAATTATGCACAGTCATGGCGCAGATTAATTATTAATTTATTTTTGTAAAAGAATAGGAAAAAACATCCAATTCTTTCAGAATTGGCTAGGCTAAGCTCGTAGGAATAAACAGGTTGAAGAAATCAGTGCCAGGAAAAGGTCTGGGCCCGAAATTGCCCACCAGACATTTTGTCAGTCTACCCCCGAAGTAGCAAAGAGAATTATGCAAAGCGAACCTACTTGTCAGAGGCGGAATCCGGGTATATGCAGGACGTGGACGCTGTGACTGCTTCTGCGACACAGCTCTGCGACACAGCTCTGCGCAACGTGGTGGCAGGCGGAAGAAATTCGCAGCTGAAATATGGTAAACACGATTAATCGGATGTTCCAACCAGATCCCTAACCTCCAACGCGTAATTCGTTGTACTTACACGTAGGATAGACTGTAGTCTTGCCACGCAACAGGCAGGAACGGAGCAAAGACTGTCGAGGAAGTCTGAGGAATTATAGGCCAGCGCGGGACGTAGCACTGCAATAAAAAACTGGGAATAGTTTCACGAAAAAACTCACAAACACCCGAAAGGTAGAAATACAATTTGTAGGAACTCACCTGAGCAGAACGGGGATTTAAATTAGCACTGATTTTATGTAATATTCAAGAGAAGACTTCTCGCCGGAGATTTTTGGTGTAAAAATGTGCCAACGCAACTGGACAAACGAATTTATTTCCCGATCGAATGAAAAATCAATACATTCACAAGTTGAATGAATGAGATGACGAATGTGTTGCCGTGGACGTAAAAGTTCATAATCCCGAAATTATGGGTAAATCAATTTTGACAGGAGTATTCCTGATAAGGGTAATTTGACATAATTAGTCCGAGATAAAATATTCCGGATCTCTGAAACGAAGAAATAACACCAAAGAAAACTGTAGGATTAATAAACATCAATTCTGAAGCTAATATTCACACAAAAGGCAATCCGGCTGTTGTCATTTCTGGGAGTTAGATTTATAACCTGGTATCACTACGCTATAGCGTTACCACAGATTATGCATCGATGGAACTTGAATGAAACGGGATGAATGAGCTGCCAGTTATAAAATATCTGAAAGTAAACCCATAGACAAATTGACTTCGTATCCTACTTTTATGAATGAACAATCAGGTCCGGCAACTTACGAGGAGCGTTTAATTTTGACGTTTAGGAAATAAGAAGCCAAGAGTTGCTAATCTACATTCGCTTGACAGTTCATTGTTCGATGTTTCGTAAACATTTCTTCAGGCGAGTGAAAACATTTAATTTAGATAAGAAAGTATGCTAATTAACAGCTTCCGCTACCAATTCTTTTCCGATGAGTACTGGGGATTTACAAGTGTAGTTTGTAGTGATGATTTTTCAATGGCACAAGCTAAACGAACGCTGATGGAATGCGGATGCAGTAAGTTGTTCAAAAAAAACCATTACAGTCGTTTTAATTAATTTATACCTTTCGAATACTTTGTTCACACGCGAGTTAACATACTCGTATTTAGAAATGGCTCAGACTTTAGCTTTCGTCTTCCTTTAATGGCAATTAAAATCCAAGAAGATTCGATGCTAGTCATATTTCTGAGTGACGACAGCTTCACCGCTGGTTAGTCTCCAACAGGTCGGACTTTGTCGAATCGACTTCCAAAGAAATCACGTCTACGTCCTCTAGGACAGGAAACAGTGCTTGAGAGTGCAGTGATAACTCCACCTCTGCTCTCTGAATACTCCGTTCAGCGTCTCTGAACATAAATTCGAAGTCAGACGAGTGGTCAAATAAACCTACTTTCGTAAGCTTCAATGGGACTGTAGCTTCATTATTCACAAACATTAACGTCGGTGACCCCCAGGCCCAGCACGTCTTGTGGTTGGCATATCAAATTCGTCAAAAGGCACGGCCCGTTGTATAGGACAGCTTGCTTGGTAACATTGCTTATTTAGGCTTACTGCTACAAGTGATTTGCTTCAATTAATTCGGCTTCCACTTGTGCCATATCACCCTCTACCTTCTTGGAGGTCGTACACCACCTTGGGTTGGTCACCAAAATGCCAGGTCCGCTGCGGCAGATTCTGGACAATGTTAGCATCCTGAACAAAGCCGAAACCTAAGAGGGTCCTATTCTCTCGAGACTGTGACTGTTTGAATTGGGTCTGGCGGTAGTTGCCCGGAACTTTCTCTTGAGTCTGGACCGGCCGTTCAGTATTTTTCTAATTATGGATAGTAGTGCTAGTAGGCTTCAAAATCGACGCCGCTGACTTTTAAATAGCACTGGCTGCCTTTACATTGCCACTGAATTTCTCTCCAAATAGAAAATCATCCCTGTTAGAGGTCTCTATAGATTTCGCAATGGCTGCCCAAGCCACCTCAATGGGGTTGAGATCAGGATGGTATGGGGGTAGGCCATAGAGTAACAATTACAGTGGTAGATTGTGTTCAGCTAGTATTTTGTTAGAATTCGTTAAGGTATGTCTTAATAATACAGCGATTTTCTCCTTGCATATAATTATTATTATATTTTTTTAAATGTAGTCTTCACGAGCCTGCGACTGTGGGCTGACAAGTGACACCATCCTCAGGTGAAGAGTAGTTAATAATCGTAGGCGAAGGTGCCCATGACCATTGAGTAGACGGGCTCTGTGTAGCATTATTCAAATATCTGAAGACGTTGTTTTTTTATAATGTCGTGAATTTTTTTCTTGGCAGAGTAGTGCGTCCAGTTCAGGCATTTATTTAAGCTGAGAAGCAATTAATTTACCAAAAACAGTCATGTTTAATTTCAATATCATTTGACTGTATTGAATTCAGTCTATCAAAGGTGTCGTCATTTTTGTTTCGTTTTTCAGGAAGATGTGGTAGATGAATATGACATCACACTGAAATATTTTAAGCCGGCTAGAGGGCAAGAGCTCAGGGAGCGGGTGTCTACACTGAGAAAAACGGGCTACGTATTACGTAGGTTTCAACAGTGCCGTACGTAGCTAGGATTCCACTATTACGCTTTGTGCCCGCTACATGCCGCGTAATGTAGTTGTCATACGTAGTCGGCCCCATTACCCGCTTCATGTAGCGGGCCCATTACTTACGAGTGGCTTTCCCAGCTACTTACGTACGTAGTTCGCATCCGCCTACGCACAGGTAATGAGTATGCAAATTAAATCTGTTTTACATTATTATACAGGAGTGGGTACATGTAAACCAAGTTGCAGCATACGTCTGTAATGCGGCAGCACTGGTACTGGACAGTAACGGGCACAGTAAAGCATGTTGCAGCATACGTCTGTAATGTGGCGGCACCGTTACTGGACAGTAACGGGCACAGTAAAGCATGTTGCAGCATACGTCTGTAATGTGGCGGCACCGTTACTGGACAGTAACGGGCACAGTAAAGCATGTTGCAGCATACGTCTGTAATGCGACAGCACTGTTACTGGACAGTAACGGGCACAGTAAAGCATGTTGCAGCATACGTCTGTAATGCGGCAGTACTGTTACTGGACAGTAACGGGCACAGTAAAGCATGTTGCAGCATACGTCTGTAATGTGGCGGCACCGTTACTGGACAGTAACGGGCACAGTAAAGCATGTTGCAGCATACGTCTGTAATGCGGCAGCAATGTTACTAGACAGTAACGGGCACGGTAAAGCATGTTGCAGCATACGTCTGTAATGTGGCGGCACCGTTACTGGACAGTAACGGGCACAGTAAAGCATGTTGCAGCATACGTCTGTAATGCGGCAGCACTGTTACTGGACAGTAACGGGCACAGTAAAGCATGTTGCAGCATACGTTTGTAATGTGGCGGCACCGTTACTGGACAGTAACGGGCACAGTAAAGCATGTTGCAGCATACGTCTGTAATGCGGCAGCACTGTTACTGGACAGTAACGGGCACAGTAAAGCATGTTGCAGCATACGTCTGTAATGCGGTAGCACTGTTACTGGACAGTAACGGGCACAGTAAAGCATGTTGCAGCATACGTCTGTAATGCGGCAGCACTGTTACTGGACAGTAACGGGCACAGTAAAGCATGTTGCAGCATACGTCTGTAATGTGGCGGCACCGTTACTGGACAGTAACGGGCACAGTAAAGCATGTTGCAGCATACGTCTGTAATGCGGCAGCACTGTTACTGGACAGTAACGGGCACAGTAAAGCATGTTGCAGCATACGTCTGTAATGTGGCGGCACCGTAACTAGACAGTAACGGGCACAGTAAAGCATGTTGCAGCATACGTCTGTAATGCGGCAGCACTGTTACTGGACAGTAACGGGCACAGTAAAGCATGTTGCAGCATACGTCTGTAATGCGGCAGCACTGTTACTGGACAGTAACGGGCACAGTAAAGCATGTTGCAGCATACGTCTGTAATGCGGCAGCACTGTTACTGGACAGTAACGGGCACAGTAAAGCATGTTGCAGCATACGTTTGTACTGGGGTAGAACAGGTAATATACAGGTGCGGGCACAGTAAAGCATGTTGCAGCATACGTCTGTAATGTGGCTGCACCGTTACTGGACAGTAACGGGCACAGTAAAGCATGTTGCAGCATACGTCTGTAATGCGGCAGCACTGTTACTGGACGGTAACGGGCACAGTAAAGCATGTTGCAGCATACGTTTGTACTGGGGTAGAACAGGTACTATACAGGTGCGGGCACAGTAAAGCATGTTACAGCATACGTTTGTACTGGGGCAGAACAGGTACTATACAGGTGCGGGCACAGTAAAGCATGTTGCAGCATACGTTTGTACTGGGGCAGAACATTTACTATACAGGTGCGGGCACAGTAAAGCATGTCGCAGCATACATTTGTACTGCTGTAGCATTAGTACTATACAGGTGCGCGCACAGTAAAGCATGTTGCAGCATACGTTTATACTGCTGTAGCACGGGTACTTTACAGGTGCGACCACATTAAAGCATGGTGCCATCTTATTATAACCGCACCGATCCATAAAGTTAAGGAAATTGATTTGCCTATCATCATAGAACCCTGACACTATAGATAGGGTCGTATAAAACGCCACATCACTGAACTTTGAGTGATGTGGCCTGTAATGACAGGCAAATGTCGCAATAGCGACAGGGTTTTGTGGTTGTACAACCTAGGCTGTACCTAAGTTGTACAGCCTAGGCGAATCATTTTCCTTGATTGTATTTTTTGGCGCGATTATAATATGGCGAACCACGATTTAACTGGAGCAAGAGTGTGGTACATGTGCAACAGCAATACAAACTATTACTGACAGACCATGCTTCCACTGTAGACCCTATGTACCTATGTTACAGCAGTAGATACGTATAAAGTAATTATACACTATGCTTAACTGTCCACGCCGGTATAGCACCTGTAGCAACAAAAGTACAAACAATGAAACAACAAACTTAACTGTACTTGCCTGAGTATAGTACCTGTGTTGCGCAATAGCAGTACAGAACATTACTATGACTATGCTTCACTGCACCCGCACTTGTACTTTCCTGCTCCAGTACAGCACCTATATGAACAGATAGTTATCATAATTAATTATGTAGAAAAACATATTTAAATAATAAAACAAAGTTAAGAATAAAAAAGTATTTATTTCCAGGTACTATCAAATGAATCAAGAATTTTAATTCTTGATTTTTATTTTCAACATGAAACTACCGTGAGACTCGATGACTTGATTTTTATGTTTACTTGTTAGAAATAAAATTCGAAAATTAGATCACATAGAAAAATCCGAAAAGTAAAGCTATGGCCGGGAATCGAGAGTTGTAGAATGCCGGGTCCAATGAGAGGTTCGACTTTAAGGGCCTGTTTAACCACTCATTGTTAAAATTGATGTGACAGATAAATGTGATTTGTTTTGTCTGAATAAACTGGCCCTTAAACTGTTAAATATCCTAAATATTAGTCTTGCTCCCTAGCCAGAAGGCAAACAAATAATCAACATTAGACCTTGCATGCAAATACAAAACAAATAACAGATAAACTATTTGTATTTATAATAGCATTGACAAAGAAGCTCTGTTCCTTCTTGGCGAAACTGAACTCAAAGAACTCATACCAAAAGTTGGGCCCAGTCTTAAGTTAAAAAAGTATGTGAAATCTGCCGTGCAGGACTATATTTCCAGTGCGTGTTCTAATAATTAACTTTTATTATTTAATTGGTCGTATGTTTTCTAGAGAAAAAAATGCAGCCCTACGAGAGACAAACCTCTTGGGATCGGACAGCAGCCGTAGCTGGGGTCCACTACATTTAATACAAAAATGAAATAATCTCTTTGTCCAGTGATCATTATACTTAATACTTATTATAATTAAGAGGGCGCTGCACAATCCTCCAGCACTTTTTTTATTACATTACAATATTTACAATCCACAGCATAAATCCTGTAGCATAAGTACTTATCCGGTATATCTACAACTACAATGAACGTCAACTGAAATTGGACACCATACAAATATTCATCCATGATTATAAATAGCAACAATTATTGTAATAGCTTACACATATCAACCTCTTGGAGAAGGTTCAACGAAGGGCACCAAAGCTGGTTGGTTGTTTGGAAGATAAGTCCTACGAAGAACGTCTTTCAGAGTTGGATCTACCAACATTGGTGGAGCGTAGAAGGCGAGGTGATCTTATCGAGACATATAAGGGTCAATCAACTATTTCTTGTTTTTGTGTGTCACTACTGATTAATCTATTTTAAGTCTCAAAATATAAGAAATATAATGATTCTAATATATTAATCATGAAATTAGACTATTAAAGGACAACCGAGCAAAATATAGAAAAATACATTTTATGATTTATATACAATTTAATGGTTTTCCAGGAGACACATTTTCACTTCCATACAAAAATTTCGTGTCCCTGTGCCTATATTAAATGTTTAATTCCTTCTTGGTGTAAAAAAATCCTTTACCAGTAATTAATGTTATGGGTTATTTAAGTGCAACACTGCATTTAGTATCTCAAACGTTGAGTCAATCTAAATAAGTTAAATAGTTTTTTTAACAGACCGGTTTTAAAAAGTGTCCCTGTGTAAGTTACAAATTCTTGGTCTCCTAACTCACCATTCTAAAATAGGTAGTAAATGGCATAACGCCGCACGGCCTTAGCTTGACCAATGGACAGCCGATCTGAGTGTCACGTGGCTCGGGCCGCCAGTGCTGCGGCATTTTGTAGCATCGTTCATTTCGTCCGGAGTTCTAACACAGCTAAGGTGTCTTTATTCCATTTCTCCTGACTCACTGCGATTTTTCGAAAGTTTTTCATGATTTTTGTTTCAAACTAGAGCTTAATACATGGCACAGAGGTCTAATATCCTTAAGTAACTAATTTCATTTCATTTTTTCGATTATATTTCGCTTTTAACTGGTTCTAACTAGAATTTGTCTCTGGGGTCACCAGTCCCCTGGCTGACTTTTTCGGTGACCCAAGAGAAATTCTTGGTAAGCCATGAGACATTTACCTGTTTGTTAAAGCAATCAGTAACTGATTGCACAAAAAGCTATTAAATTGTTATAATTATTACTTTGTAAATGTGTCGTATGCAGAAAGATAAAAAAAAAATCGCTTTCGGTTCAGCGGTTCGCTCAGCTACCATCGCTTTACTATACTTGCTTGATTTGTGTCATCAGCCTGCAGCAATTTGGGCTCACCTATGTAGGTTTCTTTTAGAAATTGGCCAAGATTATCCGGAGATAAAAACAGTACATTTCTTTTCCAACGGGCCTTTTAGCCAGTACCGGCAGAAGTTTTTATTTTATTTAAGCTCTACAAAAGTATTTGAGTATGGTTTCCAGTCAATGACGTGGTCCTTTTTTGAGGCTGGACATGGGAAAGGACCAGCCGATGGTAGGTATAGGAGGTTTCTTGAAAAGAACCGCAGATGATATGGTAGCTACAGGGATGGACATCGTCAATTCAGATGATTTTTACAATGCACTGAAAGACAAAAGCAAAATTAAGCTTTTTCTCATTACGGTTTTAACGGTAGTAAGGTTTTTCTGCTGTGTTCCGGTGTGGAGAGTAAGACAGCCGGGAAAATTACGGGCATATGAGGCATTTCATCTAAGTCCTCTAGGTTGGCAACGCATCTGCAATCCCTCCGGGGTTGCGGGTGTCTACGGGCAGTGGTAATCGCTTACCATCAGGTGACCCACTTGCTCGTTTTCCTTCCTATTCACATAAAAAAAACGGAAAAAAACGTTGAAAGTTTCCAGAAACAACTACCATCGAATATAACTTGAAAGGTACCATCAGTGTGCATTAACTCTTCACAACTGTGCCAGGACAGTTGCAATATCGTGACCTGAGTTGTTTTTGTGAACGCGGTTTTTGCCAATGTCGAAACCCAAGACTTTATCAGCCACTTAACGTTAAAGACACACCTGTGTTCAATAATGATGATGCCGAGGTAGTTTTGACCAGTGGTATTAATGAAGAGCTCACTTCTGATGATGATGTTCCGTTAAGTGAATCGAAGAACACGAAAGAGAGGCCTTTGCAAGAAATAACTTTGTCTGATTTGTGTAAGCCTCGCGAAGGAACTTTGTACGAGTCAGTCTACAATAACCCGGAACCATGTACTTCGGAGCTTCAAGGCAAAGCAAAACGTCCAGTACATTGTGGGGGACTTTTTACTGGTAAATATTCCTGGTCCCAAGGGTAAACTATTCAGATATGTCTGTAAAGTTAATGGTTTAGACGATGATGGCGAAATGCTGGTCATGTTTTTGTGGAACGTGAGAGGAAAACAAATATTTCGACTTGATCAAAACGATTTTTCTTACATTGATCCTAAAGACATAGTCAAAATTCTTCAAGATCCTGTCATAACAATTAAAAGACAGCAGGAATATTTTGACTTCAAAATGTCATTGACATTTTAGAAAAGTAAATTTTAATTTGATTAAATATTTTTTGATTAACTATCATAATCATACCTGACTGTATCGTAAGAGTTAAATCATGTAGATTATCTTTATATGTTGAATTGTTGCATTTATTAAAATAAGGAAAAGAATATCTAAGATCTCTTTTTTATGTTGTTGATTGGTAAAAATAAGAATTGAAAAATATTACCTACTTTCTGTGATTATTATTAAGAGCAAAGACTTGTTTAGAAGTTTTTCTTTATTTTCTCTTTTAATGAGGTAATATTTTCCATTCTACGTTTTTGCTGTTATTTTATTCCCGAAAAATAGACTTCAATAAATAGCAGGTTCTCTAAATGCAATAACAAAGGCTAAAATATAAAATACACACTAAGTATTTAGTCCATTCCACTTTAAATGTCTCTTGGGTTACCATTTTGTCTCTTGACTGACCAACTTGTCCCCAAAAAAAAAGGACGTAATTCTTTATTTTTTATAGAGAAGATTTATGGTATTGGCCTTGAATTTACATGAATTATGTTTAAATGAAAGAGAGAAATAAAACTTATGACGTATGTTTTACTTGGATTAGTTTTTACTAATAATAAGAAAAGTTTTTGCACCGTTTTTGTCACCAGTGACTCAAGAGACATAATTAGTAGTTGTAACTTTCTACATATAACGTGTTTCACAATATTTCACATGTGTAAGCGACATGAATGTGTTTATTTACCTATTGTACTGACTACATCTTTGTTGACATGCTGTATTATTGAATTATATCATGGTTACCCAGGGGACCACTTTTGAGCTTGAATTCTGTTTATAGCTATATAAAACATATATTAATCATACAAGTCCGTGGCAACTGTCGCAGCTTGAAAGATTAATATTTGCTCTACGATAAAAGCATATAATATTGCTAAAAATTGTACCTTTTTATTTTGATTTGTTCTTTTTCGTTACAACAAGAAAAAGTTGATTGACCCATAAGATTTTACATGACCACTACAACGTCCCAGACATAAGAAACATGTTAAATATTAGTAAAAATACACGTTTGAGAGAGCATTCTTTAAAACTGATCAAGCAACCAAGCGCAAGCAACCCCAGAAAACATTTCCTATCTAACCGTGTTGTGAACTCGTGGAACACACTCCCCTAACTTGTGATAAGTGCACCTTCAGTGAACAGTTTTAAAAATAGACTAGACATTCATAAAAAGTCAGAGAACACAAGTGCAGTGATAGATATACACGTATCAGCTCAAAGAGCTGCTAGTGTATTATTTTAAATAATAATAATAGTATCTCGAAACAATAGCCGCAGAGATAGTGGAAATATTTATATCAATGGTAACTAAACCTAACTGCAGTACCCGTGTTTCAGGGCCCGACTTGAAACTGATAACTGGTACCGTCAAATCATCCAAATTTACCGTTCCTGGGCAAAGATTTGACGAAATGGTAAACCTGGAGGAGTGGACGGTATGCTAGAAGGTAAATGTTTTGCGAACCACTCTTCTTTGAGTGGTTGCAAATGTGCCACCTTTAGGCAGTAAGGGCCACTAAAAACCATAACAGGCACCCTTACCCCACAGTCGAGGGAATTGGAGACGGCTACGTCCCAAGGTAAAAAAAAGAAGTGGCGGACCCGCATTTGGCATTCTTCAAAAATTAAATTTGTTTGTATGTTCGTTTGTTTCACCTGCGGGCGTCTGTATCCGCGCAGTGCTACCCAAATCAGTACCCAGTTGTAGGATAAAAAACCACAAAGAATAATTTGAAAAAAATATTTTCTCAAGTCTTATTGCATCTGTAACGACAGACGGAGCATGAAGGAGCACAATTCAAGTTCATCCTCGAGCTTTTACACTAGTCCAGCAAAACTGTAACACCAAAGGTTGACGAGGGTCCCCGGCCGAAGAACCACAAGCCCTGTTGTGTACCTTGGCATCAATCGAATCCGCGTGGCCGTCGCTGGAAGCGATTGCGTCGAGGCCTACGGTAACAACAGTGAAATGACGACAATACCAAGACAATGGGTAACTAAACCTATCTGCAGTACCCGTGTTTCAGGGCCCGACTTGAAACTGATAACTGGTACCGTCAAATCATCCAAATTTACCGTTCCTGGGCAAAGATTTGACGAAATGGTAAACCTGGAGGAGTGGACGGTATGCTAGAAGGTAAATGTTTTTTGCGAACCACTCTTCTTTGAGTGGTTGCAAATGTGCCACCTTTAGGCAGTAAGGGCCACTAAAAACCATAACAGGCACCCTTACCCCACGGTCGAGGGAATTGGAGACGGCTACGTCCCAAGGTAAAAAAAAGAAGTGGCGGACCCGCATTTGGCATTCTTCAAAAATTAAATTTGTTTGTATGTTCGTTTGTTTCACCTGCGGGCGTCTGTATCCGCGCAGTGCTACCCAAATCAGTACCCAGTTGTAGGATAAAAATGCACCTGCAAACCTGCAAACCTGAATGCAAACCTACAACGCAGAGCCGAAATGTGAAAATCCAGACTACCACAACAGAGATCAATTCAATAGCGATCAATCGGATCAATTCGTCGTCGTCTCGATGTCCAAGTCCAGACGTGCTTTCACAATAACTTCACTTTAAGTACTTGCACAAAATAAAACCTAATACGAAAAATCGAACGTGTGTGCTAAGCTTAAGGAATGCCGAATCTGAATTCCTGATCAGGAAACCGAATCAGGATTCCGTGCGTCTGCGGCCAGCCTAAAGGATCCAACAAAACAAATCCGTAGCGAAGAATTTGAAAGAATAATAAGAATATAGATATGATAGCTAAGAAAAACATTTAACGCATTGAAAAATATTAACGTAAGTGACAAAATACATTTGTTCATTTAAAAAAGAAAAATAATGTTAGTCTATAGTCCAACGAACAGTAACATAAAGTTTATTATCTGACATAACAGTCAGTGTGGCCGGTACAGGTGAAATGAAAGTATTATAGCTAAGAAACGAATACTCGTTTGTTTCGCGTACTTGATACGCAAAGTAATGCTGATTAAAATCAATGCATTTCAGTAAGAGACAATAAAATATAACGGTATCTTCGTCAATAAGATAAATATTCCGTACTTTAGCAAAAAGTGGTAGACATGTAGTTTCCGAAATATCTACAACCAGAATGGACGTGAACTCAAATTGGACACCGTAAATATTTACCCACGATAATGAATAACAACAATTATAATCACTTATATCTCGAGACCGGTAATTGAGTCTAAAATTGGCAATATCAGCTTTTGACATTATTTTCTTCTTACCAAAAGTGACTGTCGTTAGCGGGTTATTTTTAAGAAAAACGTCATTTAAAATCAACTGATGTTTTATAGCTATGGTTTTACAAATATTTATTCTGTTATGCGATGCTCTGGCTATAAATTTGGATACACGATGTTTAGCTTCAAACCTCATTGTCCAAATTTGTGTTAGAGGGCCAAACTTCTTTAACATTTCCGGATAATGCGTAAGAAAATGAAACTTTGGTTTCAAATCTGTTTCTGCTAAGCGGCAATAGAGCTCATTTAATTCACCTATTAAAAATTTTACTTGTTCAATAGTACTTTCATGTATTCTATGACTCAAAAGTTTATCCAATAATTGTCTTAATTTTAGATATAAAAGCCAAACGTCATTTTCGTCTGGCACATAGTGTCCGGCAATCAGTCCAAAATATCGAACAAAAGTAAGCATTTCAGAAGCCGAGCATTTCAATTTTATAGATCTACCTTCTTTTGCCACCGCATTGCACGGTTTTGAAGTCGAATCTGGTCCGTAATTAAAATAACGTATTCTTGAATTCAAATTTTCTAAAGAAATTAACTTCACTGTGTAAACTATATGAGTGAGGATAAAAGACATCACGTAGCGACAAGAGCCCTCAAGAAAATCATGTAAAACGTCTACGGCGACATTTTGAAACAAATCAAAGTCGTCGAGAGCAAGCCACGAACATTTTTCTTTAATACCGGTTACATATGTGTCATTTAACAGTAAATCATTCGCGTAACTGGAATTGTTTCTTAACAATGTTGTTTCTTCAAAAAGCATTGATTTAATTTGTCCTTTATCAGCGTTGCAAATTCTGCATGGTCGATTCGCAGAAAAACTTTCAACAAAACCTAATATGCCATTTAGCCCTAAATTATCGCCTGTAACAGCCGCTACATAAAACTTTATCACACCTTTGTAGACTCCTGTGTCAATCTTAATACCATTAATCTTTAAGTCGTTAAGTAAATCAAATACTTTTTGAAAAATCATATTGTTCCCAAAGCTTGTTCTGTCCGATGAGTGAAAAAGGGCCAGTAAAAAAATGTTTTGCAATCGAGAAGCGTAGTGAGGTGGAAGACACGGTATTGACATATACACAGCTCCAAGTTTGTGAATTCCAGCGTGACTACCCAAGGGATTACCAATTTCAAAGTCGTCAAAGTATATTATAACTGGTAAAATCTTAATACCAATATCAGTCTCCAATGAATTATTTTCCAACATCGTGTTCCATACAGAACCCTGAACAATATTTTCAATACCAAAAGAGTGATCTTCTAAAGTGTGCATGTTATCTAGAGTATCCTTTAAGACATTCTTTACATAAAAAAAAAGTTCTAAATTCTTTTTTACCGGCATCACCTGTTCTGTACAATTAATTGGTACCAGACGTAATAACCCTGAAGCAGTTTTTTTTGTTTCCAATCGCCGACCTACAACTACTTCATAAGGCTCTGAGTAAGTACCTAAATGTTTGAAATGTTTGAAACGTTTATGTTCTGTATTTAAATTTTGAAAAGCATTAAATTGTGCACTAAGTATTTTTTTAACAGCATTTATAACATTCACATTAGTTTGCTCTGATGGTACCGTTTCATTGAACTGACGCAGTAAAATGCACTCTGATTTAGTAAAAAAAACTTGAAGACTTTCTACCATTATTTGCACAGTGTTACGCGGTATCAAGTGGTTAGCATACAGAGAGGATATAAAATTCGAGGCATGTTGAATAAGAGAATTTTCGTCATACTGAAGCATTGGCAAGTTTTGTGTTACATTTCCTGTTACTACCGATTCCGTGTTTGTTATTGGCAAATCTGATACGAGTATATTGGATTCAAGTGCGTTGGCAGCACATTGTTGCAACAGATCCGATACATTGGATTCAACTGTGTTGACATCACTCTGTTGAAGAAACCCTGACGATGACAGATGATCCCTACTTAGATGTTTTTTAAAAGATTGTAAACAAAAATAATAACGATAGCAATTTTGTTCACCACATCGAAAGTCTGAAATGTTTTTGGTTGATTTGCAACTTAATTGTATATGTTTTACTAGCATCGTCGGACTTGCAAAGTCATTTTTCTTACAATAATAGCAAGTAAACATTTTGGAGGACATAAAAAATAATGTTAGGATTAAACAGTTTCTTGATTACTCAAAATTATGTTGCGACAAAACACCTAAATCAGTCAAAAGTGTATTCACGGCTTGCGTATGTCTGTCATATTTCGTTTTTATATTGTAAAATCCCAGTTGCAAAAACAACCATACATCAGTTGCTTCTTCGGAGTAGCATGCACCAGTTGCTTGATAAATTTTAAAAGCACAGTCTACTGCCGTTACCAGTTTATTGAATTTATAGACTGTGTCGTTTACCACAATATAAACTGCGTTTGTTTCGACTATATTCTTTCCAACATTAATAATAAACGGCTGCAATGTACGACCTAGCCTTTGAAATTTTTCTCTTTTGGTTACAATAGTTTCGGTAACGTTAGCTTCTGACGCGACTACCTGTATAAATCCATCACAAATTTCCGCACGAGATGGTTTCCAGGGCTGCTGCTTGCCTTTTAGTCGCCGAGCTGGAGAAATATTTACCACATATGCTAGCAGCATTAGCGCGATATTTGTAGTCGTCTCTGGGTCATCCTCTAAAATAAAAATAAAATAAAATGAGCATAATCACAGATAAACAAAATTACTTTATATATAACTGAAACTTTAATGTGGTACTTATTAGAGAAAATTTTCTTGCTAAAATTTCATTTTTGACGTTTTTTTTTTATGACTATATTGGCCCAGCCAGAGTACACGAACACCAAGAATTTAAATTATAGGACGCCAGGTGTTCCCGTCACAAAACTGCAGGTGGTTCGAGTAAAACTTCATTAAATTTCACTTAACTGTCTAGTTTATACGGTCACAAACCAAACAAGAAAACATAGGGACACTAAGTGTCCCTAGTATAAATCCTACCAAAATCAGGTCTGAGCTCAGATACCCATATTAAACTAACAGTAGTTAAGCTATAATACTACATAGTACATCAACAAATGACAAATAATTAAAGTTCTTAACTTTATTTAGTAACACAATATCCGATATCGCTTTACGGGATCATCGCACCTCCCGGACCGTAAATAATTACCGATATTAAATTATAATAGAAATACAGTTTACTCCTGTACAACTCCGGTGTCAGTCAGAACAACAAAGCATCTTCAAAGGATCTGAAGGACCCCGATAGCACTCAGCGAGTTATGAAAATACACAGTTTAAAGATTAGGATATAACACCATCAGTAACGACCTCGGTGACACCTTAGTTAGGAAAAGATCACATCACGGTGCAGTTAACATTGTTAAACATAATTAATTTACTACCGATGGATACATAACCGCAAAGTATTAAGGACGGTAATACCGCTATCCCCGCTATCCCGGACATGAAATAATGGAAAGATCCAACCTGATATTGCCGGATAATCCTACACGGAACGGAATGTAGTTTCCCGCACAGGCGAAGTACCGGAACGGAGACCCGGGGCAGACGGAGGCTCAGGTACACGTCATAAAGGCTTGCAACACGTTCATGTAGATTTGGAGCCGTACCGTGCGACCCTATCAACAATAGTTATTCATACAATTAGTCATCGAACATGAAACCATAGTTTGTTGTCCTATCCCTACGATAAGAAAGAATAAGAAGTCACTTACCACTATAAGTGGGTAAATTATAACGAAATCAACGTTCTCCGCATCATAACGTCAAGCCAAAGAGGATCCAGGCTGCAGTTAGCACCAACCATAGCTGAAAAGAAGATCAAATCGAATTATAAATGTATTGTAATGTATTGTTTGTGGTGTTCAATAAAGAGTATTTGTATTGTATTGTATGGAATGTGGAACGCGTGTTTACGACGCGGCACAAATCGTATAGTGGGCGGCTGTGCTTACCTCCCGCGACGAAATACTACATAGATAACACCATCCCCACGTTCATAGAACAGATTGGCAGCGCCATCACGCCATATTAACCACAAATCAGATCAAACAGCTTCAAAAATTAACAACGCAGTAAGCAGACACAAAATGGCTGCGGTCGCTTGAAAGGAAATGCCTTTCATTTGCCCGAATTTCATATGCCATAATGTAATGTTTGCCATAATGATCATTTGCCATAACTGTTTTTTTCTCTGAAACCGTAATTGTTTCAGGAGCATTGTAATAGCAATCCTGTAGAACTCTATGGGTTAGGTTAGGTTTGTTTCATAACAATCCTGAACAATTAACAGTTAAAGAGAAAAAAGAGTTATAGCAAATGATCATTATGGCAAGCAATACATTTATGGCATATGAAATTCGGGCAAACGATAGAGAACCCTTTTCGGAAAGTCCAGAAAAAAAAAACGACAGGAAGTGAGCCACATGGACGTAATACAATAAACAGGACTGTGTACTCTGATAATTTGTATTTACGAAAATGAACCATATTACAAGCGCAGAAAGTATCTTTTTATGTTGCGCCGTAGACAGAGGCTAATCTGCGCCGAGTGGGATAGCGACAAGGGAGGAGTGTGTCTCGTTCTTTCATCTTGCCAGCCTAAAAAAATGCTTTTGATCAAAAAGTTTGGCTTAGAAAAGACTACGTTGAAACACCATTAAAATATTATTTACATGTTATTTTAACAGTTTTAAGTTAGCTACCTAACTATAAATTCATTAATTTCGTTGTATTAAATAAATAATAAAATATATTTTTTTGTCTAGTCTGCTTTTTATTTATAACTAGACGAGCTGTCACGAGACCGACGTGTAGCCGTTGGCCGTAATTAGCTCGTGCCGAACTGTTAAGAGATCGTAGTGAAAATGGCCAAAGGCGACTTGAAGCTCATATTAGAAGAAGCGACAAAGGCCATGGCTTCACTCTCTGAAAAAATTGAGCTTCAGGATAACTTAATTCAAGCTCAAAATGAGAAAATTCAGCAACAACAGCTGTTAATAAAAAATCAAAAGAAGGTAATTCAAGATTTTATGTGTAAAATTAATGCACTTGGTGTGTCGGCAACAACCAGGAAGAGCGACAAGGAGCCAATTGCGAAGAATGCAAGTCGAAGGAGTACAACACCACTCTCAGCGACTACCACCGACCGCGCCCGAAGAGCAGCCGACCGCACGAACAAGACAACTCAAGCGACGGGGCAGCGGCAACGAGATAGTGATATAGTGCAGCCAACAAGTAAAACAAAGACGACAACTTCGGTAGGTGGTACTGCTAAGCAACAATCGGGCGCATCGCAACCACTGATGTCGGATGGTGGGCCACAAAAAGCGCTCGAGAGTGCAGGAGATTCTAGCGGAAATGAAAATAACTGGAAAGAAGTTCGTCGTAAAAAAAGAAAATCGAAACTGCTACTGCAGCTGGCTACGGGCTGCTCGTTGATGGTTCTGGAGACTCTGCCCTAGCTCCCATCCTAATTGCGCTATCTGGGACTAAAATAGCTCCTTCTGTCTCTTCAGTATTCTTGATGTCGCATTTATTGGCCTCTAGTCCGCTATCCAAAATTGCAATAAAAGGATCTTCACGGTCCTTATGAGGTTTTATGAAGACACGGTTTCTTCGGTACAACCTTCCTTCCACTTCCACTATATATGATCTCTCCGTTACTCTGTTAATTATCTTTCCAGGATACCATTTATCATCAGTCTCAGGTTGAAGCTTTACAAACCTGTTGGTTTTCTACTAAAGGGCGCAGTGTCTGTGTCTCTCTGTCATAATATCTTTTGTTATGTGCTTGTTTTTGTTCTATGTATTCTGTCACATTCTGTACCACTTTAGGTTTAAGTTGAGACACGAGTAAGGGCATGCTTGATCTTGTTTTTCTAGAAAAAAACTTTTGCGCAGGACTTTAATAATTTCATTCGAGTCTTTCTTCGTTGCATCGTCAACATCAAATAAGTATTTGTTAGTCGCTGCAGCTCCGATTGCACTAAATAGTAAGCTCGCTTTCTGTGACTCGCGCTCCGGACACCATTTTTCCATGCCCGTAGCGGCCACATAGTTTCTCCAGCCATCTTCAAATGTTTTGAAAGCTGCCGAAGTTTCGCCGACAATGTTTAGAAGCGGAGGCCATGGGACATGATCATCACTTTTATTCTTGTTAGTTGTATTTGAGTCCGCATGGCTGCCAGCAATCCAGTTTGCGTTTTCAAAATTTCAGCGAGAGCATCCATGTCTTCCACTATCTTTTTTTTTTAGCGTTGAAATATTTTTTTTAGTTTCTTCTGACACCATGTATTGTAACTATTTTGTGTGTTCATTTATTTAATAGTTTAATTAAAGAATCACAATTTGTAATTGTAATGTCGCCATCTTGACGGATAGAGATAGAGAGTTGCCATAACAGATAATCATACAACTGGTATAAATAATTTAAATCCAAACAAAAAAACACGCAATACGTCATGGCGATGCAGCAACAGGTCCCAGTGGAGTGCTTCGGTCAAACTGAACGAAGCACGTCATGTTGTGCTTCGAGAGAGCCAGCACACGTGCGAACCGGACTTCTCGAAAAATGTTATAGATATTGCGTAGGACTAGGGATGGGTTATACTTGCTAAATCGCGTACCAGGGCTTAAAAGTACGTCCACCTTCTCATACCAGGTGCAGAAACTAGGTATTTTGATACTTTCAAAGTATTTTCTGTCTAACGTAAAAAGTCGAATACTTGCTTCCTTGCAAGTTTAAACCTTGTTGTTATGCAGATAAGATTCAAAATATTTCAATCAAGACGTAAAATACTTTGAAAGTATTTTATTTCACGTATAAGCGCAATCTGAACCTTATGAGTATGAAGTAGTATTTACTTTGAAGGGACAGTATACTTAAATGGAAAAATACTTTCAAGTCTTGCAAGTATATCGGATCGGTACCTGGTTAGTATACTTGCAAGGAAATACCTGGTATCAAAACCTGGTAACGTAAATACGCACCATCTCTACGTAGGACGCTTGCAAGGACAGAATCGTACAAGACTTTGGTTTTGTTCAGCAAATATATGAAGAAACTATCCTATATATAGTGGTGGTGGATTCAGACGAGATACCAACTTTTTATTCTAAAAGAGACTCGCTTCTAAGGCATTAAAAGAAAACTGCAATTAAAAAGTTTATCGTTTCATCGGCCAAGCGAATCGAAATCCCAGAAACATTAGCAGAAGATTTTTTAGTACAAGAACTCGGAAATGAAAACAAAATATTGGTAAGTATTTTGTACGAAACTGTCACGCAAACTACTTAAGAAGACAAAAAATAAAACATAAGTACAAGATTTATGCCAACGGCACATTTAAAAGGGCAGCAAAGCCGTTTTCGCAAATTGTTACTATGCACATAGAGTTAAAACCTGAAAGTGACCAATACCAGAACATAATACCGGTGGTGTTCTGTTTGCTTCCAAATAAAAAGCAACAAACGTACGAAATACTGTTTACAGTGCTAAAAGTCTTCTTTTCGCACAGTAAACAGTATCTCGGTCTAGAAATATAATATTATAAAGCAGTTCAACGCCTTGAAAAATGTATACCCAGACGCCTACATAAGCGGTTGCTTCTTCCATTACCATCAAGCCATCCGTAGAAAATGTAAAGAGTTCCTGCTAGACCAGACGTCATGAAACTGTGCTCATATTTGGGCCTATTAATTAATAATAATTGCGTGTACATGCTCTTTCTTATATTTGTGTGTCTTGCAAAATGAATAAATGTCTTCTTTCTTTCTTTCTTTCTTTCTTTTTATTACCGTCAAGTTTTCTGACTGACGCGTGGCTAGATATAAAGGTAGTAGGTGAAATGTGTGATAATGCCACCGCTTCCGAGGAAGGGTGGCACAGCCGACTTAACAAAAAAGTTCCCACGAAGCCGAATGTGCTGTTGTTAATAGATATTTTGAAGTAGGAAGGGCGACATTATGACATTCATATCAAAAGAACAGTACCGATGAATAGAAGGAGAAGATTACGCGATATTCGCTTCAACGAGTATTTGAAAAATAAGTGTGAGTTATTTCTGAAAAAAATAATGCATGCAAAAATGTTTCCGTATTTTTTTTGGAATTTTGAATTTTCCCCTTAGTATCGTACTTAGGGTCACTGACCTTACCGTAGAAGAAGCAATCCATTTTCGCTCGACAATAAACAAATGCATGCAAAATTTCAGCTCTATCAAAAACCGGGAACTTAAATTTAAGTTGGACGAATAGCATATGGACGAATAGCGATATGGACGAATAGCGATATGGACGAACAGCTATACGAACGAATAGCGATATGGATGAATAGCTATATGGACGAACAGCTATATGGACGAATAGCTATATGGAGCCGAAGCAAACATGGAGGCGGTCCCTTCTGATCTTCCCTCTTCTTCTTGAAGCATTTCTTGACAGTGTGGCCCGTCCTCTTGCAGAAACTGCAGAATAATGGATTCTTCTTCTTCTTATTAACTAATATGCCGTCTAGCCTTCTTCGCCATTGCGCCGGTGCTCCTCCGAGCAGGCGCGTCCGGACTAGTTCGCTTGTAAGCTTGCTTGTCAGACAGGCTGTCTCCAAGCCGGATACTAGGTTGTCAAATTCCTGTGATAGTCCGCTTAGCAGGATCTCTGCCACTTCATCATCTCCAATGATTTTTCCAATATCCGCCGCTGCACTAGCCGCATTACTGCCTCAATATACTCTGACATTCCGCTGTATTGTTTGTACTCAATTTTGTGAAGTTGTCGGAGTAATAAAACCTTCCTGTAAAAAACTCTTCGGTTCAAATGTGCTCGCTAACTTCTGCCAGGCTTCTTTCACAGTCTTCGCATCGCGCACATATTGATAAATGGTAGGCTTGATTGCTAGGCAGATGCGAGCCAGGGCGCGGCTGTCTGTGGTTGCATCCACTTCCACATTCCATCGAGTGTTAACAGCATTTGCATGGCAAATTTCCAATTGACGTAGTTATTTATGCCTTCCAGTTTCTCGACGGGGATATTGGTCGTGTTTTCCATCTTCGACATCTTAAGAGGGTGCATCCGTGCTGAGCTCGCAACGTCGCATTTTTGGTGATTTTTTGCAATTATTTCACAGAAATTGAATAAAAGTATCAAATATCCGTCTGTAGTAGTTATGTGTTAATGGTAATGGACTTTTATTTTCGTTTTAAAGGTATAAAATACTATATCTCGTTTAATAAGAAAATAAAAGACCATCACGATGAATTATTGCATTAGACACATTAATACACTAGAAACGAAGTGCACTACAGACGGATATTTGATACTTTCATTCAATTTCTGTGAAATAATCTCAAAAAATCACCAAAAATGCGACGTTGCGAGCTCAGCACGGATGCACCCTCTTAAATTATGGCTAGGGATTTGGGTATCGACACTATCGAAGTGTTTGCACGAGGGGATTGATTGGTGCAAACTATAACCTCAAAAAAAATCGTGTAATGATTTCTCTTCTTGGTATATCTGTTGAGCAATCACACGGCGTTGAGACTCTTGTCCTACCGCCGGCGAGTAGCGAGCGTTTTTAGCATGGAAATTTTGTCGCTGGGCGACAAAAGTTCCATGCTAAAAAACACTCGCTTCTCGCTACTCGCCGGCGGTGGGACAAGTGCCTCAATTCTGTGATTTCTCTGGGCAAGAAGAACTGCGCTGTGGGCAACGTCGCGTGTGATATACTAACCAAGAGATCGATATACATCAAACCACAAATCCAGACAATGCCAATTTCTATATTATTTTAATAATACATATCAACATTATCAGTCAAAAATTGTGGTAAAATCTATGAGATGGACACTGATTTTTATTTAAATTCTAAAAGGTACACCATTGATGTTTTGGGTAAATTTTGACAAGCCAGACAGACAATTATAGATAATGTAGAGTGATGTAAGAGCTATCATAGACAAGCTAATGTGGGGTGTACATATGAAATCCAACAAAAATTGGGAGAAAGCCACACCTTTACTTTTTTATAAGCGTCTTTCGGCAAGAAGCAAAACATGTCGACTTTAATATAAGACAACACTTAATATACGTCAAGGAACGTACACGGAGAAAAAAATCTAGTTTCCTTTAACAGAATATTGTAAACTAAGTAGACTTGATTTTTATGTATTATAATGTGACAACTATAAATTTTTTACACATTTTCGTTTTTGTTAAAAAAAAATACTTTGACATGAAATAAACAGTATGTTTCGTTTACTATACATATTTAAGAGTTTACAAGGTTTTATATTTGTGTTAAAAATCATTATTGTGGACTGAAACTATAATATACTGTCGAGTTAAACAGAATAAGGTTAAACATCTTGGGCGAGACATCGTGGAGAAAGCGTTTTTGAAACAGTGCAAATTAAAAACGGGGTCGCTGAAGTCAAGTTGTACCTAATACAAAGCGAAGCTCGAATGAGCAAATGAATAAGTAGGTACACAGAATTCGAGCGCGGGTTGCTTGACGGCGGGCCTATTGTAGCAGATATGCGCAGGGCGTATGTGGTTGTGAATTCAAACAAAATAGAGT
Source organism: Pandemis heparana (assembly GCA_963854515.1). Taxonomy (NCBI): domain Eukaryota; kingdom Metazoa; phylum Arthropoda; class Insecta; order Lepidoptera; family Tortricidae; genus Pandemis; species Pandemis heparana. The sequence continues at coordinate 8,904,688 of OY978027.1, read as the reverse complement.
ACAGCTCAACAATCATATATTAGGACAGGCTGTGCTTGTTGAAACTTCACTTCGTAAAAGCCATTCTCTCTTTCAGTATAAAAAATATGGTTGCCTAAGATTTCACAACTACCCTCATATATACTACATCTATTTTTATCAAAAATTACAAAGTAGCCGCCTCACGGCCGCCATAAAGGGCATAGAATAGAATACAATGTAGTCCCTGTCAGCAATCCTACAGATGAACATTAAGTTAGTGGAAAGGTTGGATACAGCAAGTACATCATTTAAAGTTATAGAAGAAGACAATGAAACCTTACACATACTTGTACCTTTTAAGTTTTGCCCATTTGCAACAGATACAAAAGTACATATTTCTGTTTCTAGAATCTGTCAATAAACTACCTACTATCAAAACACATAAGAGCCGTCGCACCACTCAACAAAGAGTTCATCAAATTTTCCAGCGACGAGAGCCGACTCCGATGTGAAGAATCTATGGGCCTCTTCTGGCTTCTTCACATAGTCACGCCCCCGCTTAAAACATCTTCTGCTGATCTGGCCAGGCTTCTTACAGTAGTTGCAGACAATCTTCTTCTTCACCTCATAAACAGATGCACCGCTGTACAAATTATGGCTGAGATTGCAGTTTCCGTTCCGCCGATTATCCTCTTGTAATAAAAGCGTCCCCACAAACTCACATGTCAAAGTAGTCGTCATGAGCGACGCTGTCTCCAAGCTGGATACTAACATGTCATACTCTTGAAGTAGACAAAATTGGCTGGATGGATAAGCAGATGCGATCCAATGCCTTACTATCTCGCGTGGCATCGCTGTCTTCGCCGGTAGGTAACACATTTCCATGTACCGTCCAACGACAAAATCATGCGCATCGCAAATTTCTAATTAACATAATTGGTTATGCCATCCCATTGACTTACGATAAACAACTAGACTCCCAATCGTTTAACATTAGCTCATCGAAAAACGTCCGAGCGGCGTTGTGCGTACAGTCGCCATCAGATCAGATATATCGTAGCGGGCGTATGTACCAAGTTGCTCTGCCGACATTTCGAAGAATGTTCATAAGCAGGGAAAAAGGAATGTGTGAAGCGGGCGATCATCACAGGATAGGAACCCTTGGATCGAAGGAATGTAAGGTGTAGGAACAGTTTAGGTTATTCACTGAGCACGCGGCGTCAAATTTCCATTCTTCACACATTTCACTTATTATTTACTTTTCAGTAGGAAAATCCCATCTTCGTCGCCAATTCTATTGTGTGTCTAGTAATTATACGCGAGGATTGATTTATTATTTATTTATTATTGAAATCCTTTTAAAGAAGAAGAAAGAAGAAAGAAATAAGACATTTATTCATTTTGCAAGACACACAAATATAAGAGCATACACTATGACTACTATATACCTTTAGACGTTTCACTGTAGCCAACGAAAATGTATTTCTTACTTTTCGCGTCAAACTTACGGCGATGCTGCTCAGTGACAAGAGAATACGCAATACAGCCGAAGACATGTAGATGATTAAGGTCTGGCCTTGACCCGGTCCACTTCTCCTCTGGAGTTGTAACAAGGCAAATTCGGTCGAAGAGCATGAGACCTCAAGGCCAAAGGGGCCTACAGCCTGAGAGGCAAGGTCCTTACATTTAGTAAAAAGAGCGCCTTAGGTGCCTTGCCTACAAACAGGAAGAGTTGCGAGTGAAAGGAAACAAACCTTGTTGCCAGGCTATAACTTTATTATCTGTCACATTGGCTGTGTAAGTTATTAAGGTAAGCTAGAAAGTGGCTAAGCTTAGTGGTCAATAGCAATATAAACTTAATTCCTAAGATTCTTGGAAGTCAGAGTGGCCGTCAGCAGAGAATCGGTAAAAAGTATAAGCAGTGTAAGTGTGAAAGTCAGTCAGGCCTACACAGAAGAGACAAATGATAATTAAAGCAAGGGGAAGACGTCGAGCAGCCTCCCATCACCATCCCTCTAAGATGGGGGAGCGAAGGGGTCGCAGGAACCCGGTGAAACCGCAGACACAGGTCCTGAGCAGCCTCCGCACACCGTGAAGTTTTGAAAATAATGATAGCTAGTCAAATCCTAGCCTCGCCTAGCGACCCTGGAACAAAACCGAACCAGTCAATCACCTTGTTCATTACAAAATACATAACACTCCCTTTTATTGTATAACTTTAATAAATAACACAATACATACATCCTCACACTCCCTGGACATTCCTTTAAAACTTTAGGGAACACAGTGCGGTGATTACACACAGGCATATGTGCACATTACGCCATTATCCCTTATGGGGTAGGCAGAGCCAGAGTTAACAACTTAACAAGACCTAAAGCCACGCTTTGCAGTGGCTGATTTACACGCCTCAGCTTAGAGCTGTTAGTACATTATTTAAATAATTGATAACAAAAATACACGGCCCGCCGAAGGGTCGGGTCGCTGCCCTCACACACGGCGCTCGCCGGATTAGAGCATCACGCTCACCAGAGCTATTTAACCAGGTAGCCAACGCTGGGGACTCTACGTGCCTCGGAAGTTCACCATCAGCTGTAAACGTACTGTCATAAATTTCCATCCAATCTCATACTTAGTTCAACAAAACAATACACAATCATTAGTTTTACTTACAGTGATAGTGCGATCATTTAGTTCAGACCGATTTATTTACGAGACGGACGCCCGGGACTTGAGACAGGGCTCCGCAGCTCATCATCAACCAAAAGCGGAATTAAGATAAAGCCTCCATCCAGAGATATGCAGGAAAGAACGCCTTGCCTAAGGCTTTTAACTATCGACCGGCCGCCAACTCATCAGCTGAAATATACAATAAACAACGATTAAATACGGCGAAACACTACCCAGTCTTCAGCGGCAGGTCATTATCAAGGCATACTTACGCTCGTCGATGATAAATAGACGTGAAAAATCACTCAAAAAATTAATAGTCTGCGGCTGCGTGGCACGTCCCGTAACATTGTCTTCTGGAAGAAACCAAAGAATAGATTAGAACCCCAATATTACTACAAAAAGGAAATCAAAAATACAGACTTAAAAGATCGCACAACCAAGCTTGATTAAACTGAAATTTCTTTTTAAAACTTAAATAGGCCGGAGGCCATTTTGTCTCGTATACGTGCCCTGTTTCAAGTCGCAGGATCACGCAGTCATTCGACATACGACGGCGGCAAAGGCGTATTTCCTCCTTTAACCCCGGTCGCGCCTCTCTACTAGGAATCTAATCTAACTGCACACATGGAACTAAAATCGTATTTCAACCTGAAACGAACACGAAAGAAATCCTGAAACAATAAAATTAGGCCTCCTGCGGCATTATAGTATCGTAGAAAATAAAAAGCTGAAAATAATTTAAATTCTGGTTGCTTCAAGCTGTCAAAACAAACGTCACACACTCGCGGTTAACTGCGTGAGAAAACGCCTCACCTATTACGCTCGGAAGCTGGAATGTTGACATTACTATTTGTAAACAAACCGGAAAAGCCACAGACTAAAAAAAAGGTGTTACAGTTAATCCTGCTAAAGCTGAAGTAGGGCACCTATTTTTAAGGTAAACAGCAGTCATAATAGCTTCGCCTCATTAACGCTCACAGAGACCTGTGCCCTGTTCATCAAAACTTACAAGCCTTGAATTACAAGCAATTTTCCTGTAAAAAAAATCATTATTACAAATATGTGTTCATCAAAACTACACGTGTAAATTACGAGTTACAAGTGTCATTATTTATTTCACAATATATTTTTACACTTGTATTCGTGATTTCGTTCATCAAAAAATCCCTTGTAAGTTACAATTTTTAGAAAATCATGTCAAATCCTGAGAGTGTTTGGCGCCTCTCCATTCAGTCTTACAAGTTTACAAGTGTCGTGCTTAGTACCGCAATAAAAAAAAACTTGATTTTCTTGGATATTTATTTTTGTTTGGATATTCTGTCGCTAAATGCACCAAACAAAATGTCTATTTTGTCGCGAATCAGTTGCAAAACCGTTATTTTATTATCATTTCTAGACATTTTTCAAGAAATCGCAAAACCTTGCTGCGAATACTCTTCAAGCTTCAAATTATAAAATAAATAAAAGGCGGGAATACTGTCGCTACTACTTTTTTTTAATGTCCGGTCAATATTAGGCACAGATAATATACCATTCAGTCATGCGTTTAAGTACAAAAAAAATGGCGGGAAAGGAATGCGGCATACATTTTTGATTTAGAACTTACAAGTTCAACCTACAAGTGTTTTATTTTACAAGCCCTGTAGATTTTTTTGATAAACGTAATTTACACGATCGTTGATAAACAGGGCACTGCAGGCTTATTATTATTACGTAATTCGCTCGCGATCACCATCGTCTTCTGTTTAAAACTTCATGTACGGGCTGACAATTGGCATCGGAATCAGCTAGCGGTCACATTCATACAAAAACCGTCAAAATGTGGCGGTTGCGAGCGAGTTACGTTTACGTAATAAGCCTGCTGCTTCCTGCAACATACATCTCGCTTTTTCCACAAGCGTTCGGTTCAGACGCTCCGAAACAGCATTCTGCTGAGCACAATATACAACTGAAGCACACATCTTCCACAATTATTCGTCTTTGTTCTACCTTTTGATACTGCTCGCTCCTCTTAGCTGGTTGTTGTTTTCTATGAAAATTACTATTCTTCTTATACAACTGTTGAGGTTGTATACTAGTTTTATACTGGCCACATGCTTTTTGTGTTAGGTACTCCTAAGTCATGTCAATGTCTGGGAATATCTGTTATTGGTTAATGGTTTGGTTCTATTGTATATGTGATAATAAAATGTGATTAAAGAAATACCTCTTGCTTTCTTCGCTATATTAAACATGGTAGCAGATCGTTATATTTAAACAAGAAGCTGAAAACAAGTAAGTCGTAAATATGAGTAATAATATCGTAATACCAATATTTGACGGAACCGATTATGTCAACTGGAAAATTCGACTATTGAAATTTCTTCAATTTAAGAAATGTAAGGAAGTAGCTATTAGATTGAAAACTGAGAAAGATGATGCTATTAAATGGGATGAGATGGATATTCAAGCTACGAATTATATATACAGCGTGATTACAAATCAACAGTTGGAATATATTAGCGAGATAGAGTCGGCATACAAAATTATTTTAAAATTCGACGAAATGTATTTAAAGCAATCTACAGCGTTACAAATTGTATGCAGAAATAATTTGGAAAATATAAAGCTAGCGAAATATTCTGATATTACAAATTTCTTCGATGATTTTGAAAGATGTGTCAACGATTTGAAAAAAGCCGGCGCCATGATATCGGAAAGTGAAAAATTAAATTATATGCTAAAAGCGTTGCCTGCAAACTACAGCTATATCGGAGATTTAATTGATGTTTTGCCAGAGAAAGAGAGAACCGTAGAATATTTAAAAAGTAAAATAAGATTGAAGAAAATTCAAAGCGTAGACGAAGAAGTGCCAGGTACCTCGAACGCATTTAATGTAGAGTCGGCGAACAAACAAACATGTTTTACCTGCGGAAAAGTTGGGCACGTCCAGAGAGACTGTTGGCATGGACACCGCGGTCGCGGAGGCGGACATTACGCTCGAAGTCGTGGTCGTGGACGTGGTCATTATAATTTTGGACCAAACAGAGGAAGAGGAAATTATTTTTACACAGATTATAATAAAAAGAGCTTTCACACATGCATTGTGAACAATTCGACGATTAATGAAGATGCTCTTATTAAGAAAGGACAAATAGATTGGCTCTTAGATAGTGGATGTACAGACCACATAATAAATACCGACGAATACTTCGATAAATTTGTAACATTGAAAGAACCAATAAAAGTGAGAGTTGGTGATGGAAGAGTATTGAAAGCGACGAAGGTTGGAAGCATTACAACCTATTTTCCAGTTTATAGGAACAGAAATAAAGTAATAATTGACAACGTATTTTATGTGAAAGAGATGAAAGCTAACTTATTGAGCTACTCGAAGATAACAGATAATCACACAATAGTTTCGACAGGATATTTGACAAAGATATATAACATGAATAGAGAATTGATCGCGATTGCCAAGAAAGATGAGAGACTGTACAAAGTAACCAGTTTTGTCTGTAAAGAAATAGGCGTAAATACAGCAAGTTGTAATATGACATTGAAAGAAAAACTTCATCGAACATTTGGTCATATAAACTTCAATTATATTGACATGATGTGTAAAAACCAAATATTGGAAGGATTACCTAAAGTCATAGAGACAGATTATATGAAATGTGCTATTTGCGTCGAGAATAAAATGCACAATTTGCCATTTTGCAATAACCGGACCAGGGCAAAGGATATACTAGAGATTGTACACACGGATGTTAATGGGCCACATAGAACTACAGGATACCGAGGAGAAAAATATTTTTTGACATTCATAGATGATTATAGCAAGATAGCAAGAGTATATTGTATTCGATCAAAGGAAGAAGTGTATGGTTGTTTCGTAGAATACGTCAACCAAATGCAAAATCTTACAGGAAAAATGATAAAAGAACTGAGATGCGATAACGGAAAGGAATATATAAATAACAGAATATTTAACTTCGCGAGAGAAAAGGGTATAATGATCAAGCCTTGCCCAGTATATGTTCATGAATTAAATGGTACTGCAGAAAGATATAACAGATCGATAATGGACATGGCACGATGCCTGTTAGCTGAAGCAAAGGTTGATAGACGTTATTGGCCGGAAGCTGTTAAGACAGCCACTTATTTAAAAAACCGTATATTGACTAATACCCCAGAAAGAAAGTCACCGTATGAAATATGTTTTAATGAGAAACCAACTGCAAAATATTTAAGAATGTATGGTAGTAAAGTTTATGTAAGAATACCCGAAGAAAAACGAAGATCAAAATGGGACAAAAAAGCTGAAATGGGAATTTTACTTGGATACACAGATGTTGGATACAAAGTATTGATGAATAATAGAATTATAGTTGCAAGACACGTAGATGTAATTGAGGAAGATGTTGAGCTTATTGCCTTTGATGAAAATGAAGAAGAAAATAAAATAGATGAAGAAAAATGGGAAGATACTCTAGATGAAATGGAAACCGAAGATACAAATAATGAAAATGATAATGAAGAGATAATGAACAATGATAACAGAAGGTCTAAGAGACAAATAAAAGCACCACAGAGGTTTGATGATGAATTCGGCTACTACTGTATAACAGTTAATTATTGTGATGCGATGATTCCAGATACTTTTCAGGAGGCGACAACGTGTGATGAGGCTGAACAATGGAAGGAGGCTATGGACCGTGAGATGAACAGCCTAGTGAAGAACGATACTTGGAACCTAGTAAATGCGCCACAGGATAAAGAGGTACTAGATGTAAAATGGGTGTACAAGAAGAAATCGACTGACCTTTATAAAGCCAGGTTAGTGGTTAGAGGTTTTCAACAAACGACCAATGTTGAAGATACGTATTCACCTGTTGCTAGGATGCAGACTTTGAAATTACTTTTATCTTATTGTTGCCAATTTAAACTACATGTACATCAAATGGATGTAGAGACAGCTTTCTTGAATGGTAAAGTTTTATCAGAGGTGTATGTAAAACAACCTCTTGGATACCAAGATGGTACTGACAAAGTATATAAACTCTATAAATCTCTTTATGGTTTAAAAGAAAGCCCGCGTGCTTGGTACGAATGTTTTAATGATTTTGTAACAACTATTGGTTTTCGAAGGAGTAAATATGATTATTGTCTTTATGTAAAAACAGATGACAGCCAAACTATATACATTTTAGTCTATGTCGATGATCTGTTAATAGCTTGCAGAGACGAAAAAACGGTTACTAAAATTAAAAACAAATTAAGTAACTACTTTAGAATGAAGGACATGGGAAAAGTTAAGAACTACATAGGTATTGATATTGAGTATGATTATGCAAAAGCGAATGTTTTGACTTTAAGCCAGGAAAAATACATAGAGTCGTTAGCAAAAAAGTATAAAATTGAAAATTCTAAATTATTTAAAACGCCTATGGAGATTAACGTGAAACTTGAGAAATGTGAATTAAATGAGGACGTAAAATACAGGAACTTGATTGGAGCTCTATTATATATTAGTTCTGGTACTCGACCAGACATTGCCTTTTGCGTTAATTATTTGAGCAGATTTCAGAATTGCTATAATGAAATTCATTTCAAATATGCATTACGTGTTTTAAAGTATTTATACTTAACGAAAAGTCTTAAGCTCACATACTATCAGAACATAAATGCTAATATAATGGATTGTTACGTAGATGCCGACTGGGCTGGAGATATAGTAGACCGTAAGTCTACCACAGGTTTTGTGATTCGTTTATTTGGTAATGCAATTTATTGGAAGTCTAAAAAACAAATGAGTGTGACGAAATCTTCCACGTTTGCGGAATACATAGCATTGTCAGAAGCAGTAACTGAGATCAGCCTATTACGTAGTATACTAGATGATGTTTTTGTAACTCTTGATGCTCCTGTAAACATTTACGAAGATAATTCAGGTGCTGTAGCCATTGCTAAATATGGTAATTTCACAAAGAACTCAAAGCACATTGAAGTGCATTATCATTACGTTCATGAGAATGTTAAGAATGGAACTATAGATATTGTTAAAGTAGATTCGGAAGATAATATTGCAGACATTCTCACTAAATCTTTAGGAAACATTAAATTCTTCAAATTCAGGCAAATGTTAAATATAACTTGAGTTAATGTTGCCGTACTTACTTAAAATGTTTTAAATATTGTTGATAGTGTTGCCATATAAAACTAAGGAGGCGTGTTGAGGTTGTATACTAGTTTTATACTGGCCACATGCTTTTTGTGTTAGGTACTCCTAAGTCATGTCAATGTCTGGGAATATCTGTTATTGGTTAATGGTTTGGTTCTATTGTATATGTGATAATAAAATGTGATTAAAGAAATACCTCTTGCTTTCTTCGCTATATTAAACAACAACGTTCCACTCTGAGTTTCTTGTCTTCTTGTAACAGCTTCAACTGTCTTTTTTGTCATGGCTTGAACCTGTCTTGCAGCACTTTCAGCCGCTCTACATATTTTCATGCAGCTCTTTAATGTTAAATTAGACTCCTTAAGCAGTCTTTCCGTTAATTTGGGATCATTTAACTCTATTGTATCTGAAGCACCTCGTACATGTACCTTAAATGCGCGGCATCAAAAAGTAAAGCCTACTCTCATGACACTCCTCTTTTGCAATACGCGTGCGAACTAGTTCGCTAGATAACTTATTTGTGATGCAAGCTGTTTCTAAATTGGATACTAAAGCGTCGTAGTCTTGGTGCAAACCACTCAGAAGTAGTTCTGCCACCTCTTCATCGTCTACGGTTTTGCCAATGCTTTCCAGCTGATGAACTAGATTCATCACTGCCTCGATGTAGTTGGACATTGAAGAATACTGGCCGAAGTCCACTCTATGAAGTTGGCGCAACAAAACCCGTCGATAGAGACCCTTGTCCTCGAACACGGTACTAAGCTTCCTTACTTGTTTTAGCGTCACGAACATATTGGAAGCCAAAGCACGTATCGCGTGCACCACCAATCAATGTCCCGTCAATACTGGGCCACAAGCCTTTCGAAGTCAAAGCCATTTTCATTTGAAATTCCCACCTTTTTTTGTCAGGATATGGTGACTGACACCCGGAAAAAAAAAACCCGAATGTCAGTCCCATACTCCCTTCATAGAAACAGAGCCCACGACCAAAATTTTTGTCTCATAGCAATACGGCCAAAACCGCATCAAATCGATAGATACGATTATCCTGAACTCGAAAATACCAATATCAGACATTTTCCGCGTAGCCTTTGATCTGACCGAATTTTCAAAATTGTCAAAGAATTTTACCGAACTGCATCATAGCAATATGTCTGATTTGCAGACTGTAGTTGAATGATAGTTCTGAGATACCGGAAATATATTTTTCAGACGTTAGTGGTGTAGCGCAAACCCGTAAAATCACTTAAAAAAATTAAAAATGAGTAAAAAAAAATGTCTCATAGCAATACGTCTGAAAATCTTTTTTATTAGTAAATTTTGGTTATTTGATGCGAACAAAACAATTTTCAGACTGTGAAATGTGAACGCATTAAATTTTGAGACCGTTTTGAAAATGTTAACAAATTTTACCGATCGGTATCATAGCAATATGTCTGAAAATTGTTGGACATGATAAAATAAGTTGTCCACATGTGCAAAAATTTATATCAGACAAATTAAGTGTAGCACCTTCTCTATCAGACAACTTTTCGATACTCAGATATCATTTAAAAATCGTATTGAGGCATCTTGAATTTTCTGTTACAAACCAATGAATACGTTGCGACCCTGAATTTATTAGATGATAATTAACAAAGAATTAAATTTAAAAAAACATTTAACAGAGGCGTCGGCCAGGCGACTCCGAAACGTTATTTTCGTTTTTGGGAGTATATGCTACACTTAAAGTGTCTGAAAACAGGTTTTTGGTAATCCTGGCAGCAATACGAAAAGTTAAAAAAAAAATTTATCCGTATTGCTATTAGAGGTCCACGCCGCGCCGACGCGCCGCCGCCGAGCAACCTCAGCGCGCCGCCGCCGCCGCCGGGGCGGTAAAAATTTGGCGCCGACTTGGAATAAATATTTTACCTATAGACCAAACCGAACAAAACAACAATGCGCTGTCGCCATGCTGATATGTAAAAGCTTAAATAATGATGTTCTGAAGTCATCACCATCATCATCATGGCCTTTTAGTGACCCAATCTTGGAAGTTGGCCTCTTCCCTCTTCTTCCACTCTTGGCGATCTTGTGCCTATCTCATCCAGTCTCGACCCCCGTGCCGTCGAATGTCGTCCATCCAGCGCGGGGGTGGTCTGCCGCGCCCTCGAGTATCCGCTCTGGGTCTAGATTCAAGGACTCGCCTTATCCAGCGACTCTCGTCCATTCTCGCAATGTTCCTGCCCATGTCCACTTTTTCCTTGCTATGACAGCCATGACGTCTTTCACCTTCGTCTTATTTCGGGGCCATTTTTTACGTTTCCGGTCACGAAAGGTGATCCTGAACATCACTCTCTCCATACCCCTCTGCGCGACTCCGAACTTCTCGGCGGACTTTTGTGTAAGGGTCATGGTCTCTGTACCGTAGGTGAGCACCTTATTGGCAATTGGCACCGAACGCCGCCCAAGCCTGCGCGATCCGTCTTTTCACTTCCGCTAGCTGGTTCTCAAAGCCCAGTGTAACCTTATGCCCCAAATATATATATTAGATTACTCTATCCACTGGAAGCTGGTAGGTAGTCTGTGACTTAGGAATGTTGGTCATAGTCTTGGTTTTTCCCATGTTCATTTTAAGACCCGTCTTCTCGGATTCCACTCTCAAATCCCACAGCAACGTCATCATCTCCTCAATGCTCTCCGAGACAAGAACCAGGTCATTAACAAACCTCAGATTGGCCAATCTCTCTCCATCAATCATCAGCCCCTTCCCTGCCCATTGCATTTGTTGGAATATACATTCTAGTGCTAGGGTAAACAGCTTCGGTGATATTGTGCCCCCCTGCCTGACACCTCGCTCTAGAAGGAATTTGTTGGTTTTCTTGTGCAGGCAGACACAGGCAGTTGCGTTCTGGTGGAGGTGGTTGAGGATCTGTATGATCGATACGGCATGAAACTAGAGCTTGCTCTATATGCCACCACTCTATGGAGTCGAACCCTTTCTCATAGTCGATGAAGGCTAGGATAAGCGGTTTCCTGTACTAATTACATTTCTCTACAACTGTTTTGAGAGTTTGAAGGTGGTCGTTGGTGCTGAAGCCTGAGCGAAAGCCCGCCTATTCTCTGGGTTGAAAAAATTCCAGCTTCCTGTCAAGTCTGTTAACTAGAACCCGAGAGAAGTGCTTGTAGACTGATAGGTCTGTAGTTTTCCAGCCTTTTGATGTCCCCTTTTTTGTGGATTAGGGTGATTACTGCATTATGCCATGATGTAGGTACTTTACCTTCCAGGATGCACTTTGTGAATAGAATTGCCAGGACTTGACTGACTTCTGTAGTATTGGGAACAAAATAAAAAAATGTTTCCTTGGCTTGCAGGATTGGCGCGGATTTTTATTCACGCTTAACATGTGCTTTCTTTAGTTACTTATTCCTCCTAAAAAATGTCCCCACGCCGGCGACGCCGCGCCGCGCCGGGTTCAAAACCCAGCGCGCCGCCGCCGGGTTTTTTGGCTGCGGCGTGGACCTCTAATTGCTATGATACAGGTCGGCTAAATTTGTTGACATTTTCAAAAATGCGCTCAGGCTATATGCTACGCGCAAAATGTCTGAAAACAAACTTTTTCGTAATACAATTATAAAATCTATGTACATTTTCACTATCAGAAGTATTGCTATAATACCGACTGCCTTCATTCATTCATTCATTTATTCATTGTTTATGTCATGTACATTATAGTTACAGATGTTATAATATATTCAAGTCGGTCCATGACGCCCTGTAAGGGCATACAATGGTACTTAAGATTAGATTAAAATTAACACATATTTCCAATTAAAATAAGATAAAATTACATTTAAATTACAGCCATCCATTAATTATTATTATTAATATTATTTTTATGATTATTATGTCAAGGAGTTATTAAAAAATGTCATGTTTAGAATTATATTGGAATCCAATTTAAATTATTAATTTTAAATTGACAATGTTAAATGTTAAAATAATAATAATAAGTACAAAATATATTAAATTTACTAATGTCATTTTTCAATTTCATCATTCAAGAACTCGTCAACAGAATAATAACATTTATTGGTTAGGTATGTCTTAAGATTGTTTTTGAAAATATTAAATCTGGTCTCCTGTCTCATTGATTCTGGGATTTTATTATATATTTGTATACATTTACATTGGGGACCATTTTTGAACAATTTTAAATTCGATTTCGGTAGCAATAATTTATTTCTATATTGTGTTCTGGTTGTATTTATGTCTATTTTTGCTTTGAATAAATCAGGATGTTTGAGCACAAACAAAGCCGATTCCAATATGTAGATTGAGGGTAGCGTTAATAACTTATGTTTTATAAAGTGCTGACGGCAGCTTTCTGGGATTCGTATATTGGCTAGAATTCGTATGCACTTTTTTTGCATGATGAATAGTTGTTGGGCATCAGTGCTGCCCCCCCACAGTACCACGCCATATCGGAGCCAGGCGAACGCGTACGCGTAATAAGCGGATAATGCACATTCAAAATCTGTGTTTACTTTTAATACGCTTAGTGCATACACGAATTTGGACAGTTTCGTTTTAATATTTTGGATATGTTTTTTTTTTGACACAGCAGAAATGGCCTCCCACGCAGTTGCTACACTTTCGACCGTTACTACACACCTAGTCGGGTTCAGAATCATACAATCTAACGATTTTATAGGGTTTTTGCCGTATTGCTATGAGACATGGTTTTGGTCGTGGGCTCTAGTACTATCAGATTACAGCGGAAATCGAATTCAACTTTTTTATATTCTTTCCATCCGCTTTGTTTTCTTTTAAAAACACTTATAAATTATTACATAATATGTATAATTATTACTTAATATGTAATAATTTATAACATGAAATATTATTTCAACTTAAGTCTATAAAGAGAAAATAATAGTATGAATGGGGAGACTAATTCTTGGCTCACTTCTAGTTTCAACCTTCTTGGGGGGCTGGTCTTCTGTCATTGACTATTATGACTATAAATCTTTAAAAATTAAAAAATTTATAAGTATATCCTAATCTAGCGCAATGGGGCAATTTAATATAATAAACAAGAAGTGAAATTTTTACGAGATTAATTTTTTCTGCTCTTTTTCATTTTGTACTTTACTCTTATTTAATATATTTAATATAATATTATAAAGAGGAAAGATTTGTACCTATTTTTGTATGTTTGTATGTTTGTAATGAATAGGCTCAAAAAGTACTGGGCCGATTTAAAAAATTCTTTCACCAATAGAATGCTACATTCTTCCAATTTGACATAGGCTTAGAGGTCCACGCCGCAGCCAAAAAACCCGGCGGCGGCGCGCTGGGTTTTGAACCCGGCGCGGCGCGGCGTCGCCGGCGTGGGGACATTTTTTAGGAGGAATAAGTAACTAAAGAAAGCACATGTTAAGCGTGAATAAAAATCCGCGCCAATCCTGCAAGCCAAGGAAACATTTTTTTATTTTGTTCCCAATACTACAAAAGTCAGTCAAGTCCTGGCAATTCTATTCACAAAGTGCATCCTGGAAGGTAAAGTACCTACATCATGGCATAATGCAGTAATCACCCTAATCCACAAAAAAGGGGACATCAAAAGGCTGGAAAACTACAGACCTATCAGTCTACAAGCACTTCTCTCAGGTTCTAGTTAACAGACTTGACAGGAAGCTGGAATTTTTTCAACCCAGAGAATAGGCGGGCTTTCGCTCAGGCTTCAGCACCAACGACCACCTTCAAACTCTCAAAACAGTTGTAGAGAAATGTAATTAGTACAGGAAACCGCTTATCCTAGCCTTCATCGACTATGAGAAAGGGTTCGACTCCATAGAGTGGTGGCATATAGAGCAAGCTCTAGTTTCATGCCGTATCGATCATACAGATCCTCAACCACCTCCACCAGAACGCAACTGCCTGTGTCTGCCTGCACAAGAAAACCAACAAATTCCTTCTAGAGCGAGGTGTCAGGCAGGGGGGCACAATATCACCGAAGCTGTTTACCCTAGCACTAGAATGTATATTCCAACAAATGCAATGGGCAGGGAAGGGGCTTTATGATTGATGGAGAGAGATTGGCCAATCTGAGGTTTGTTAATGACCTGGTTCTTGTCTCGGAGAGCATTGAGGAGATGATGACGTTGCTGTGGGATTTGAGAGTGGAATCCGAGAAGACGGGTCTTAAAATGAACATGGGAAAAACCAAGACTATGACCAACATTCCTAAGTCACAGACTACCTACCAGCTTCCAGTGGATAGAGTAATCTAATATATATATTTGGGGCATAAGGTTACACTGGGCTTTGAGAACCAGCTAGCGGAAGTGAAAAGACGGATCGCGCAGGCTTGGGCGGCGTTCGGTGCCAATTGCCAATAAGGTGCTCACCTACGGTACAGAGACCATGACCCTTACACAAAAGTCCGCCGAGAAGTTCGGAGTCGCGCAGAGGGGTATGGAGAGAGTGATGTTCAGGATCACCTTTCGTGACCGGAAACGTAAAAAATGGCCCCGAAATAAGACGAAGGTGAAAGACGTCATGGCTGTCATAGCAAGGAAAAAGTGGACATGGGCAGGAACATTGCGAGAATGGACGAGAGTCGCTGGATAAGGCGAGTCCTTGAATCTAGACCCAGAGCGGATACTCGAGGGCGCGGCAGACCACCCCCGCGCTGGATGGACGACATTCGACGGCACGGGGGTCGAGACTGGATGAGATAGGCACAAGATCGCCAAGAGTGGAAGAAGAGGGAAGAGGCCAACTTCCAAGATTGGGTCACTAAAAGGCCATGATGATGATGGTGATGACTTCAGAACATCATTATTTAAGCTTTTACATATCAGCATGGCGACAGCGCATTGTTGTTTTGTTCGGTTTGGTCTATAGGTAAAATATTTATTCCAAGTCGGCGCCAAATTTTTACCGCCCCGGCGGCGGCGGCGGCGCGCTGAGGTTGCTCGGCGGCGGCGCGTCGGCGCGGCGTGGACCTCTACATAGGCTACATTTCATTTTGAAAAAAATTTGGGATCCTTGGTAAAATTTGAACAATGTAACCGAAGGTGTAGAAAAATGAGTCTTAAAATGTCTTTCGTCGAATGCGCTGCCGAAACTATTAGCGATAGAACAAAATAATGTACAACAATATTGAAGAACATCATTATGTCTACAAAAAACTCCGCGGTAGCATATGTCCAACTATTGTAGTTATGTCACTACAACAACTTTTTTCATTTTAAACATTAATGAAAATGCTAACCAAAATCAAACCATGCTATTTATGTGTTTATATTAATCCTTATCCAAATAAATTATTTTATGGTCAAGACCATTTAACTATCTATAAAATAGTTTTTAAATTATTTAAATTGGACTTTCCATTCAAAAGATATTACGAATTAAAAAATTCAAACAGTAAACAAAACCGCCATAGCGCCCTGGCCGTTGTTTGCGATGCAGTCTGAAAAGCGCGCCAGGCATCGCGATTTTTTTTTAATACAAATAAAAATATTTGTGAAAAAAAGTGTTTTATATCCAAATTTCCAAAAATAAATAATAGTCTACCCCGTGCGAAGCCGGGACGGGCTGCTAGTGGATAATATAATTGGTTTTTGTTCACGAACGTACCTTTGCTGCCAAATATATTTCATGGAAGAGAGAAATACGGAGATTTTTAGTGCTATAAATGTATTTAAAACAATGTTCACGGAACTGGAGGACAGCAGTAGTGACGAAGAAGTGGAAATCCAATTGTTACTTTCAATGTCAAGACCTCAGCGACAGAGTCAAAGGCCTGTAAGAATCACACGATATGTGGAGGACGTGGTGCACCTTCTACCATCCCGACAGTTCCAGGCTCATTTTCGGATGAAACGAACCACCTTTGAGAACCTTTTACAGCTCATCGAAAATGAGTGTTCTCATGTAACATCCAATCATCGTCTGTCGTCTGTCAATAATCTGGTTATTAGCCAGCCAAGAATCATTCAGGTAAATGATTGTAATATTGATTTTTACAAAATTTGTAAGCTACCTATGCCTATGTGTAAGTAATACAATTACTACACACATTGTGTTTTTATAGATTATGTTGCTGAACGATTTGACTTATCTAAAAGCACTCTTCATTGGTTTTTCATAACAATTGTGAAAACCCTTAACAAAATTGCACCAAGACTGATCAAGTGGCCTACTCCTGGGAGAGAAAGATCAGAAATTCAGAGATCCTTCTCCACAATGTCATTTGTTACCTGTAGGCTACGCGGGCGAAGCCGCGGGCAGAAGTTAGTATTTAATATAATATGAAATATAAGTTAAGTATAAAAAATTTAATCGTGATCGTGAGGATGGGTTTAAATTGTCGAATGTCTGGAATCCGGTGATTCCTTATGTAGTTCTCGTCCAAAATCAATTTCGGGTGGGCGAAGTCACAGTACATATAAGCACAAGCAGTAGGGAATCTACGAACAAATCGGTCGAAACGAACGCACACATAGACACGCGCTTTTACACGGCCCCTAAGCAGATCTCGCGGTGCCGTCAGTCGCGCGTGGCGCATTGAGACGAGCGGCCGTGTTCGTTTTAAACATGCCAAGAGCGTATTGCGCAGTGTACGGCTGCTTGAACTCGGCTTCTTCAAAACCGGAGCTTTCGTTTTTTAAACTCCCTGCTGAATTGCTAATGTTGAAAGGTACTATATTATTATGAAATAAAATGTATATATTATTTTTATAACGAGAAATGTCAGATGTCACTTCTCCGACAAATGCTTTTTCTGTTAAATAAAACGTTTGGCTGTTTAGATGATAAGTAAGTAGTTGCCGTATATTATAGACCGTGTTTTTGGTGAAAAAAAATTCTACGGACTTTCATTGTTATCATCTTGGATCTATAGTATATGTACTAATATATTATAGAAAACTACACTTGAAGGATAACTTGTCAAATACCTATAGGTAGGGCAAACCTTGGTTAAAAAAAACTATTCAATTTAACAAAAATTAAATCGACAACCCTAACGCTTTATTGGAGCGTAGGTACTTATTTCAAAAAGTAGGCCTATCTTCCCTACTGCTTTAGCTTATATATATACTGTGGCGAAGTGACACGGTGGGTGTAGGGGAGAGCAGGTAGGATTCGTACACTTTTTACTATAGGCCTTGTAAAAATAAACCAGTAACGAATTTCAAAATGATTGAAATAGGGTGCATTGGGGTAATTACGATAGAAATTTTGACGAGTTGAGTAAACGACAGCATTTCAGTTAAAAAAACATTTTATTTTTAAATTTTACTGCCTATATTTTCGTATCTCTTGAAAATTGGTGAATAGACTTATGATTAGTGGACATCACATACAAAAATACGTTGTTGTTTCTTATTTATGCATATTTATTGTCATGCTTCACTTTTTTGGGGGAAATGCGAAATATGCCCGGGTAATTCCGAAATTGTTGAAAAGTAGACCTTACGACTCATAGACTGATGGTTTATATTTGTTTTTCATTTGTAATTGCCCCTTCTTACTTGTTGTTATCGCCAAGCGTGTTTGCGTGCCTGCGTTCTCTGTACAGCGGACCGCGGCGGCCACTTGCCATTCGATCGTGGATCGACGTATACGAATTCTCATTTTTTTATTGTAATTTTGATTGTTTTGGGAAGTAAATCCTGTCAAAAAGTCAAATCGTGTACATCAATTGTTCCACCCGGCCATCCATCGCAAGCTAGCAGTCCCAGAGTTCAACACTTGTAATATTTGTAACTTTGTTAATAGTTTCGCTTTTACGGTCATTTCGGATTGATTACTTCACTTCGTATTTACCCCGGTAACAGAAAGTGGTTCTCAACATTTCAGATAGGTTCGTATTATTTTAAGTAGTAAAAGAACGCATTTAACTGAGAAATAACTATTGTTTTACAAAAAAACTTAAACGTAGGTAATAGAAATGGCTATACTTAACATATTATCACTTCAGTATTCTTATTTTGAAGATCTTAGATAGGTACTTAACAGACCCAAATGGACGATTCTCTTAAAAGTTGCACTCCCAACCTTTTTTTGGGATTTTGTTTCTTTTTTCGGATTCCTAATCACGAGCTCTATCGTAGAAAAGGAGATTCTCCTGATAGGAGAAAAAAAACGAGTAGGAATCCGAAAAAGAAAACACAATCCCAGAAAAAAGTTGGAGGTAAGTACAACTTTTAAGAGAATAACCCAAATTTATCCATAACGGTATAATAAAATAAGCCTTCATCTAAAATACAAACTAAATCCACAGTAATAAGCTAAAGCAGTAGGGAATCTACGAACAAATCGGTCGAAACGAACGCACACATAGACACGCGCTTTTACACGGCCCCTAAGCGGATCTCGCGGTGCCGTCAGTCGCGAGTGGCGCATTGAGACGAGCGGCCGTTTTCGTTTTAAACATGCCAAGAGCGTTCAACATGAAACTACCGTGAGACTCACACATAATTACAACACAACGGATAACTCACGTATAAAAGCCGAAGAATTGCTCCGACAATTGTTGTTTCGTGAGTTATCCGTTGTGTTGTAATTATGCCAAGAGCGTATTGCGCAGTGTACGGCTGCTTGAACACGGCTTCTTCAAAACCGGAGCTTTCTTTTTTTTAAACTCCCTGGTGATGTTGAAAGGTAAGAATGATACTATATTATTATGAAATAAAATGTATATATTATTTTTATAACGAGAAATGTCAGATGTCACTTCTCCGACAAATGCTTTTTCTGTTAAATAAAACGTTTGGCTGTTTAGATGAATAAGTAAGCAGTTGCCGTGTATTATAGACCGTGTTTTTGGTGATTTTTTTTTCTACGGACTTTCATTGTTATCATCTTGCATCTATAGTATATGTACTAATATATTATAGAAAACTACACTTGAAGGATAACTTGTTCCTTTTTTACACAAATTAGGGGTGCCAACCCTAATACACTTAAAGTGTAGCTAGTTACTCTAAAACAGGCCTTACCAGATGAGATTATAGCGCTACCTAGACAAAAAACTTTTCAATTTAACAAAAATTAAATCGAGAACCCTAACGTTTTATTGCAGCGTAGGTACTGATTTCAAAAAGTAGGCCTATCTTCCCTACTGCTTTAGCTTATATATGTATATACTGTGCTAAATCTGCAAGGGTTGTAATTAAATCAGCAAACCCTTACCTAGAAACTACTTAACCATTTCTGAAAAAATCTTTATAAATCACATACCTATCAACATTATTTTAAAACACAAACACAATTACAGTCTTACTATATGAAATTTTAAGTCCTGGTTATAGACAATTTTTATTTTAATTTCTAAACGACACTGAAAATTAGAACACATAGAAAATACAGTACGTACAAATTTCAAATATAAATAATTCAAGCTGCGTTGAAGTTGTCAACTCAGAATTCAAACAAATCCGCTGCGGTGTTCCACAAGGATCTGTATTAGGCCCATTGCTTTTTATAATATTTATAAATGATCTTGCGAAAAATCTATCTCATGGTACGACCTACCTCTACGCAGACGACACCAGTATAATTCTTCAAAATAGTGATGAGACTACATTAAAGTCTCAAACAAATAAAACGTGGCTAGAACTTTTGTCTTGGTTTCAAAGTAATGGCCTTAAATTGAATTTAGACAAAACCAATTACATAACTTTCTGTAGGCACACAAATAGCATACCCTATGCACTATGTCTACCGATAGCGAAAGTAGAAAAAACAAGATTTTTAGGTATTGAACTGGACAGTCAATTGCGCTGGTCAAACCAGACAGATGCCGTCAGGAAAAAACTGGCGAGTGCTTGTTATGCGTTGAAGAATCTTTCCAAAATTCTAAATGCTTCGACCCTGAGAGCAGTATATTTCGCGCATTTTGAAAGCATTCTTCGGTACTGTTTGGAGGCCTGGGGCAACGGCGTTCATATTGATAAAATCCTTATATTACAGAAAAAAGCATTGAGATGCATTGAAAAATCTAAGCCTCTCGAACACTGTCGCCCTTTGTTCGTAAAACACAAAATAATGACCGTCATTTCCTTATATGTGTACTTGGTAAGCACTTTTATTTTTAAAAATAAATTTAGGTATAAATGTAAGGGCAATCAAAGGACACATGCGCTGAGAAATAATATGGACCTTCCCTCATGCTACCCTCATGTAAAAAGTTTAAACATTTTAGAAAAAGTATTGAGTACAATGGAATAAAAATTTTCAATTTATTAAATGATGATATAAAACTATGTTCAAATTTAAATGATTTCACAAAAAAGTTAAAACAATATTTGTTAACTAGGCCATTTTACTCATTAAAAGAATATTTCGAGAAATTGTATGATTAATCTTTCAATCTTAGCATAAATTACGAATTTATATTACTGACATAATTGAACTAATTACATATTTGACATACTAATTGTATTGGGAGGTTAATGTTCATATTTTTGTTTTTGACTTAGATTTCTACTATTGTTTTTTTTATGGTTTTATTGTTTATTATTGCTTTTACTTGAATTACCAATTTTATTATACGCACCTAATTATGTGAAATATTATGAAATGGACATTTATTATTTTTATTATGATTTAAATTTTTAATACTGTTTTAATTTTATAATAATTTTGCATGCTACAATGTGGCGGAACATGCATTCATGTAATTTTTTACCACTGACATGATAAACTGTACCAACTGTGTGTTTTGGCAAATAAATAATATGAATATGAATATGAATATTTTTGTTATATTAATTATTGAAAGTATTTTGGTTGATGACGTCATAGTTTCCTCTGCCCCTGCCACACATACGCTTATTTGATAAATTGATCATAATACGTATGTGTAGCAGCGGCATTAATGTATTTCCTATCTGTGGCGAAATTGGGAAACTGTCAATAGTGTCAATGTCATGTCACTCACAACGTTCTCAGTTTTTCAAGTCGAGTCGAGTGTATTCATTCTTATTTATTATCATTTTGAACTGCTTTTTCCCTGGATTCCGATTACCCCAACGTACCCGACGACCTGTGCTAGTTACCTGAACTGAACCTGCTTAAACGTTGAACTTCGCTTGCCTCCTGGATTCCGATTACACCAACGTACCCGACGACCTGTGCTAGTCACGAACCTGCTTAAACGTTGAACTTTTCTTGCCGATTGCTTGATTCCAAAATGACAAAAAAGTGTATGGTTCCCAGCTGCCCTAATACTGATCGCAATAACAAACAAAAAGTGTTTGTACACGTTAAAAACCGTTTGAAGAGATCATGGTGTCTTAAATTAGATATTGAATTTGATCCTAAACGCCAGTACTACTGCTGTGAAGATCATCTTAATGTAAGTAGTTTATTTTACATATTTATTCTGTCGTAGGTATTTGTTGTGTATGATTAAGTTTACAAAGAGCCCAGACTTTCATAATTTACAGAGAATGATAGAATGAAAATAAAATTTAAATGGGTAAATGATTTAATTATAACATGATTATATAATGTGCTTAACTATCTAATATAATATAAATTAACTTTCAACCTATTAAGCTTTTGTACCTTGGACCTAATATTGCTTTTTTTTTCAATTAACAGCTGGAAGAAGATTTGGAAAATTATCAGTACTGGAGGTTAATGAAAGGGAGGCCTTCGCTAAAATCGACTGCACATCTTCGGATGCCATGTGGTTCAAGCACTGGCATTAATATACCTGCAACAGTCGCTGAGATCCCTGAATCGTCAGAGGTATGAGTTGGTTTTTTACTTAATTTTATTGTGTTAACTCGTAGATTAGCTAATATTTCCCAAGGTATAAAACTTTACCCATTGTAATCACAAACTATTTTTTACAGCATGAAACATCAGAGCTGCGAAAACTTTTGCTGCAAGATATGTCAAAAAAAC
Organism: Pandemis heparana; assembly: GCA_963854515.1. NCBI lineage: Eukaryota > Metazoa > Arthropoda > Insecta > Lepidoptera > Tortricidae > Pandemis > Pandemis heparana. The sequence goes on along the minus strand of OY978027.1, from coordinate 8,881,976 downwards.
AGGATGAAGAGCATTGTATCAAAATAATTCCCAGTCGGATAAATATGATTGATTCTGCAGTGCAGTGCAAAGTAAAAACTAGTGACAAAAGTGTATGCTGCAATAGGCGTAAAAATATTTTGCCAATAAAAGCAACTCCTATGCCGATGGCAATATTGTCCTCTCCGACAATAAGCACCAGCCCATCACTATTTGGATGCACTTCTGACACAGAAACATCTTGCGTCACAATGGTGGAGAAAAAAGAAAAAATCCTCAGAAAATCTTTTTTAAAGCTTGTCTACGAAAATCCTCAAAGATATATTGGAATACCAAAAAACTGCATGAGTATTTTAAAAGATGTCTGTGATATAAACAAACATAAAGTCTCAGAACTAGATCTGATTGTCACACTTTTTAAAATAAAACAAAATGATTCCATGATTCGCATCAGTGAACAATTTGAAATTGCACTGTCAGCACTTCCATAAATATTTCGAAATGGAATTCAATCTTTGGCAAATGTTTTCCAAAATATAGTGTATCTTCCATCAAAGAACGAAATTAAAAAAAATCTGCTTTTAGTGTTTAAGATTAGGTTTTCAAATGTAATTTGTATATTGGATTGTTTCGAAATAGAAATAGAGAAGCCTTCAGATCCATTGCGGCAGGCACAGACATGGTCACAATATAAAAGTTGTAACACTCTGAAATATTTAATGGTTGCACACTTAATGGATATGTAGCTTTCATTTCAAAAGGATATGGTGGCAGAATATCAGATAAAGCAATCGTGATTAAAAGTGGACTCATTGATATTTTGCCACCAAATTCGGTGGTCATGGCAGACAGGGGCTTTAAAGAAATAGAAACCGATCTCATGACAAAAGGAATCAAGTTGTTCCGCCCTCCCAGCGTGTACGCTGGCGTCAAACCTTCTAAAGCAGAGGTAATAGAAACAAAAGTCATAGCAAGTCACAGGGTACATGTTGAGAGAGTTATCAGGAGAGTTAGAGAGTTTCGACTTCTAAAACCTCATTCTGTCGTCAACTACAAACATGTAAGTTATATGGACCATATCGTTCTAATAGTGTGCGGGTTAATAAATTTACAAAAAGAAATAATAAAAAGCGAATAAAGAATAAAAAATGTTTTATTTAATCCTACTTAATATTACAAATGCGAAAGTTTGTGAGGGACGATGTGACGATGTGAGTGAGTTTGTATGTTTGTTCCTTCTTCACGCTGAAAGGAGATAGCTGGTACCCTAGATTGAAACATAGGCTACTTTTTATCTCGGAAAATTGCATAGTTCCCGCGTGATAGCGATAAACATGTCAATTGCTAATTTTACGCGGACGAAGTCGCGGGCAGAAGCTAGTACTAATAGTTTATACGATTTATAGTGACTGACCACTCATATGACAAAACAATATCACCTACCCACCTAAACGGGTTTCACTTAATCTAAGACAGAGCACTTGTCAACAGTTTAGGATATATGTATTTTTTCCAAAACTCTAAGGACTTTTTGACAAGCTTATCAGTAAACTGTTTGTCATAATCAACCCAGAGCATGTGTATTTTTTTGTTTATTTCAAATTCTGGATCAGCTACACAGAACAGAACAGACCCTTTATTTTTTTTGTAGCCCACATTTGCAGACATATTTGGGCCTTAAATTTTGGTTTTATTTCCTTTTTGTAAATGTAGTTTTTAAAGGTTTTTTCTGAGCTTGGGCATTTGATTTCTATTACAAAGTTATGAGCTACACCATCAGGTGATGCACCTATTAAGCCATCAAGTAAAATTAATCCGGCTTTTTCTATTTTTAAATTCAGTTTCTTTTCAACTTCTTTGAGGACCGACTGCTCTAATTTCTTTCCCCGTTTTATTGCTGCTGTCTCCGGTACTTTGTACCCACCCAAAATTTGTTGCACAAGTGAGCCATCTACTTTACAGTGCGCTGCTTCATGGAGTTTTGACGCTGTTATACGTGCCTGCCTAAGGCAGTGCCACAATTTAGATTCGCTCTGAATTTTAGTTTCATGAGCCAACTCATTTTTTATATCTTGCGAAATCATTTTGTCAATAAATGTTTTAAATTTTTCAAATGAGTGGTCAGTTCAAAGTTATATCAAACACATTGTATTTGTCTAATGTGGGTCTTTCATTGTTGAAACACATTATAAGGTTGTTTGTAATACCACGGTCTCTAAATTTTTGTTGAATGTCATTTAAAATGTTGACATCTTTTGGCATCAAACAAATCTTTTTGGCATTCTTGAAAATGTCCTCTGCCTGTACATGCTCTGTTCTTGCGTCTAACAGTCGGGGTTTTCTCCAGTAGCACGTGACCGAGGTGGAAGCTGGTTCGGATGACTTCTTTTGCAGCCAAAATATTAACACAAGGGTATGTTTGCACCCTCCTAAAGCCACATCACATACCGAATCTATGATTTCTTGTTCTTTCTCATTCATGGTTAATGTGACAGTGTATGCCTTATCACGAATGCGATGTTCAGGCACCACTTTTGCTCTTACTGTGCAAATTAGCTGGTCTCTGTTTATTTCCACATAGCCAATAGATGTGTCTAAATAAGAATCCCTTGAAGACCTATAACAATAAGAAAATTTCATCATACACATAAATACAATTAGATAATAAACAGAGAGACGAATTAATTTAAGTGCTCAGAAAAAAAATGCATAAAAATATATTACTTACATAAGTGCCTTAGCACCTCTCATTTCAGCTATATTGTATTTATTGCTTTCATGCATGTACGCCAACGTCATCCATGATTCCATTTTTGGAAGATTTGTTGAATCAGCTCTAACAAACTGGGTGTTGGAAGCCATTCTACCGTAGCGTATGTCGTCGTTCTTGCAAGCTGATCGGTGTCCGGGGTCAAACCAAGTCGATTGTCCAGGAGAGAAGCGTAGGTCGTCGTTCGTTCAGGCTGATCGGTGTCCGGGGTCAAACCAAGTCGATTGTCCAGGAGAGAAGCGTAGGTCGTCGTTCGTGCAGGCTGTTCGGTGTCCGGGTTAAGCAAAAGTACTATTTATCCAGCAAGGGTTATCGGAATCCAGTATAAACACGGCCAAAGTATTTCAATTTTCAATACGGTAAATTCACATTCGTTGTAAGACAAGAATGACGGTTACAAGAAAGAATGCCGTTTGTTTGTCATCTGTCATAAGATAAATGAAATGTCAGACTGCGGGTCCAAATTGAACTCCGTAGTATAATCGACGCGTAAATAGCGAAGAATTTGTAAACTTAGCAAATAAAGTACATTTTGGACCGACTACGTCATTCGTGGGAATGTCAAATGAAAGTCATTGGTTATTTTTCATGTAATAAATTCATTATTGTAAAATAAAATAAAGTAAATACAGAAAACGGTATAAAAAGCACTTATCTCGAAATGGTTTTCGATTTACCACGCATTGTAAAAAAATAGACTATCCCAATTCGGCTGGCTGCTCAGCCACAAAAGTCAAATTTTGTAAATCGGACTTGGACAATTGAGATAGTGAGATAACCTCATCAGCAGTTGTTTTCACAGCAATCGGCCGCAAAAAGCTGTTTGTTTAATAAGTCGATACATGTTTGATTCAGTGTCTTTGGGATCTTGTGGTTTAGTTGTGTGTGTGACAGATTTCTTTCTGTTATAAATTTTTGGTACCGTTTGTAAGCCTCTGGATCATACACATCTATGGGTATCACTTTGTCATGAAAAGGGTGGATCCCAGCTTTTCTAAATCCACTTTTGATGTTTTTAGGGTCTGTTTGTTGCCAAGTATCTGCCAATGTTTGGGCAAAGGTCTTTTTTGGCATTTTTGTGCCGATATTTTTTCGCTGCCACTACTAATTTGGAATCCCATATCATTTTGAATGACTTAAACACTGATATGTCGAGAGGCTGCAGCAAGTGTGATGTGTGGGGTGGGAGTTTGAGTATGGTGATCTGATTTTTGATAGCCAGCTGTACAACTCTAACGTCAACATGAGTCGAATGACCGTCGTAAATAATAAGGACCGGTCGCTCTTCGCCTATGCTTGGGATGAGTGAGAACTTTTTCCATGTAGTTATAGAATATTTCAGTTTCCATCCATCCTTTTTAATGCCATGCCGCCCGTAACCCGGATAGACCCGGTGGATATCGGCCAATAAGCGCCGGAACCTCACCGCGTGACAAGGGCACCGCCGCGGGATGTTCTGGCGGTACATATATTCTCCCATGTACCACTTCAGACATCTCTCACTCCGGCATGTAGGTACGGCAGTGGCGCTTCAGTTCGAGCCACTGCCGTTCTATTGTGTTGGTATGAACCTTGACGCGGCGTAGGTTCGAACTCGGAATTTCCCCGCCTAAGCTGTTTTCCACCTCCAAATCGACCGTCCCTGCTACAAATTCAACACTATGGTTAACTACAGAGTGTCCCTTCATCCCTAAACGCAAATGGACCCCAGTGTAGGAGCGGTGCATATCGGACATAATATATGAGTCCTGCTGTACCGCTGCCTCAATGATAGGGTCCAAAGTTGCGCGAGATTTGTCCCTTATTAGCTCCGCGTGTATTTGCTTTGTGAGGCGGCTCACACAGCCAAACACCCACGTTTGGCGTTGGAGGAACCGCCCCCGGTGATATTTGCGGGTGTAGAGGTGACTTTCGTCGACCTCCACAATATCACCCGTGCCCCCAATCATGGCCCGATCGTGGGCCTCCGTCACCTCGCAAACCTCCCGCAAGTAATGATATCGACGCTTGAAAGGAGAAATGTCATAAGCGACACAATGGTAACTTTACAGGAGAGCCAAAAAACCGCGCAATTTAAAAAAAAATCATTATAATTCCATACATACATACATATTGTCACGCCTCTTTCCCACTATCTTTCTATCTTTCTTCTTTCTTTCCTCTTTCTATAATTCCATCTGTTAACTTATTTTAGAAAATCAACAATGTACATGATCATAGTGGTGTTCTCTATATTATGTGTTTATATTATGTGTTATTCTTTTCCTAATTATTTTAATTACATTTTTAATTGGACGATCCCTGTTGGGTGACATTATTATTGTTATAAATTATTTGATTTTTTATTTTTCATAAGTGAAATGTAATTATTTGTTTCTTATTTATTATTGACATCCAATTATTTTTAATTTAATTTTACTTGTTCTTTGACGATTTCAATATAAGTTCTCGTAACTAGACATTGTACAATTTATGATGTAACTTTATATTGAATGAATAAATAATCTAATCTAATCTAATCTTTAATACATTAGCCAAAAAAGTATTATATCAGGATTTAGTGTTGCTTACGCAAATTGGTCCCAAAAACAGCAGGAGATAAAATGATCTAACCAAATTAAGTGACGAAAAATGAACAGCAGTCAAAACTGCTTCTCCCCAGAAACATTTTTCCATTTTAGTACCATGTAAGTAACATAGCACGAGCCTTTTCTGTAATCGTTCGAACCATACGTTCGGCTACACCATTTAATTGCGGAGTTCTTGGTACCGTCAAGTGATAACTAATTCCTTTTTCTTTGCAATAGTTTTTCATTTCGGTAGATAAATATTCTCCACCGTTATCAGTATAAAAATTTACTATTATGAAATTAAATCACTTTTTGCTACATAGTCCTTAAATGCCGAGAACACAGATTTATGAGTAAACAGACACACAACACAATAATGTGTCCATTGATCAACAAATAAAACGAAATAAGTCAACTGTGGAAGGGGTTATTGGCCTACAAACATCTGAATGCAGTACAAAAAAAATGCGGTCGTTTTATATAACTTTTATCTTTCGCTTTATTAAAAGGTAGTCGAGTCTGTATCCCATTTATACATGCCTCGCATAAACTATTGCATATACTGTTTCAATTCGATCCACATCTTCAATCATTTTGTGGTTTTTTAATTCTTGGTATTTATTTTTACTGATATTTCCTAAGCGTTGATGCCACAATTTATAATTATTTTTATTGGCATGACATGGCTGGGAAACAGCTTGACTTATTGTTGCTGGAACTTTTAAATCTATAGTTACCAAATTATTTAAACATTTACCTGTCATGATGGTTTTACCTTCCTTCGTAATGCGAGTGCCTTTTTGATCAAATATTACCTCATAACCAGCCTGTTGCATTTTTGATACAGACAGCAAATTATATGGCACCTCGCTACAGAACAGCACGTCGTCCAGGATTCCTTGAAAACCTTATTGCTGATAACATTGATTTTACTTCTTTTAGTTGCTGAAATAAAATGGTTATTTTTAGAAATTGAAATTTTAACTGGAGTTGGTAGATTTTCATAACTGATATAAAGATCATCCCTTTTAATAATATGATCAGACGCTCCAGAGTCTAATAAAAATTTCACATTGTCTAAATCATCTTCCATTTGGTATTCTCCAGTCATGAATGCAAATCCTGAAAAGTCTGCGGAATGTGATGTTGATTCTTGTTGTAAAGCAACAGTTTGAACTTGTCTTCTTCTATCTGGAACATTCTTTTGATCATTCATCCTTTTAAAGTAATAGCAATCCTATTTTATATGTCACTTTCGTCCACAGTGATGACATTTCATGTATTGAGATTTTCTCCCTTTGAATGTTTTATGTTGCAAGTTGTGTTAATGTGTATATTTTCTTTGTTTTGGTGGGTCATTGCATGTTTCTTCGTTTTATGTTTTTGTTCGACATGTAGTACTTTAAGAGTTGTGTCACTACTTTCGTTTTTTAGCTTAATTTCATGATCTAATAGTCTAGTTTTTACGAATGCCAGAGTTAGATTGTCTTCAGAGAGTGTCTTGATTGCAGTTAAAATTCCATCATAGGTTGTCGGCAGTGTAAGTAGAAGATGAGCTACTTTAACTGTCTCGTCCAAGTTTGCTCCAGCAGCTGACAATTCGGCAATTAAGTCATCGAATTCGGAAAAATGTTTGATTAAGGGTAGGTAAGTCACTTTTTAGTTTTAAACCTAAAAGTTTCTTTCTCATGGCCATTTGTGTGGCTAAACTTTTTCTTTTGTAGAGGGCATCAAAATTTTGAAATATTGTTTTTGCAGCAATATCTTCATTTACAAACCCCAAATATGCATCGGATAAATATTCGACAATTATGCTTTTGGCAACTCTATTGTTTTGTTCCCACTCAGCGGATCGTCTTACTGGAATGTCGCCGTCGATAACTCCGATAACGTTCATTTCGGACAGTAGAGAACGCACTCTAAATTTCCACACACTGTATTTTTCACCATTGAATGGCTTTATGTTCCGTTTTAATTTTGAGGGGTCCAATGTTTATTAATTGTTTATGTGGGATCGTAATCGAAGAAAAACCACTGTTTTCAAAATTAAAAGAAAGTATAATAAAAAGAAATTGGTTTTTACAAATTAACACGTCTTATTCGTATCGGCTCCCAAGTAAATCTCAATTACCCTTAATTCTAAACAAACAATATTGCTAGTCATTCATGCTTTCTCTTTCGCACACGTACATACACATCATGCTGTCACTCACACTCATTCGTACGTCATGTTACGCTCCTTTCTACTCATCCCACAATCGGCCGTCCTGCTCTCTAGTCTGTCCTCAGACTACAGTACATAGAGTTCTTAGCTAACTTAAATAATAAACATCTTAGGATTAGTTATTGGCTCTACCGCTGACAAGAAAACATGAAATATCGTTATTCAACAAGCAGGCTAAAAATATAAAAAAAAAAACATCTTACACTAACATCTTTAAAATAAACAGTCTTATACATTTGAAGTAACAATAGTCAGCCTTCACTGGATGCAAGTAAACATAAGTGCATAATCTTAATCTAAAAAATAAAACAACAAATAAAAAATAAAAACAAAACCATCAGCTTTACCTTCAGTCTGTTTGCGGCCATCGTTTCATGTGGTCACATGAAGTTGTGGTGTTCTTCGAACCTTCGGTAGAGTCGTCGACTTTCTGGACTACATACCGATCTCTACCAGTTGCCTTCATGACCTTGTATGGGCCTAGGTATTTAGGTTTCAACTTCATACCTACACCAAACTGAGTCCTTTTTATTGCCACTAAATCACCTTCTTTGTATTTAGTGCTCTCTTTACGTTTCCTGTCGAAATTTCTTCGATTTTCTTCTTGAATTTTGAGTATTTGTTCCTTGGCATTCTTCCTATACTCTTCTCTTTTTAGCATGTAACTATCTCTGTTTTCTTGCTCTAATAACTCGTAAACTTCATGATCTTCTTTCAGTTTCATCTTTGTCCCTGTAAGTAATTCGAAAGGGTTGGTATTGATACTTCGTTGGTAGGTACTATTTATACATCTTTGTACCTGGCTAACATGTCTATACCACTGTGTTGGATTTTCGAGACACAGCTTGGTCAGTACCGACGTTAATATTCTGTGGATTCGTTCAACCTGTCCGTTTGCTCGTGGTACGCCAGTTGTAATCTTGATGTGCTGTATGCCTTCCTCGGTACAGTATTCTTCGAACTGTGAACTAGTGAATGCAGTTCCTCGATCAGTGATTATCCTTGTTGGATTTCCAAAACACTGTTGGTGAATCTTCAGTTTATCAATTGTTTCTTTAGTTGTAGTACTTTTAACTGGGAATAACCAAACAAATTTGGTGAAAGCATCAACCATTGTAAGTATGTGATTATATAGCTTCTTTGTTTCAGTCATGGGACCAATGTGGTCCACGTGAAGGGTATGGAACGGCAACTCGTCCTTTTCAATGGGATTTAAAAATCCTTCTTGTTTGCCCGTCTTTCTTTCAGTTAACAAACATGGTATGCATGTTACAAGATATTCTTCAATCTTCTTCTCTAGATTTTTTATACAGTAATCCTTGCTGATTAAATCTAGCATTTTCCTTTTTCCGAAGTGTCCATGATCATGAGCTCTTTTTAGAATCTCATTCTCCATTTGACCTGGAACAACTAAACATTTCTGTTCACCCCTATAAAGTAGACCGTTCTCCAAATAGAAGTCTTTGTAGTGTACTTTGTCCTTCAACAATTCCATGATAGCTTTAAGTCCTTCGTCGTTAGCTTGTGCTTGTCGTAGCTTATCATGTACAGGCAGATTGTTCACAAGTGCCACATACGGGTTTCTACTGAGTGCATCCACATGTCTCATTTTGCTCCCCGCTCGATGCTCGATCTCAAAGTCGTATTCTTGTAAAAGCAAAATCCACCTTGCTACTCTGGTTGACATCGCTAAATCTTTCTTGTTCAAAGTCATCTGAAAAGCTCTACAATCAGTTACAATTTTGAAGTGAATACCATATAAATAACATCTGAATTTTTTAACAGCTTCAATGATTGCCAAAGCTTCTAGCTCATAGCTCGTATATTTACTCTCAGCTGGAGAAGTTTTACGACTCATGTAATAAACAGGGTGAAGTAATCCATCACTGCTGCTTCTTTGAAATAGAATGGCTGAATATGCAATGGCTGAGGCGTCTGTATGCAACTCTGTAGGTAAACTTGAATCATATATCTTTAGTACAGGTTGAAAAGCTAATTTTCTCTTTAATTCATTGAATGCAACTCTGCATTCTTCATCGAACTGGAATGTACTGTTTTTTTTCAATAAGTCTGTGAGTGGCTTGGCAATTAATGCAAAATCCTGAATATATTTCCTGAAGTAAGAAGTCAAACCAATGAAACTATGTAATTGTTTTAGATTAACAGGTTCAGGGAATCTTACCACTGCATCAGTTTTTTCATGGGTAGGGCGGACCTCACCGTCTTTTATCACATGTCCCAGATATTCCACTTGTCTTTGTACTAGTTGCGACTTCTTCCAATTAATCTGCAGACCGTAGTCTGATGCCACACGCAATACTTCAGCTAATCTGGTTACAGCTTCGTCTTCATTGGTAGCTGGAATAATCAGATCGTCAATAAAAATTATAACAACTCCCCTCGCAATCAGGTCTCTGTAAATAATCGTTATAAATCTCGTAAATACCTTCGGACATATTGAAAGTCCAAAAGGTGCTCTCAGGAATTCATACTGGCCTGTCTGAGTTACAAACGCAGTATACTTTATAGAATCTTCAGCTACAGGTACATGAAAATATGCATTTTTCAAGTCTAAAGTACTGAAAAGCTTAGCCCCCGTTAATCGATCAATGTGATCTTCGATCACCGGCAAAGGATACTCATCTTTAGGTATCTTTTGATTTAACTTCCGGTAATCCACACACACTCGAATACCACCATCCTTCTTCTTTACTAAGACTAAAGGACTAGCATAGTCTGAGTAGCTTACCCTTATAATTCCTTCCTCAATCCACTTGGTTACCTGGAGATCAACCTCTTCTTGTTCCTTTGGGGCCACTCGTCTTGGCCGTTGAGCCACTGGTACATCATCTTTCAAAACAATCTTCAACTCGATTGGCGCCTCTTTCGTCTTGCGCGGAATGTACGACTCCACCAAACTATTGACTTGTTCTTGAACACCAGAACTTACTTGTGTACCTACAACAACAGAATTACACACACATATTTCGTACATCCAATTATAGGCTGGCTTTAATGAAACTTCATTATTCTCCATTAACATTACACAATGTTGTAGAAATTCCTGACCAATAATCATAGGATAGGGCATAGCGTCTCTAGAAATAACGTGGAACACAACGTCGTTGTACCACTGATTATCTACCTCGAGTCCAAACTGTAATCGTCCGAAACAATTCACTTTGTTGGCACCTAAACCTGACAGTATTATTTCACTTTTGTCCAACTTAGGCGCGCCTAACTTGTTATAGTAGTCTTCGGATAACAAGTTCACATCACTGCCGGAGTCTATTAAAGCTAAAACCGTCGTATCGAACACTTTAACATATTTAGTCGGCTTCTTCGTTGAAACAATCCTGTTATTATTTGTTTTCGTATCGTCTGCCGGTTTCGTTGTGACATCAGTTGTCAAACAGCAATCTGACGTCTGACAGTGACATCTGTCACCCGCGTCGGCTTGATTAGGGTTGTGACTGCAACCGTAAAAATTCTGCTTCGATGCGCCGCTAGTGTTGTGCCAATTTTTCCCAGTGCTGCCAACACCGCCGTTTGCCGCTATGTTCGCGTCGCTCCTACCGCGTGAAGTTCCTGCTGTCATCTGCTTCTGCTGCGTCTGCACATTCGGGCACTTTGAAGAAATGAGCGTTTCTAAAAAAGTTTGTACATTTGGCGGACAGCATAGGCTAATTTGAAATTAATACTTTTCGATATTATTTTAAGCGCATATTATTACCTGGTTCTTAAAGATTCTAGATAATGCATTTTTTTAGAGATTCGAACTACAAAATAAGCTGTAAAGTTAAATCTACTGAGTCGGGGCAGTCGATAATTCCTATTTTGTTACTAAGATTCAATTAAGTAAATAGAAACCACACACATTATTTAGTTGGTTTTATTGAAGAAATAAGGTAGCAATAATAAAATTGTGTACGTTTTTAATGCTAATTCTTTACTCTTTTAAGGTAATCACAAAATAATAAAGATATTCACTCCTTTTTGTTACCATTGGGTCAAACGTACCCTGAAAATTTACAATATAATGCTTATTTATAAAGTTAGGTTAATATTTTTTGGAAATTATCATAATTAAATTGCTAAATATTCGTCTGGAATATTTAAAATATATATATTTTAACAAATATAAACAAAAATGAACAAAACATCGTATTTTTTTACGGGACAGTAACAATAAGAGGAACATTGGTAACAAATTAGGAACTCTTAGGCACAGTATTCATTAGTCAGGTTTCAATATTATAATCACTACATACATTTTTTAAAAGATAGAGTGATTAAATACCATAAATTTTTGATATCTACGTTTATATTAAATATCTACGTTAAATAAAATACACAAATACTGTCAAATAAAAATAAAAATACCTCTCATGTATATAAATAAAGTCATTTTCAAATAGTCTACACACTGCCTTAGGAATTCTTTTTTGTTACTCCCATTTCCTAGCCATACGTTACCATTAAAAAGTAACAAAAAAGGAAGTAACCAATGGTGGAAAATATGGTGCCCGGCACATTAAAAAAATTCGTAAAACCAAATATAACGTACTATTTGAACGAAGAATTTAAGATTATGAATCTTGATAAAGTGTTTATAAATAGAATTTAGTTCAAAGTAATAAAAAAACAAAATTTACCCAGGTTTTTCCAGTAACAAAAGAGGACTTTTTTTTTAGGTTTGACCATCGACGCACTTTATCAACTCGCAGTTTTGATTTTTGAAAGGTGACTGTTTATTATTAAGGTGGCTATATGATGCTAGTGTTACCAGCATCCTATAAAGAATCTCCAAATTTTTGTAAGAAATACCTTTTGGGACGAAAATGCGGTAACAAAAACTGGAATCAAAATTGGAACTTTTTCTGGGACAAACTTTAATCGTTAATTTTAAATATTATTTCTTAGACAAGGATATGAAAACAATGTAGAAAGTAATTGCTTGAGCCTATAATAAGTTAATAAAACACACCACGGAATCGAGAACGTAAAACTGATTTCAAAAATCGATATTTTAGGTTCGAAATTTACAATGGGACATTTACCTTTTCATACAAACTTTACTGAACGATTATTTAAAAAAAATATTTTTTAAATGATCAAATACATATACATTTAAGACAGTTAATTTATATTTAAGATAATGAAACGAATTTTATGCTCAATAACTCAAATAAAATACACAGTGGCCTGGTGATTAAAGAAAATAATAAATCTGCACAGGACACCTACAAACGACAAATGTACAAACTTTTTTAGAAACGCTCAAATATGGCCGAACTCGTTGCATCGGAAACACTTAAGGCCTTTTTCTTTATGCGGACACTCCATCGATGCATGATTTTTCTCTCCACAGCTATAACACCGCGATTTCACGTAATTGCCGCTTCGCTTATCAAAATTCTGCTTTTGCTTGCACTGTGTTTGCGCCGTATTCGTTTTCGTTTTTTCTTTTAATTCTTCGTAAATCTTGATTTTTTCTTTAAGTTCCGCGTAAGTAGTGACACCATATAACATGATTTTATTAATTTCTTGATCTTGAATACCTTCTACGATGTACTTTATTGCGACATAATCCGCCATCTTGCCTCTTCTGCCAAGTTCTTTCATGATTAGCAAGTAATCCAGGCATGACTCATCATTTTTCTTATGTCGAGCACTCATCATTTCGTGAATCGTTTTTTGATCAATCGTGTCGGAGAATTCTCTGATGATAGCGACTTTCAGTTCTTCCCATGTCTTATAGGTACGTTCGGACCGGAACCACAGCAACGCAGTACCTGCTAATGACCGTCTCGCCATCAATAATTGCTGCACTGGAGTCCAACCAAAGATCTCTGCATTATCATCGATTTCTTGAGCCCATCTTGCCGCCGTGTAAGTCTTGTCTTGTCCGGTGAATTTGCTTATCAGTCCCTCAGCTAGATGTAACGTCGTTGAACCTTTGCCACCTACAGCTTGCCCAAAATCGTCGTCGTAATCTTGGTGCCGGCTGTTTCGTCGTGATGGTGCCATGGTTTTCGTCTTCTTTCGTCTTCTTGAGGTCTTGATAAAAATTTACCGTTACGTCTTCGAACGAACGTCGTACTGTTAATTTGTAACGGCTTTTCGTCTTCAACAGGTAAGTTATCTTCAATTTGGATCCCGGACGAGCCCCCAAAAATTGTGGGATCGTAATCGAAGAAAAACCACTGTTTTCAAAATTAAAAGAAAGTATAATAAAAAGAAATTGGTTTTTACAAATTAACACGTCTTATTCGTATCGGCTCCCAAGTAAATCTCAATTACCCTTAATTCTAAACAAACAATATTGCTAGTCATTCATGCTTTCTCTTTCGCACACGTACATACACATCATGCTGTCACTCACACTCATTCGTACGTCATGTTACGCTCCTTTCTACTCATCCCACATTTATAACACAACACAAAGAAAGAAAAAAGTTTCAAGTTTATTCACATCACTGGGCCCATAACCTATTAAAGGTTTGGGGCGAAATAAAAGTATTTGTAATGGAATGAATGATATCGATGACTTTATTTTTAATTTGCACTAGGAAGTTACGACCGTCTAACACGGGCTTGTAGCGGTAAGTAGTAGAACAAAAGGGCTGTGATTCATAGCTAGTAAGTTTATATTGATATATTATACATCACATAGGTATTCTTGTGTAGCTACATAACAACTGTTTCTAGAGTTAGATATAGTTATTAATTTTTGTAATAACAGTTAAATCCAACAGCCTCCGAGACGGCGCCTCATTAGGGATGCCTGTAACCCGTTCGAGTTTCGCCGATCCGAGTTCATCTAGTATTATTTTTAATTTTTTTCACTCTTTTCTGGGTTTTGCCTGGCTCAGTGGGCCGGTAAATTCGCTGTTAGCGTAGAAGCTGTGCATAGCCGTATACTCCACACCATTGCATCTTTTTGTTTGTAAGTGCATCGCCTAAAGCTTGGCTGTTGTTCCGGCTGATATGCTGGTGCTGGTCGTCGGGGTGGCAGCTGTGGTCGTTTGAACCCACCTCGTGCTGTACCCAGGTATTGTGTTGTGAAGCGTTGAGTGTAACGAGGAGAAATTTCCCTTGCTTGCCTTGCTTGTTGAAGGGTATGTTTGCGCAGTACCTATTAACCTATTCGGTCTTTTTGATAGAATGGCTAGACCTCTCAATGGTTTTTAGGGTCTTTATTTTCTCACAGAGGTTTTTCCCATACAGGAATTCATCATGATCAACTTCCTTGACTCGATCAAGGAAACTTTTGTCTAGTGTTGGTGTGATGAGTTGTTTTCGCCCTCTTGTCTCATCTCATTAAAATGAAGATCTGCTATAAGATTCTTGCAGCGTCATTCATTTGTTTTATAATCTGAATTTTTCCCCCTTGCCAGTTGGTTATAGCCAGAGACATTGCTCTGTCTAATGCCGTAAGGCCGACCCCCAGTTGTTGTTGGGCTGCCTCAAGTTTTTTGTCGCGCTTTTTGGCCGCCTCTGAGACGGCGCCTCATTAGGGATGCCTGTAACCCGTTGGAGTTTCGCTGGTCCGAGTTCATC
The DNA here is from genome assembly GCA_963854515.1 of Pandemis heparana. NCBI lineage: Eukaryota > Metazoa > Arthropoda > Insecta > Lepidoptera > Tortricidae > Pandemis > Pandemis heparana. The sequence goes on along the minus strand of OY978027.1, from coordinate 8,866,870 downwards.
TAGTATTATTTTTAATTTTTCTCACTCTTTTCTGGCTTTTGCCTGGCCCAGTGGGCCGGTAAATTCGCTGTTAGCGAAGAAGCTGTGCATAGCCATGTACTCCACCATTGCATCTTTTTGTTGGTAAGTGCATCGCCTAAAGCTTGGCTGTTGTTCCGGCTGATGCTGGTGCTGGTCGTCGGGGTGGCAGCTGTGGTCGTTTGAACCCGCCTCGTGCTGTCCCCCGGTATTGTGTTGTGAAGCGTTGAGTGTAACAAGGGTTGTTGAAGTTTCCCTTACTTGCCTTGCTTGTATTGGGTATGTTTGCGCAATACCTTTTACCTGTTTGGTCTTTTTGATAGACTGGCTAGACCTCTCAATGGTCAGGAGTTCACCACATACGCAATTATAAAAATTAAGCTGAGAAACCGGTTATTACTGGTAATGTGTGAAAACATCATGATGCTCCGTTTTTCTTAAGTTTGCCTTCGGAATGCAAAAGCTTATCGTTAACTTACTTGACATGAAATGAGCGGCACTTTCAACGGGAGGTATAGAGTGGTCACACTTTCCGCTGGTACTTTCTTGTGGTAGGTACACTGTAGTCTTGATTTTTAATAATAAATAAATAAGCTTATATTTATTACTTTAATTACATAAATTATGTTATCTATGGATTCTGTCCGAAATAAATGCTATTTATTTATTTATTTATTGATAAAACATGGCGCAGTCTTAATCACTGGTCTTAAGTGTTAGTCTGAAAAATTTGAAGCAGATTGCTAAGTTTGCAGTAGATTTGTTTACACGCCGGCATGGATGCAAATACGGTGATTTTACCTCCAAACATATACATTCGGGCTCAATCCGCAACTACTCAATAGAAAACTTGGAAATTGATGTTCGAAGATTATCTAGTAGGAATCGGGCAGAATGAATCGTCCGTCAAAGTCAAATTATTATTGCTGAGAAACGTGATGGGGCCAGAAGCCACCAAAGACGTAATAACGTTTAAATTGTCAAAGAAGGACAGTGAAACATATTCTAAGGTTATAGAAAAAATAGAAATTATTTAAGTAAAATCTAGAGGTGAGACGTACTAGGCAAAATGCGTACCAAGTCTTTCGAGTACGCGTCCTCAAAAAGACCAGATCCAAAGACTAGCTCCACGAGTATTTACGAGTACGCGTCTCAATGAGTAAATTACGGACTTTCCGTACGTATTCGTCTTGCGAGTATGGGCGTCTTGCGAGTACGGGCACCTTGCGAATACGGTACGGGCGTCTTGCAAGTAAGGGAGTTTTGATTTGACGTTGCAATTAAAGTACAGGAACCTACCTCCAACACCAACAGTACATAATTAATACACAACACAGTCTTAAATGTTTGGCAAGGAACAAACATCTTATTTTTTTTTTTATGTGAATAGGAAGGAAAACGTGCAAGTGGGTCACCTGATGGTAAGCGATTACCACTGCCCATAGACACCCGCAACCCCGGAGGGAATCAAAAATTCAAATTGTACAAATTCAAAACAGGCATCTCATCCAAACAAACATTTTATCAAAGAAAATCAACCCTTATTTCTCAAGCATTAGGATCATTATTCAAAGAACATATTGGTGTTTCACCCACTCACTGCAGCTAGATCGTCGCCGTAGGCTAAGTGACCCGAGCCCTTCCGAATGAATCCGAATAAAACCGAACGCTCGTACGTAGAATGAAGTGCTTACGAGTACCAGGACGGTTACGTGTCTTGCGAATATCGCGTACTTATCGAGTTCGGGTTGCGCGTACGCGTATGGTATTAAGTCGCCTAGTCGCGCGCGCCGTACTCCTAAATACTCGTACGCTAAAAGACGCCCAAGCAGGAACGCGTACGTACGCGTCCACGGCAACCAGTTCCAGTAAATACGTCTCACCTCTATAAAATACGAACATCGTTCATTATTTTTATGAAATTAACAGTGCCACTGTAGTCTTCAAACTCTGCCAGTTTTAATTTATCTCGACAGAAATCTAGGGCATCAGCCATAGAGCTATTAAATAGCTGCGTTGCTAGCTTAACTTTCTGTTTTTGCTTCTGGAACAAAATGTAAGCCTTACCTATTTTGGTCGCCAGATGAAGACCTTTTTGTTCCTGTAAAATAAGAAGCAGTTCCAAATAGGTACTTAAAATTAATTTCACGTCCATTTGAGTCAATGAAGAGCCTCAATTTCGCCAAACGCGTTCCTCACTGGTTTGATGGATTGGACTGTTTTCGATTGTGAAATGGATTGTTGTTTCAAAGATTCTTTTTTGCTATATAGTGCAAACGAACTCTCCGAAATTGTTCAATTGTTGCTTTGAGCAGCATTACATCATGATTGCTTTCTATTGGGTGGCTTTCTTTTAAAGGCTTCAATATGTCATTTCGTTGAATTATTCTTGCGAAACATTTACTAATCATTACCGGCAAATTTTGTGCTCTTGACAACCCTTTTCCTTTTTGATTAACAAGTTGCCTGACTACCGAGGGTTAAGCTAATCCTCCAAAATGCTTCAAGCATATGTTTGTGAAAATAGAGCTTTTCAGCTGCCAGCAACCACTTGATGCTGGATGAACAATTTATTTTGGTCTGCAACTTTTTAGTGACTGAATGAGCCACAGGCTCGTAAAAGTACTGCCTATCTTGGTCTCAAATAGGAAAGAATGGAAAAATGAATATTTTGGATAAAAATGTTAAAACTGAATTGAAAGGCGGGGGCGTGTTTCTTCTTTGCCTGTTAATTGACGAGACGTACCAATAAATTCCAAGGGACTTACTGTTCGTGATAATCAGGATAGGTATTTCTTCAGATCTTCGATGTATTGGAGCCGTTGGAGGGCGCAGGCAGCAACCGACGAAAAACAAAACACGACGCTAGGACGCTTGTTGTGCAGCGGCCGCAAAAACACTTAATAACTTCTTCCTGCTGTTTACACTTTTAATTTATATTATTTGAACAGGTTTTTGATCACACACAACGTAAATAAACCCCGGGGTAGCAAATTAACACAGTAATTAGCGGTTCTACGATCACTTCAATAAAATTGCACGCGCTTCGTAGGAGTTCCGAGCGAAAACTGATTTGTTTTTAAAAATGGCCTCCACCGTGACCTTGGGTAGCGCCGCGGCGCAGGTTAGTTCACTTTTTCACCCTCAGATGGCATTGGTCTCGTCATATGAATACTGCGTTTTGTTGTGCAGTATTTTTTGTGGCTTAAACATTGCCCCCAGCCTTGAAAGGTTCCCTTTCAAAATAACTTGCATATAAGAAAGATAGGAAGTTAAGAAACAAAACTCAAATTTATTCTGATATGCACAAGTATGCCAAACATAAAAATAATAAAACTAAATAAGAACTTCTATACTATAGTTTAATCGCTGTAATTAATTTATAGGTAAAGGACACAACTTAACTACTGGACGTTTAAAAGACCCATTTTTAGTTTTAACTAAGGCCACACGTATTGTGCCATCCTTACCAGAGTAAGTCTCTAGAATAACGCCTATTGGCCAGTGTAAAGGAGGAGCATTGTCACTCATGATGAGAACTACTGTACCAGCAGTGACAGGTCGCGAATCAGTATTCCATTTTTGACGTGCTTGGAGAGTATGTAGATATTCCATAGACCACCGGCGCCAATATGATTGAACTAGTCGTTCTAGGAGTTGATAACGAGAAAGCAAATGAGTACGTTCTTCGCGAATATCCTCCGCAGGCAAAGATCTTAGAGGCACCGTATTCAGAAAGTGAGCAGGCGTGAGAGGAATCGGCTCACAAGGATCTGCACTTAGTAGACTTAGGGGTCGCGAGTTCAACACGGCTTCAATCTGACATAATACGGTAAACAGTTCGTCGTAAGAGAGTATTTGACTACCGATAACGCGAAACAGATGAGTTTTATATGATTTTACCGCCGCTTCCCAGCTCCCGCCCCAATGGGGTGCATTTGGAGGAATGAATTTCCATTTTATTTGATGGTTACGTAACTCATTTTCAAAAACTCCTGAAAATTCGTTGCCAGTTAAAAGGTATCGTAAGTGTGAGCTTGCACCTGCAAAATTTGTAGCATTATCCGAATATAATGTGTCTACCGGACCTCTTCGCGAAATAAAACGCTTAAGTGCGTTGAGAAATGTATCCGTACTTAAATCAGAACAAAGTTCGATATGAGTGCCCCGCGTAGTCAGACAGATGAAGACACAAATATACATTTTCTGAGTTTTCGCACCTCGTCTACGAACCATAGTCACATTTAATGGACCACAAAAATCAAGACCTGTGTGCGAAAAAGGTTTTGAAATTTGAAGCCTACATTCAGGTAAATTAGCCATGACTGGTGGGGGGGCGACTTTAGGCCGAAATTTGAAACAAGGCAAGCATTGTGCCACACGTGAACGTACTATTTTCCTGGCTGACAAAATCCAGTACCGTTGTCTTAAAATCGAAAACAGAAGACATTCCCCTGCATGACAATTTTGTCGATGAGAATGGTCTATAATAAGATTCACTATATGATCTTTACAAGGCAAAAGGTAAGGATGTTTGTGATCAAAGGTAAGATTGCTATTGTCTAGTCTACCTCCGACACGCAGAACACCATCAACAATGAACGGTCGAAGCCTTCTAATAGCCTTCGTAGAACAGTCTTTGCCTGTACGACAAGCTTCGAGATGATCAGAAAAATGAACCATTTGTAGGTCCTTTAGGGCATTCAATTCAGCCTCATTCATGTCATCTACAGTAATTACTCCTTTAGACTTAAGGCGCTTTGTAAAACGCAGAACATAGACCGTTACTCGAAGAAACTTAGTCCAAGATGAAAATCTTTTAGATAATCTATAAAAGAGTGGTTCTTCCGGGCTAAACGTAGCTAAGGACACCGTTTTTCTTTCGGGTATTTCGGAATCAGCGCTTGATACCATAAATGGTTTGATAGGCCAACGCGTGCTATCTAACTGGGCCCATGATGGGCCTTGTAACCATAATGGATGACTCAGTATCTGCGACGGTGTAAGTCCCCGCGATAAGCAATCACTGGGGTTGTCTTTACCTGCAATATGGTAAAAGTTTTCTGCTGCCAAATTTTCTTGGATTTTTGCAACACGATTTGCAACAAAGATTTTCCAACGATGAGGGCTAGAGTGAATCCAGTGAAGAGTGACCGTCGAATCTGAAAAGGCATAAACCCGAGATACTTGGATACGATTTGCGAAATGATTGAGAACCGTTCTCACAAGCTTAGACAGCAGGTAGGCGGCACAAAGTTCTAAACGGGCCAATGTCACTGATTTAACAGGGGCGACTTTAGATTTAGCGCACAAAAAACGCACTGTTACATTCTGTTCATTAACTGTATGTAAATACAATACACATCCGTATGCCTTTTCACTGGCATCTGCGAAAGCCAAAAGGGAAACGTTGCTGGATTGAGTAACACCCACGTGACGAGGAATCGTTAACTGGCATAGAAGTGGTAACTCACGCAGAAACAAAGCCCACGCATCAATGATAACCTGAGGCGGTTTTTCGTCCCAATCTATTTTTGCAAGCCACAAGGATTTAATTAAGAGCTTAGCATATAGGATTACAGGAGCTGCGAACCCGAGAATATCCCATAATCGAGCTACAACCGACAAAATATTCCTTTTGGTACAACGCTCCGGATTTGTATTGATTTCAAATGAAAACGTATCTGAACGCGGATCCCACTTAACTCCTAAGACCTTTTGACAAGATCCATCATCGAACTTGACTCCACTGGGATGCAAATACTCTTCAGGTAAGACATTAAGCAGCTCCGGTGAGTTACTTGACCATTTTGTCAACTCGAAACCGCCGGCCTTGAACATATCTACCAGCTGATTCACAGTCTCAATCGCCGTGGGAAGTGACATAGTACTTGAAGCAACATCATCCATATAGAAATCGCCTCGTTGAATCACCTCCGCAGCATGCGGGTAGTTATCCCTTTCGTCACTGGCTAGTTGCTTTATAGTTCGCAAGGCCAAATATGGACTCACAGATAAACCGAAGCAAACTCTGCCGAACTCAAAAAGCTGCAATGGGTCACCTACATTATACCTGTATAACATTCGTTGGTATTTTCTGAATTCTGGATGAACACAGATCTGAAGATACATCTGTTTAACGTCCGCACAAAAGGCAATGGGAAACAATCTGAAATTAAGCAGAACCAAGAACAATTCAGATTGCAAGTTTGGGCCAGTATTTAAAATGGAGTTAAGGGAGAGGTCTGTGTCTGTCGGAGCACTCGCATCCAGAACAAGACGCAATTTAGTTGAAACTCTATCATTTCGAACGACACCATGGTGAGGTATGATATAACCCTCGTCCTTTAAATCACCCGGAACTAAGGTTAAATAACCCTTCTTAACATAATCATCTACAACGTCATTGTATGCAGATTGGAATGTCGGAGACATCGCAAATTTCCTTTCAAGCGACATAAATCGCTTTTGTGCGTTAAACAGAGATTTTCCTAGTGCTTCCGGGTTATTTTTAAACGGTAATGCCACTGAATAACGGCCTGATGAATCACGAGTGGTCGTTTTCTCATAATTATTCTCGCATTCCTGTTCATCGGGACTAAGAAAATTAGAAGCATTTGTTGGTACTTCTTCTATTTTAAAGAAACGCTCTACTAGTTTGTCAAGCGGAGCGCCAGTGAAGGCGCATAAAACCACCGGCTTAGACGTTTGAGGTGCACGTTCAATAGGCGCCGATCCCATCAACAAAAACCCAAGCGTAGTTTGTACAGCATCGGGTGAACCTGACGGACCACGAACGCGACCCGACAACAGCATGGTACCAAATAATTCCGCTCCTAGCAACATGTCGATCTCTCCAGGAATATGGTAAGTATCGTCTGCAAGAGGTACACCACCTAGATAAGATAGGTTACTCACATCAATCGGTGTAGACGGTAAACATGCAGTGACATGGTCAACAACCAGTGGTTGAATATCATAAGCAACAGAGCTGTCATAGCGGGACTGAATAGTCAAAGCCACCTTGCCCTTTGTTTGGTTAGAAGCGCCGCCAAACCCATTCACAACAATGGGGGATTCTTCGGAAGTACAATTCAAAGACAGCCTTTTACAGCACGATGTAGTTATAAAATGATTTTGTGAACCATTATCTACTAAACATCGTACGACGTGCGATTTTCCGAAAGCATCGACCACTGTTACACGAGCTGTAGCTAGCAGTACAGTACAGGGCGAGGGCGCAACGACATTCGCCTGTAAATAGTTATGTGAAACTTGTACCGTATCTGGTACGGCCGCTTGTAACGCTGAATCCGCAGCGCCGGGAGAGCACGAGGATGTTGCGGGAGGTGCAGGAGCCGGCGCGAGCGGTGGCGTGTACGCTGCACTACAACGACAACGACAGGCGTCTACGCCGTCGTCAGACGGAACCACGTCGTCATGCGCACTGAAACTGTCTGAACCACCCGGAGATGTCGTCTGCGTCGCAGGCATTGCAGTAGTCGAGTTGTCGAAAAAATGCAATAAGGAATGATGAGTACTTGAATTGCAATTCTCGCAAACCTGACTCGAGCGGCAGTTAACACTTTTATGACTTTGACTAAGACACTTAACACAAGTGCCATTTTTTTTAATAAAACTATATCGTTCGCGTGGACTAAGGCTTTTAAACATTGTGCACTGGTAAAAATGATCGTGAATAGATTTGCACAAATTGCAAGGCGACGAGACCTCGGTTGCCAAGACGAAAGCTTGAGTATGCTTCGCGGTTACAGACTTAATATTCATCTGTTTCAGAGGGCGAGGAGCCGTATTAGAACATGAAATATTAGGGTCTCCCCTACGCTCCAGTATTTTAGCTTGTTCTTTAATAAACTTGACGAAGCTATCATAAGTAGGCAATTTTTCTGAACGCACTGAATTTTCGAACATGCGAGCAGTCTCTGGGTCAATTTTCTTCAATGCTAAGAATAGGAAAATAAATTCTTTTTTATCTGAAATTTTCAATTTATCGAAGGCTGCAGTAGCGGTTACAAAACAATCGATAAATTCGTTTAATCCCTTCGCGGAGGGCGCGCGCAATTCTTTATAATTAAACAAATCGTTCAAATATGACGATCCCAACAATCTGACATCCTCATACTTATCCAGGAGCGTAGAATAAATTAATTGGTAATTTTCTCCGCACGGTATTATTCCTGCTATTGAGGACAAAGCCTTACCCGAAAGCTGGCCGCATAGGTAAAACACCTTTTCAGAATTTGAAAGCGAACTATTGCGATGCACAGTACTGTTGAAACAATCGATAAAGGAAGCAAACTTCCTCTGGTCTCCATCAAAGGTTTGCAGCACGATAGGGGGCAGTTTCAAGTGAGGTTTTGCAGTAGTATGTTGACAAGTATCAACGTTTGGTTTGATATCTGTATATGTTTTAATTAAATGCTGAATATGCGAGTACATTTCTTCAAATGAGTCCCAACCCTGGAATGAAGGTTCATAGTTCGGGTCGGCTTCCATTCGCGCGACGTTTAATTGTTCTATAATTATATTAAACTCCGATCGCAACGAATCTACCGTTGACGCGCGAGACATAAATTTTTGTTGCGCTTCGAATGTTTCCAGATTTTTCGAAGCATCATAGATAAACTGTAGTCTACCGAAATATGTTCTCAATTTTGCTTCTAAGAACTTTATATTAGGAGCAGCCTCACTCTCATTCTTACTCATTTTTAATTTCACGCGTCTATACCTATCACAGTACAATAATAAACAAGAAACGTGAAGAAACGTATAGGTACCCAAATCTATTCACGCTACACTATCTTATGAACGTAAACCTACCTATTCACCGTTCGAAATTAAACGCCGAGTAGGTATTCAATTTATTTTTTATTCGTAAGGATGACACTCAGTACCTACTTGTTTACGAGTTAAAATATTATTTCGAAATACCTACTCAAGTACCAGGAGTCACCGAGTGCCGCATAATCTACCTATATATACCAAACCATACACAAATCAAATACGCAAGCTCACCTTCGGAATCTGTAGGTACGCACTAAAACGTACCTATGCCCTAAACCTACTTGTTTATTGATACCCAGACACTACTGAATAATAATATTTAAACGACTTTATAACTCGAGATCCATGAAATATCTACAATACGTAATAATTTTAACTGTAAATTGTATTTGTATTATAACCAAAATAGTAAACACGGCTAACGGATAGTAAAAGTACTTATTATTATTACATACTTGCGCAATGCGCACACCAACTTCGCGAAGTATCTATGCCGGTTTTTTAAACAACAATAAAAGTATTGATGTTTAAAAGTTAATTGAACACGTAAAAGTATTACAGTGAATATGAATTATAGGGCTTTATGTAGGTACTGTAGTTATATACAACTCAGATACGGAATTTGAATGAATTATGTAAGTTAAGTAGGTACCTAATTGTATTGAGTGGAAAACGGGCTTATCTAAGCGCACGTACCTATCCATTTATAGACATGAATTAATTGAAAATAGGATTATTTTCTAGGACATAGGAAACTGGACATTATCCTTGGTGACGAAGGACCATTATGAATGAGCCACAGGCTCGTAAAAGTACTGCCTATCTTGGTCTCAAATAGGAAAGAATGGAAAAATGAATATTTTGGATAAAAATGTTAAAACTGAATTGAAAGGCGGGGGCGTGTTTCTTCTTTGCCTGTTAATTGACGAGACGTACCAATAAATTCCAAGGGACTTACTGTTCGTGATAATCAGGATAGGTATTTCTTCAGATCTTCGATGTATTGGAGCCGTTGGAGGGCGCAGGCAGCAACCGACGAAAAACAAAACACGACGCTAGGACGCTTGTTGTGCAGCGGCCGCAAAAACACTTAATAACTTCTTCCTGCTGTTTACACTTTTAATTTATATTATTTGAACAGGTTTTTGATCACACACAACGTAAATAAACCCCGGGGTAGCAAATTAACACAGTAATTAGCGGTTCTACGATCACTTCAATAAAATTGCACGCGCTTCGTAGGAGTTCCGAGCGAAAACTGATTTGTTTTTAAAAATGGCCTCCACCGTGACCTTGGGTAGCGCCGCGGCGCAGGTTAGTTCACTTTTTCACCCTCAGATGGCATTGGTCTCGTCATATGAATACTGCGTTTTGTTGTGCAGTATTTTTTGTGGCTTAAACAGTGACGAAACCCTGCAATATAGAATATAGGGCACAATCAGCGCAACTGTTTCTGGCAGCTGACGTTGCCCGGTTTTTTTTTTATTATTAAGAGGTGGCAAACGAGCAGACGGGGTTCAGGAATGTGGGGAGACAGCCGGCAAGGTGGACGGATGATTTGGTGCGAGCGGCTGGGAAGGACTGGATGCGGAAAACTCGGGACCGTACAGAATGGTCTAAAATGGAAGAGACCTTTACTCAGCATTGGGTAGATCAAGGTTGAAGAAGAGAAGAGAGAAACGAGCAGACGGGTCACCTGATGGGTACACCATCGCCCATGGACACCTGCAAGACTTGGGGAATCACAGGTGCCTTGCCGACCGAAGGCTCGCTTTCATACGTCTAGCATATTTGAAAAAGCTATACAATTTACCATTTCCGTGTCAACATTGAGGCTGGAACCATTATTGCTTTCTACTAATCTATCTATTTGTTGAGTTGTAAATCTACAGGCACATATCCAAGAAATGATTTAGCGGCTTCCAGTGCCATTTTATTGAAGTGGGTTTCCATGTTCTTTTTGCAATGCTCGTGAATATCTTTGAACTTACAAAACGGCCTTATGATAAATTACCCTAATACGCCTCTAAAAGAATTTGGATTTGGCGGGAACAACGTCCAATTTTTACAAAAGGCTCCTTTTTGGTGCCTGGAATAGGCCAACCATGGAGAGTACGTTTCCAACCATGAATAATTGAATTTCCTCTTTAAATGTTTAGCGTCTTCCGCAAAGTCATACGTCGCAAACGGAGACCAAGTGTTTTCAAGCAATTCTTTCTTCATTTCAGTCGATAACATTGATGCTTGTCCAATAAATTTACCGATGTCATTTTCGTTGCATTTATCGAAGTGTCGAATCAAATCAAATCAAATCAAATCAAATCAAATCAAAATCATTTATTTTGTTCAACACAGGTAGGTAACTAGGTACATAAGTTCTTGCAAAATATTTGTATCACTATGTTGAGCCTTACGGCATACAAATTGTGGCGTCAGTTAACTAAGACATGCAGTTCTTATTAACTAATTAACATTATTTATATATTCCTTTACTGAATAGAAAGCTTTTTTAGCAAGGAATTCATATAATTCTTTTTTGAACTCAGCCAAATTTTCTATTTTTATTAGCTCATTAGGTAATTTATTGTATATTTTAGGAGCCATGCCGAGTACGCTATTTCGTAATAAGGCTGTTTTAGAAGGTAACGAGCATTTCTTGCTTCTGAGACGTAAACTGTTAAAACTTTGAAATTGGCCCGGATTACATTTGACAAAAATTATAATTTCATATATGTATAAACAAGGGAAAGTTAATAAACGTAATCTTTGAAAGTGCGGTTTACATGAGTCGAGATAGTTGATGCCACATAAAGATCTAACGCATTTTTTCTGCGCCCTAAAGACTATTTCTCTATTACTTGAATTTGTCCAGAATATGATACCGTATCTGAGAGTTGATGTTACATAGGCATGGTATGCGATTAACACTACTGGTTCACTGACGACCTTTCTTAGATTGTATAGAGCATAAGAAAATTGATTTAGTTTCTTACATAATAGTGTCAGTTTGATCATTCCTGTTAACTTATTATCTAAACCTAAACCTAAGAATTTTGTAGTTTCCGTTTGGTCAATTTGCTGTTCATTATAAGTTATGTTTAATTTTTGTACATTGGTTCTTTGTCGAAATGTCATTATTTTAGTTTTTCCTAAATTTATTTTCAAGTTATTGTTAGCAAGCCATTCAACTATTTTTCGTAATGATTCATTTATGTTACTTTCATAAGTTTCTAAGCATTTGCCAGTGAAAACAACTGTGCTGTCGTCAGCAAAGAGAACCATAGGGGATTCGATTGCTTTTGGTAGGTCGTTAATATAAATCAAGAATAATAACTTTGACGCGGGCTTATAATCTTTTAATTTATAACATTCCCTGCGCGGGCTGTAGGAGCCAGCGGATAATGGGTAAAGGTTTGTGCTCCGATGGGTGTTCCGTTAAATTTGTTTGCACAAAAATCCACCGGCAACTACCCACGCCAAAAATAAAATTCATATTTTTACTGTTTGTGCTGCAGTACCGGTATTTGAATTTCTCTGACCTTTTTTCTGGATAACGGGCCCGATGGGATGTCCGAGAACAGGTCGGGGTCTAAGGGTCTGCAGTGAGTCCGCAGGAGCAGGCGTGCCGTCCGCCGGTCCGGGAAAATTTTTCCCGGCGAGTGGCCCGCGCCGACAATGAACCGCCTGGGGGCCCGTCAAGCAGCCCGAGTGTCACACTTGTTCAATTGTTTCACAAGCGGCAAAAATAAGTAACTTTGTATTCTCGTTTGGGAACTGTCACTAACACTGCACAAACCACTTTCAGCTCAAAAAGCTGTGCACAATTTTTCACCGATTTTTAAGCCTGGGACCGTGTATAATAACTCAGGAATAGGCTCAAGTCGTAGGGGAAAAGCGCACCCTTTCGATCACTGTGACCGCCCGCGTCAAAGTAACGCAAAGGGGGTGCAGTTTTTTGCAAGTAATCACCCGGAAATAATCGGGTAGATTCTCTTCATTGACTAGGGTTCCGTTTTGGCGGGGTAAAATCCCCAAAAAAAGGATAATTATTGTAATTACACCGTATTAATTTATATTAAAGGTACACAAATTGAATAAGGGTTCCGCTTTTGGCGGGGAAAATCCCTAAAAAGTTAAATTATATTTTATTCATTGTATAAATTAATATTAAACTGAAAATTTCTAATTCACTGGTTGAAACGGATTACAGTAAATGAAACATTTAAATTAATTTAAATTAGATGGGTCACCTGGTCAATATTTTATATTTTATTAGATAAAAGTTACTTACACTTATTTTTATATTATCATTGATTATTCCTTATTGACCTACACTGTGTTATGATAATAGTGACCCAATCTGCACCACTCTCTCTTTCTGTTTTAATATTCCTACCTAACCACCCGGCCATTTATTTAAAACATTTATTGATGGAATTAACACCGAGGGATTTGTATGTTTGAAATCTGGCTCTTTAGAAATCTTTAGTACATGTATGTGATTCCTGAAGACCTTCTATATCTTATTTTATTGTTTGCAATTTTTATATAGGAACAGTTGTGCATCTGTGTGATTTTTGAGTTTTGATTTTAGTATTACTTCTTATTAATAGATCTTAGAATAATTGTATTGTATTATCGATGTTAGTTTTAATTTAAATATATCACTATTGACATTTTAATTTAATTGCCATTTTGCACTAGGTTAGTAATTGGATTTAATTTATAATTGTTTAATTATTCTTACTATCGGATTGACTATATCACTATTGATATTTTAATTGCCATTTTGCAATAGGTTAGTTATTGGATTTAATTTTATACTTGTTTTAATTATTTATATTATCGAATAAAATCTTAATTAAACTGCTTTATTGTCTAACTAAACTAGAGTCATTCTGCTTATTCTTTTTAGCTGTAACATTCTTAGTGCTTTTATCTCTTCTCGGCCTGTGTAAATGTTAAATTCCTTTAAAGTATTAAAATATATATATATATATATATATATACAGAACCCGATCTCTTGGGTCGGTGTCTGTACCACCAATTAAAAATATTGAAATTCGGGGGTAGCCGTGAGGAGGCACATCCGTTGTAGATCTTGACGTCTAGAATAGACTTTGACGGCTGTCACTGCGGGTGCGTTCCGGTGCATGCAAAGTCAGGTTTTGTTCGGGGACCAGAAATTGGAAATTGCTAATTAATATACAAATTGATACTTTTTCTGTTTCTAAATTAATCGTTTAATTCCCCATAATTAATTATTCAAGTATTATATTATATTAAAAATATTAAATACTGACTTGGGAACAACCGGGAACCCGGGACTTAGAAATTTTTTGATAGCGGCTATAGTAACCCAAAGGGGGTGCAGGACTTGCAAAATTTTCAGGAAAAAGAGCAGCACTGGACTTATAAAAATTTTCATATAGTAATAACATAATATACTCAGAGGGGGTTCAGGACTTGGAATTTTTCAGGGGGATTGTGTATAGTCAGTAGGGGGTATTGAACTTAGCCGATTGGGCGGGCTCCGAGACCATAGAAATAGGACAGATTTTCAATCCGACCCCTGCCCCTCTCTCCCTTGGCCTGGTCCTGTCTCCTGCCTTCCCCCCCCCCCCCCCTCCATCCCGCCTACTCCTTAAATTTTGAGTTTTTCGGAGTCCATTTTCTCGGCCCACAGTTGTCGTAGGAGGTCGGGAGAGGTGTCTCCGGCTTCCTGGTGGGCCGCTCTTGGATTCCGAAAAACTCCGAATACTTCGAATCCTATTTCCTCGGCCCACAGGCGTCGTAGGGACCCGAGACAGGTGTCCCCGGGTTCGGCGCGGGGCCCCCCTTCTATACCCACCCATTCCGAAAATTCCGAATTTTTCGGAGTCCATTTTCTCGGCCCACAGTTGTCGTAGGAGGTCGGGAGAGGTGTCTCCGGCTTCCTGGTGGGCCGCTCTTGGATTCCGAAAAATTCCGAAAACTTCGAATCCCATTTTCTCGGCCCACAGGCTAACCCCCTTATTCATAAACACACTATAGGCCTCTGCTAAGTTAGTAATCGTTTGTCCTTATCTGTGAAAGGTAAATGTTAAAGTGACAGATAAGGACAAACGATTACTAAGTTAACAGAGGCCTATAGTGCGTTTATGAATAAGGGGGTAAGTCCGGTTCTTTGAATGTGCCAGGTCTCGTGAGGTCACCCACGGAATCATCGCGGTCACTGCTTGCTCCTTCAGGTTTCTTTCTTTTTAAAACTGCAAAACAAAATATTTGAAATAGCTACAACTTCTTCTGGTCCGCAATTCACATTGAAAGTATAAATGCACTTCAAGACGGCGGCAGGCTCGAGCCAGCGCAAGGACGAGCGTCAACGATATTTTTTATATCAACAGTCCTAGCTATTTCGGGCGGTTTAACCGCCGCGGCTATGCTCGCGCCACAGAATATATAATAGTACTACGTACAGAATGGCCACGCTCCGCCCCGCACCTATTCGAGTTACCCCACCCCTCAAGCGCAGTCTGCCGGAAAGCTGCCGGCAACTAGTAGGGCTCGCGACGCGATGTATGTCGGCCGCACGTCACAAGTTGGGGAACCTATCCTACCTACTTCATTTTATAAAACATTAGAAAATTAATGCTTTCTGAAATTATCGCGATTAATCAGTGTTGCCGTTAGCGTACATTTTACACATTTGACGTACCTTTTTAGCCTCCAATGTGTTATGTGTATGGGGTCCAGTTTACGTACCTTTTGTTCTCATCCAAAACTATGTGTAACATTTTATAAACCGCAGCCAAACAGTTGTGGCAAAACTGAGAGCGTTAGAAGCTGTGTTAAGAGTTGAGTAAAAAAAATGCTTATGTACCTTTTTATCCCAAAATGTACCTTTTGATGATGAAATGAAATGAATTTAACCTAATTAATACTAGTTACAATACTAATATATCTAAAAGGCACTATATATATGGCACATTTAGGAGAATAATATAACCTTAAATTAACATAAATGCATGTCAGGAACATAAGAGTAAATATAATTTCATTAAACTAATTAAAGGGTAAATAACATGATTAAATGATTTTATTCTAAATGATTATTATATTAAAATTAAAATTAAAACATAAAATACATAATGTCATGGTTAACAAATTAAAGCAAGATAAAACCTAAATTATTTCTAATGGATAATAAATCATAATGGATACTCCACAATGAACCTTAATTAATTAATGTTAATCTAATCAGTCTTAATGCCTAGCTCTTAATTACTTTCCCGTACTTGGTGTTCAAGTACTTGCAAGCTTCGGCACCCACAGCCTTCCATACGGTGGATAGAGATCCATTTATAGTCATGCCAATCTCGTTGGCTATTACAACTCTATCAGATGCACTTACCACTCTGGAGTTATAAGAATTTACCAGAAACTGCTCTGATGTCATAAACTTCTCAGAAATGGACTTACCCTTCCACTCTGGATTTTTGACATTGATGGTCTCTGAAACCAACATGTAAGGTACCATTATAACGTTCATTGCTGTATCAATCTCCTCTGTCGTTAATTCATCTGGAATGATACAGGCGCACACCTGATGTCTTGAGGCATTTGGATACTCCTGGTGTACTTTGCGCAACGTGTCAATGGAAACAGCCATAGGAACTGCGTGGGCATTGAGAACTCTTGCCACAGTTTCAGGAAAGCATGCTATCATGCGTGATAATGTTACAGCATTGTAATCCCCTTTGACATTGGGCTTAATTTTTGCTTTTGTGATGGCTCCTTCGAATCTCTTTTTGGCTTCCTGGCTCCTCATTGTTTTGGATATTCTATCCACATTATTTCCTCTAACAAGCCCTACTATGATGCAGACGAGGATTTGATCGTAAGAAATCTTTTTCAGTAGGGACTCCCTCATTAAAACCGCATCGAAGCCTGAAAAGGCAATGGACCCATTGATCCAATCTAGCAGAGTGGTCTTGGTGCTGTCAACAAACTCTTTGAGGATTTTGTTAACGTCAGAAGCAGCAACTGTTCTTGTTTTGAGTTCATTTAATTGATCCTCAAAATTTTGAATGTGGGTGGCTGACTCGGTGGGGTCAATGTTGGCAGACTGCATCTTCTTTGTTCTTCTTGTTAGTCTACTCGGGCTAGCCTCGGGAGTCTCGTCTCCACTTGAAAATTGCTTTCCAAAAGTAGATACTAAATCTCGTATAGATCTTCGTGAACTAACTGAGGAGGATCTGGAACTATTTAGAGATCTTAGCCTAGTCCTACTAGGCCGACCAGAAGACATGAAAAACTTACACTCAGTTTGCTTAAAAGAGCGGTTAGAAGACTTCCCAAATTGTGTGAACTTCTAAAATGCTAATAAAAGTAAAAATTTGGATCGTCTTTGTGTGTCGACTAATAATTCAACGCTGTATATGTACCTTTTGGGAACTCAGTTGTGGCAACACTGCGATTAATACATGAAATAACTACAGAATCATTCGCTTAAGTTTGTTGTCGTACATCTATTGTAATTGAAAATAATAATGCTTAAATACACAGACAGACACATTTTAAGTAAGTTTAAATAAATAGATAACGATTAAGTACATTTATTTGCACACATCTAAGACATATCTTTAGTATATTTATGTCATTGGTAGTACTTATAGTACTAGGTTTTTGCGATAGACAACCCTGTGTATCTTACGCACACATTGACGCGTGTACAGACGACGTCGTGCCTGTGTTCATTTCAGAACGCGGATTTTGTACGCCGTGGCCGCCGTGTGCTCGCGCGGTCTCGGGCATCCTAGCTCGAGCACTCTAGAGCGGGCGCGACGACACGCACGCGCCGGAGTCTCAAGCATACGCGAGCCGACTGTGCCGAACCGGCACTGCCGATATTCATTCATACAATTTTCTACTTTAAGCTATGGTAATACGGTCCTATTTTCGATTGAGCCATTAAATTGAGCAATTTTCCTTTTGGTTTAAACTGACCACCCTTAAGAATCGGATATCGTGCCTGGAAACGGATTTTTTGCGATTTTAAAAACCGATGCAAAATCAGCTTTTATAATCAAATCAATTGACGTTATTTTACGGACGGAAAATACGAAAGCTAAACGCAAGTGATACTCACCAAAAAACTTTCTGATGTCCATATTGATTATGTGGTCACAGCAACTAGGTATTTAGATGTGATAATAGCGCACAAAACAAACGTAAAAGCGGGCAGTGGCAACGCTAACGCACGAATAAATGACAGACAGACACTAAAACAAAGAAGGCGGCTGTGCGGGGGGCGCGGGCGCCGCGCGGTTACTGTTGCTTCCCCACTCCCCCTCTCCCGCTTCAACGATAGAGTAGAACAGAGCGTAGTTGAGCGTACGGAATATTAGGAGTGGAATTGGTGAATTCATTCGAGTTTCGACGTACGGGAATGATTGTTCAAGGCTTGAACTTCAAGCAAATCAACTCAAAGACTTAGGAATTTGGTTGCATTTTATTTGGCAACTTTTTTAGAATCTCTAGGGGGGGCAGCTGCCCCTCCCTGCCCCCCCTTGGCGACGCCCTTGGCCACCGACATATTTTTTCTAAATTTTTATATGATAATACAATACATGTCGCAGAAATTTGTGAAACATGGCTCAGGCCACATCACAAATTACAATATGGTAAGATTAGATTCTGGCAACACTCATAATGGTGTAGCCATTCTTATTCATGATAAACTAAATTTTACTAATTTACAAACCCAGTTTGATGAGTCAGAGTCACTACAAAATATCGCAATTAGATTAAAATACCAAAACAAACAATTATCTGTAGTAAGTCTATACAGTCCAGGTAATTGCACTCCTCAATTTTCAAAAAGAAAATTAAACAATCTTATTCAAAATATTCCTGAACCAATCTTCTAAGCAGGTGATTTTAATGCCACCACCTGCTCTGGGGATGCACATCTATTGATTCTAGAGGACGTGATGTTTATGAAAGTTCAAATGAAAATTATCTGGTCATTCTTAACAATGGACAACCTACAACCTGTCTGCTCTCATATTTGGCAACCAAACGCCTTGGACTTAACAACTGTTTCACCATCTTTAGCCCTTGACTGCGACTGGATTGTCACTGATGATCCTCTTGGTAGTTTTCAGTTGCCTGTAATAACAAAAATATTGATTAATAGTAATCCTCAATTCCTCATGACTCTTTGGTACTTAATAATCAAACCAATATGATCTTTCCTCAGCAGTTGAATTGTAAAAACATTAATTTTAAAAAGTATGTATACACAGGAATTGGACAGTTCAGTATTAAATCATAATTTTGACTTTTCTGATCCATTAAATTTTTTTTGCAGAATTAATTGAATTTATTAATGTGGCAGCGAAGGAATGTGCACTAGTTCCATGCAAAAAAGTACCTACACATAATGTAAATCAGATCTTGATAAAACCTAAAAAACAGAGAGTACCTCTGCCAAGGTAGAATCAAAATTGCACAAATGCTGTTAAAGTTGCTAAACAAGCATATTTAGATTTTAAAGCTGACCCAAGTGAAATAAATTATATAATTTTTAAACATAAGCAAGCTCAAAGGAAGCGTATTTTGAATAATGAGAGAAAAATGAGTTGGTATTCTCCTACTGAATCATTCAATAGAACAACACCCTTATCATACTTCTGGTCTATGATGAGAAAGTTTAATAAGAAAACCAAAAGAAGTAATTTTACTACCAACATAAACCTGATCAGTAAATGTCTCAAGAAATATACACTAGATACCATAGAGTCCCCATTAAAACTGAGTGATCAATTTACATCAGCTTCTCATGTAGATTATTTAACAAACCAGTTTTCATTGGCTGAGTTTAATGCAGCCATCGCCTCACGTAGTGATACAGCTTGTGGACTCGACGGTATTCCATCTAAGATGCTAAAGTACGCCAGTATCGAGGTAGAAAAGTAATACTCGATACTCGATTTGTTTTGATGTCAATAGGACCTCCAAACCTTTTTTAAAGCGCCGTAAACAAAATAAAAAGAAGGCTATTTTCAATTTTGAATCTAAAAAATGGACTATAGAAAGTGTTTTATTTGTTCAAATCACACCATGAATAGCCCCGGCAAAATATTCGTCCGTATTAGGGAAGATCTACGTGAGAACTGGGTGTCGTCTTGCATATGTCCAATATTTTAGGATATCTCTATCCCTCTTGTACTGCTGCGAAGACAATCTATCGAGGTTGCAATGGAAATGGATGACATAAATCTCGAATATGTAAGAGTATGTTTACCTAGGTCAAATTATTTCTGCCAAGGACCTAATGACCAAGGAGATAAGCAAAAGAATAGCCAATGGCTGGAAGAAATACTGGTCTCACACGGAGATTATGAAGAGTAAAGAGTTGAGCATGCACATCAAAAAGAAAACATTTAACACCTGCATCCTTCCCTGTATAACTTATGGCTGTGAGACCTGGTCCCTCACAGAACACCACCGAGAGAAACTAGCTAGGTGCCAACGGGCGATGGAGAGAAGTATGCTGCAACTGATACTCAGTAATAAAATCAGAAATGTGGAAATAAAAAGTAAAACCAAAGTAGCTGATATACCTATTCACCCGCATTGACCATCTTAAATGGGGATGGACCGGTCACATGCTACGATGCCAAAACAATAAGTGGTGCAAACAGGTCACACAATGGTACCCTAGGGATGGCACCAGAAAAAGAGGACGTCCAACAAGGAGATGGGTGGACGACATTCGCTTGACCTTAGACTAAAGTGGACAAGAATAGCGGAAGACATATTTGAGTGGAGAAGATTGGAGGAGGTCTATGCCCAAAGGCACACCGACACCAGAGTTATCATAAATAACTATAATACTTAATCATTGTCGGAAATAAAAGGCTATTATTATTATTATAATTATTGGTACGGGTTTCCGATCACGGGCCTATGGGGACCCGGTCATTTGAAAGGCATTCATGGGGCAGAGGCCAATATGAAGAGGCCTTTGGTTTAATATAAAAATGAGATGGGCGCAACTATGGAGGTCTACCCCCTAATACACCATGAAGATGTGCTAGCGGACAGTCCTCCACAGTTGCCAAACTATTGACAGGTAGGAAGCGACTTGGAATGGGGTATGGGGTTGGGATGCTGTGATTATTATTAAAAACTCTGATAAAACTTTGGCTTTTGGAAATACATGTTTGCTTGGTAAATGCTCAGTTCTAGCAGTTGACAGTGTTGGCTTTGTTCAGTAGCATTGTATTGATGTTGAAGATAGTTCTTCACTTTTCTTGGCCAGCCAAAACAGAAGCAATATGCTTACAACTGCAACCTGCCTTTTTTAAATTGAGAAAATGGCTAGGCTGCAAAAATAAACATTGAAAAAGAAAATAGATGTGAAATGGGTGAAAATGAAAATTAGGGAAACTGATAAATAAAATGAGTATATGGTTAATACACGGTTTATTTTATAGATCAACTGAGCATGACACAAAAATGATACAACTTATAGTATTCAAGTTAAATTTAAAGCCTCAGGGTCGGTTCGAGGTGCTTTGTAGGAAATGTCTTAAAATTATTTAGGTATATTAAATTTACATTAGTTTCCCTACCATTATACCACCATTTTTACTATTCTTGTGTATGGAATCGTTAAGATAAATTTAAACGGAACATGGACTAAAGAAAAGGGGGGCCCACCTCATGGGACAAGGCGTGGCAGGCACCACGCCTATTACTCCCTGCGGTTAATCTCCGGCGTAGTTGCAGACCAGAATCTGCCCTCTGCTAGCCGCCACGGTGTGGAACGACCCGTCTACATGTAGATCTTTTCGTGTGAAGACATGCGGAAAAATGCTCTTCCCAAAGTGAAAGTTTCAGACAACAAAAGTTTTTCTTTTCCCCCTCCAGCCTGCAAGCGAGAAGGCCCCAAAGTTAACAACGGACCAGCAAAAGGTGGAGCGGAAAGGCGTGCTCACACCAGCATGGTTGGAAAAAAGAGTGAAGGAAGGTCAAGCCAAGAGTACTTACCGGAACAAGAAGAAAATTGATCGTAAATGAAAATTTCAGCTGGACCCGCCAACCCGATGATTTTCTATCATCATTAAATTTCAATTATCGATAAAGACTTCATAAAATAAAGCCAGGAGCTTCTTAAAATGTTTAAAGCGTTGCTTCGCAGAGTCCAAAAAGAAAAGGAGAGTTGCCAGGACCGGCCAGGACGCTTCCGCGTCTAAACGTCAACCATCGACAAAACTACTAAATTGACTGTCTTGTAAAAAATGTAAAGAAGTTAATGAGTTATTAAATGTATGGAAAAACCCAGATTATTTTTTATTTCCTGAAACTAAATAAGAAAGCGAATATCCAAAACTTGATTGATAAAAATCTCGTCTTTATTACATGAAAGCTACTACCACAACTAAACAGATACAATTTCACTGGCAACAATTTTCTATTCAAAATACAAAGGACGAATAAGGAGCCTCCAAGGACTCGGCCAATCGCGTCACGGGAATCGACCAATGACGTTGTAAAATTATGAAATTGATACGCGCGAAAATTTAAATTTTGACACTTGAAATAGTGCCGCGAAATTTAAACTATAAGTGCGAAAACCGCAACGTTACACAACCACGAAAACTTTACCACTAAAGACTATCACGAATAGACTTTTCCACGAATAGCCTTTTCCAGTTTCCACGAATAGAGTTTATCACGAATAGACTTTACCACGAGACTTTACAACGAATAGACTTTATCACGAATAGACTTTACCACAAATAGACTTTATCACGAATAGACTTTAACCACGAGACTTTACCACGAATAGACTTTATCACGAATAGACTTTACCACGAGACTTTACCACGAATAGACTTTATCACGAAAAATCTTAACCACGAAAACTTACAGACTTTACCACGAAAAATCTTAACCACGAAAACTTTATCACGAACAGACTTTACCACGAATAAGTAGACTATCTTAGTGAGGTCCACCAAAGTAGCTTAGGAACTGTTTCTTCTTGATCCTTGTTCTCAAACCAATATGCTGACTGAATCAGAGCGGTATAGGCTTCCTTGGCCAGAGCGGGATGAACCAGAGCCAGTCCAGAGAGAGCCTTCAAGTGACGAGCATACTCAGGGTTGTCTACGTCACGAAATTGAGTAAAGAGAGCCTTGTTGCCTCTGATGTGTCGGAAGATGGCTTGAGCAAAGAGGAAGAGGCAGCCATGGATGACCGGTCCGCCTCAGGAAAAACAGTCTTGAAGGCGTTGATTTCTGCCAGTTCAAAGTCCAGCATGACGGAGACAGGAGCGAGTTCATTTTTCTGAGCCTTAAGGTACTGGAGAATATAAATATAGGAGTTTCTTTCTTGCGGTTTTCCATAAGGGAGAAGACCAAAGGAACCACCACTCCCGACTCAGTCATGTGGTGAATGGTCCTGTCAAAATGTGGTAGCCTGAAGTTGCATCAGCAAACCAGTGCTGAGCTTCAAACCGTCCCAAAAGTGAGGATGCGTTTTCCCTGGAAGACGTCGTCCAAAATAATAAATGAGCTCCCATGGAACTCATCGTAAGGAGTGGCAGACTTGGGGGTAGTGGCCGCATTGGACTCCTTCGCGCGAGCCCGGCGAGCAGAGAGAACCAAGTCGGAAAAGGAAGGAAGAGCAGTCAAGACTGTCTCCGAGAGGCCAGAGGTGACACTAGTGACAATGGCGGCGGGTTTATCATTTGAAGTTGTGGCAATCTCCTTCACTTTGGTACGCATGTCCTTTGTTATCGGGTCAGTAGAGTCGGAAATGCACGTATGCACGCCCTTAGTTCCTGTCAGTTCTGAAGATCTTCTTTGTAATATTCGAGTTTTCATAGATTCAGCAAGTTCAGGGCTTATTGTGCTATTCTTTTCCATTAGGTTTGTTATCATAAACTTTAGAGCGGTTTCACATGTCAAAAGGTTCGCTTGTTCACAAATCGCTTCAACTGTTGCTTTCACTATGTTAAGTGAGTTGGAAAGATCTTCCAGTATTTGGATTTCTGCAGCTGTAAAAGTGGTATTATTTTTCAGGTCAATTAAAGCCTTCATAACTTCATCTTTGAGTTCCAAAAACCTTGTGATCATATCAGCCATGCTGCTCCACCTGGTTTTGCAATCAAGAATCAATGGTTTTTTGTGGCGGTTTTGGGAAAAATAAGCATTAAGCCGATTCGGCATGATTACGCACCTGAATTAAAAACTTGTCTGACCACTGGATTTGGCTGTGTGTTGGCCATTCTGCTCTATAACGTAGCCGTCGTGAACCAGGTTCGTCTTGCCCATTTTGCTACAGGTGAAGCGGAGACTGGACATTTTTGAAATAGAATTATAATAGGAGGATGGATGTGTATGAATGTTTGAAAAAAATATTGCATTAGGTACAGTCGCCATCAGATATATCGTAGCGGGCGAGGTCCTCAAATACTTCGGAGCAGCCTTAAATTTCAATAAATTCATTACAACTGTAAGGTTAATAACATCAGAATACGCAATTAGTCATAAATATAATAGCAGCGACTTTTCAATAAAATCGGGACGTCACAGATCGTCAAAGATATCGATGCAGACAGGCTGACCATAAAGATCGGAACATTTTTGGAAAATATACCTTAACTTTGTGACAAACAGTTTAAATTACAGTGTGTTTATAATAAAACTAGTTTTATAAAATAGAACTACATGTTTTGACTTATAACAGCAGAAGAAGAAAAGAAATATTCTTAAAAAAAGTATAACGGTAATTTAGTGGCCAGTAACAATTTACACTTTATACAACAAAAAAGGTTTTATGTTACTAACACAGTGAATTATGCATGCAGACGCGTACACTATACAGGTGACATTATCTTTCATTTTGGCATGACGTTTGAACCTTATTTGTATTTTGTTCGGAATTCGAATCTATTATTATATACGTAAGGTTTATTTTCCACATATGTTCCGATATTTATGATCAGCCTGACTGTGTCGATACCTTTGACGATATGTGCTTCCTGATATTTTTAGCTCATTGAACGTCCCGAATTTACTGAAAAGTCGCTGGTTTTATATTTATGACGGATTGCGTGTTCCGATTGTTGCGAACTCTTTACCTTTTTGATACTTTTTATATATTTTTTAATTGTTTTTGCTTTTTGAATCTTTCTTTGTTATGTCTTGTCAGTTTGTCAGTCTTGAAGAGAGCAGTAAAAGAGTGGTTCAGTTTTGCTGGTGTTCTCATTTTCCATTACTTATTCTACTTGCCTTAATTATTCATACAGTCCACAGTTCGTACTCTTCATTTTTTTTTTTTTTTTTTTAAAACAATATCCTCCTACTATACTTAGGTACAAAGAACTTATATCCTAATTGGTCTCTTTAATTCATTAAACCTTACACTATTTCGTGATCGAATATCTTCTTACTCTATCTCTTATTTCTAGTATATGAGGTACATATGGCAATATTCAATTTAGTTCTATGGTGATAACACCTACTAGATGAGTCAATTTATAGTAGAGATTATTACTAAGAACACTTCCTACGGTGGGGTATCTCGTCATATGATTTCAAATAACTCATCACAATATATTTGGTTAAACTAGTGTGAACCATTCGATTTCTTCTGTGATCGAAGTGGTGGGTAAATGAGAGTCCTCTCCGATACTCGTGGAGTGGAGCTCTGAGTGCTGAATGTTGAGGGAGCAATAGTTACCAGTTCAGTATCAACGGTTAGAGGGGCAGAAGGATTTGTCCCAGCCAGTTTTCCCTCACTTTCCAGATCTGTGAATGGGTCGTTCTTTTTCCCCTTTGAGTACTTCGCCACACGATTGGGTGACAAGAAGTATGTCGTCATCGCATCCCAGGCAGATGCAAGTAGCTGCCATCCGCATCCGTAAATCTCATATAACCCTTTAGAGTGTACTATCGTATCACAGAACCATTTAAGAACCTTAAACATCAGTATAATGCCGAATACTCCAGAGAAGAGATTGCCAAATGTAGTGAAGTTACCCCATAATCCATCCATAAATTTCTTAAACGACGTTTCAACCGCATCTTTGGTTAAGAGATGATTGAAGAATGACGTGTCTGATATAAATGTATCTTGGTTTATAGCCGCAGATACAGTTTGTGTTATAGCTTTTCTTTCTGATGGATACATAAGATGACTTCTTAGTTTATCTAGATCCTCAGATGAATAGACACCCTCTGTGGCTAAGAGTCCAGCATCAGAATATGACCATGTAGGTTCGACAATAGGTGACAGACTGAAGGGTGTTGCTGTCTTTCCAAGACCGTTCTGGGCCACGAACCATGATCCAGAAATGTAAAACGCAGGTTGCATAATCATAGAGCACGCAATTGGAGTTCCTGTTTTTTGTATGATATGCGAACGTGGCGACATAAACATCTCTCTATTCGTGTAATTGATCGGCAACTCATTGTAACACTCACTAACCTTCCTGACGCTAACAAACACTGGTGTGCACTGAATCAGATGGATTTGTTCTCCCATGACTATGCCAGTGTATCCTGGCTTCTTCATGTATAAATAGGCAAATTCTACTGGGTCTAATGTAGCTACTGTGAGTTGTGTCTTCAACACCTCCCTGCGAGTCTCACATTGTTCCTTGACCATAGCCTCGTACATTCTAGTCATCTCCCTCCTCATATGGTTTTCTACATGGGTGAACTTTGCGTTTACATACAGAAAGATATCCATGTTGGATGCAGATATAGGACTTTGCTTGAAATATGTGCTACCTCCCCTGATTTCATGGACTAATAACTTAGGATGATCTGTGGTGTACACTTTGATCCCACAAATCGTCTTTTGTGACTTCTGTATTAATGTGGCAAGGAATTTTCCATCTTGCACTGAATACATAGTGTAAACGTCCTCATGTGATTGCGGCGATTGGATAACAAGTTTTGTAGTAAGACCTCTGTATAATACCACATAAGAGGACCTATCGCATTTCTCTATATCCTTTGATTCCCACGTAATGAAACCCTCTTGTGCATCGATACAATATCCATCCGAGTGGCGACACGATATGCCTCCGGGGAGCACAACTTTATCATCCATTATTCTTTGGACCCCAGTCATATCTTTCAGTACTACCCTCTCGAATCGGGTATGTAACTCCATTACCACAACTAAACTACTAAAACAAATAGAGTACTTGTACTCTCCTGAATTATTTCACGCAGTGCTAGGCAAATTAAATCCTACTATGAAATTAAGATGGACTGACTTTGCCACGTTAGACACTACGGGACCCCCTAAATCAGAAACATTATCGGATTTTTTGAAACGCGAGCTAGATCGGCACATTGAATTCGGTTTATCACCTGAATCTAGTTCCGCTCAAAATATACAACATTTTTCTTTTGAAAATCAATTATTAGTCCGCGACAAGAGCCCTAAGCGTAAACGCTCGGAATCGCCTGTCAAAGACTCTAAACGTAAAGCGACAAACATTAGCTTATCATTGCGTAATGGTATCAATCGTTGTCCTAATAAGTCTTCGCAAACACTTTCGCAACTTTCAAGCAATAAAAGATCTGAGGTTTGTAGAACTGAATTTGCGGAAGCGTGTCAGAAACATAAACATTTTGAATTTTATCATCGTAGTAGGCGTAAGCTGCGCGCGCACGCTAATGTTAACTAGCTGCTGCCCGCGACTTCGTCTGTAAATTATTCTAGACCATAATCTATCTTTATTCCAAATTTCATCCAGATCCGTTAAGCCGCACTGGCGTGAAAGAGTAACAAAGTAACATCTATCCTCTTTCGCGTCATAGCTTAACGTTCTTTCAGTAACTTTCCAAACCAGCTTGATAGTTTTTTCTTTAATTTTCTCTTTGGTCCCGAGAGGGCGCTGTACGCAATTAAATTCACAAAATTATTAAATGCAATATTTCTGCATTCAGTAATTGTTATTAAGCAACGTAGATTTTATTTGTCTGCACGTGTTTTGCAGCGTCATTAGCCAAATTTATATTTTATTTGGCTATATTATTTTACACTTGTTCCTAACACCGCTGTTAGTGACCGCCACTGCGCGAGTGTCTTCGCGTCCACCACTCTACTTTCCCCAATTATTTTGATATTTTTTGTTATCCTACTCTTTTGTTCATTTTTAAATACCTAATGTTTTTGTTATGTCCCCGCACCAATGAAAACCGCAGAAAGGATTGGGAGAAGAAGACACATCGGTTCGTCGCAGAATCACGACCGACGTTGTAACCCAGTTGCTTCGTGAGTCTCGTAATCGGAGAACATTGACGCTTGAAGTTGGCTAGCAGGATCAGAGCTGTTGAAAACGTTGTTGTTGATGTCACATCGGATCACCTATATTGCTGGATGGTTGCCAACCGTTATGCACTTGTTGGAATGATAATTCCACCGGAAAACAAGTAGCTTCATCGATCCGACGGTTGTGCGAAACACACAACTCATTTGTTTTGTTTTGACCTGCTGCGGTTTGTCAACACTTATCCTGCCACATGCAAAGCCAACAAATGTCATAATTTATGGACACTTTCTACGATAGCAATTTGTTCACGAATGCTTTATTTCATTGTTTCGGACTCTCTCCATGTCAACAGAAACTGCTTATACTGGATCCTGTTTACGTGTCTGGCTTCCACAGCTGTTCATTTGGCGAGTCCTTTTTACGTCTAGTGAGTTCCGACATCATTTCACAGTTAAGAATTGTTTCATCGGTCCCCGATTAGCAATTAGCTATTGAGATACACTTTACCGACCAGAAATGAATGACTGCTGCCAACAGAGACTGAAAGACTAGGAAGCAACAGAAACAACAGAGAAGAGAGAAGAGACGAATTTTGATAATGATGAAATATGTGTATGTTTGTCTTTCACTTTATTCTTTAGCAAAAAACAGAGTGGTGGACGTAACTAATGCTAGAGTTTTGCTTCGTCGGACTCCAGAGCAATAGTCAGACCAGTCACTTAAGGTTCTGTGAACCTTGGCTGGCCGTGCTAATCTGTGCATTCATGCACAAGGGGCCGGTATGTTGCGAACTCTTTACCTTTTTGATACTTTTTATATATTTTTTAATTGTTTTTGCTTTTTGAATCTTTCTTTGTTATGTCTTGTCAGTTTTGTCTTGAAGAGAGCAGTAAAAGAGTGGTTCAGTTTTGTTGGTGTTTGTCTCATCATAGTTAGATTCCCTGCTCATAAACCCATTAAGCATTAATTATCATACAGTCCACATTTCGTACGCTTCACCGATGTTATTAACCATATCTAGTGTAACGAATTTATTGAAATTTAATGCTGCTCCGAAATAATTGAGGACCTCGCCCGCTACGATATATCTGATG